>VWZV01000385.1:0-156518 GCA_013397155.1 Irena cyanogastra | reverse complement strand
GGGCGGCTCGGCTGGCGCGGGGCGGGTCGGCACCTGCGGGGTCCCGGCGGGAATGGGTGCTGCCTTTATTTATTTTTATTTTTATTTTTTTTTCTTTTTTGTTCGGTGGGGAGGAGTGCGGATGGGGTTTGCATGTTCGGTTGGCTGGTTTGTTGATATTTTTTGTGTTGTTGTTGTTTTGGGGTTTTTCGGGGGAGAAGCGCATCGGGGCACCCGCGCGGGCTGGCGCTGCTGCCGCCGTCCCCTCGGCCGGTGCCGGCTGCGGGCACCGGGTGGAGGTTCCCGTCAGCTCCGGCGGGCTGGCGCTTGGACAGCAGCAGCCCCGGCTACCCTGGTCTCTCAGGGACGGTTTCACACCCTCCTTCACTTAGCTGCACCCTAAATGTCGCTTAAACGATCAGAGATTTACCAGTAAGTGTGGCATGTCGCGACAAGAGGGAACCCAGGTTAGAAAACCCTGGCGTGGATACGCAGGCGAACTTGGTCTTTGTTTGTAATCATGTTTTAAGTAATTTCTTGTTTAGTTGATGCTCCGTGTGCGTGGAAAGGTGGGTAGAAGTACCTGTCCTTACAAAACGAGATAGTAAAAGCTGTGGAGATGTGAACGAAGTTGTTCAGGTTCCCAGAGCTGTCGGCATATCTTACTGAGACTATCTGGACAAGGTTCCTCTAAATCTGGCAGTTCTCGCTTTTCCTCCATCCCATGCGTTTTGTCCAGACTTCTTGAGAGCACAAGCATCAAATGCCTTCTCTCACTTCGTCCCCGTCTTCTTCTTTCTTGTATTTGCAAGTTGTGGCCAGGAACGAATTGAAAAGAAGGAAACACAGTCTTATACTTTAATGCAATTTAAATTGTCTTCATTGCCTAGCAGAAAGGTGATGAACTGCCTCGTGTTTCTCCTTCTCAGTTCGAAATACTGCAAAGTTCATTTATCTTGGTGTGTATGGAGGTGTGTAAATCTGATCGTTACTGTTGTGTGTTTTCTTCAATGCCTCTGACAGTGCGTGGATTGAAGTAAGTAGGCAAACTGATGTACTACCTGAGAGAATGAGCTTATCTTAAAAAGCATTTCCTTTTTAATACTGAGCAGCTAATATGTACTCTGCCACAGTGCTTCATTAAAAAGTTGGGAGCTAATTAGCTGCTTCTTACAGCTAGAGTTCCCGATTTTAATTAGAGTTCCTGTCTTTAAGTTTAAACTGATTAAAGCAATGCCAAAGCCATTCTGGTTATTTTCAATGTTTGTTTAAAAAAAAAGGGAAAAATGAGTGCTTTTAAGCTCTTTGTACTTCATGTTGAAAAACAAACACTTCTGTTTGAGGTTCTCTCCCTGATTCTGTTGAGTGTGGGAGGGGGGTTGAGACGATTATGTTTATCTTGTGTTAGAGTGAGGAAGTAAACTAACTAATGGCAATGAAAGTCACACGTTTGTTGTTCAAGAGTCATTGGTTACAACGGGAAAATCACAATTTGAGGAGGAAAACTAGAACATGTTAACTAACAAAGATGTGGATAACCCGTGAGCACTCAGGTGGATTTCACAGTGCTCAAACCATGTACTGGGGTCTGTTTGATTCCTGTAATGGTGAAAACTCTGCTACTGTCAGATATTATTGACCAAAAGTCTCATCCAAACTTACATAAAGCTGTCATGGTGGTTAAATATGTATGTCGATTATGTCTTCTATTAATCCCATGTGTATACTTCAGACTTCATTCTGCTGAAGAACAGTTACTTGCATTAGATTTAAAAAGAAGGGGGGAGGTCAGTCTATGGCTCATACATGGGTACCCTGCTATATTTTAGTCAACATTTTAAACCCTGTCAGCGGTTTGAGAGATTTGCAAATTGGTAATTCCTGAGGGAGTTGTTATGCTGATAAGACTTCCAGTGTCTTTATTCTGAATATTTCATAGCACTCTTGACACTCTTTATGGGAAGAATTTAATGTTTGTTGCACACTGCTAAGCACTTGTGACAAGATTTAGCAATGGGTGCTTTAAAGTACAAAAAATGAAGTTCTGGAAAATGCACAGCTAAATGAATAACACCCTTTTGAAGTGCACGGATGGGGCAAACTAGCAGTGCTCAAAACTCTCCTGTAGACTGACAGCTGACCTTGACTTTAACTCTATGAACTTGTTTGCTTTCATTATTTGACTGAGAGAGCACTGTGATAATACTTATGTTATGGCAGAAAGCTCTCTTGTCTTTTCTGACATTTAAAGGCTATTGCTGTTATTATTGTTTCATAGAGACTGAATTCTGTGCAAAAAAACATCTTTGCAAAACCTTTGGTGTCAATTTGCCATCACTAAATATTTGCACTCAAGGTGCTTGACTGACCTGGTGTCAGATATGCTGCCATTGAAACCTATATAGTCAAATCTCTGAGTAATTGTGACTAATTTTTCCATACTATAATTTTCCATATGTTTGTTAACTACAGAGCACATGAACTAATAGGATGCTAGCATGGATAATGAGGTAAATCATCATCTATGTTTTTATATTTGATGTGGGATGTTGATATGTGGCTGCTGCAATTTTTAATATTCTCAGAATAACTGTCTGACTTAGACAACAGGCTTTTCTCTTGTGGGCAAAGCAAGTTTACATACTAGGAATACCTGTGTGCAAAAATTAAAGCACTTAATAGATATTTAGAAGACTTCACTGGCTAGACAGTTGTCCATATGACCTAAGAGTAAAATGCCCCAAACATGTATTGTTACATGAAAGTATGGAATCATGGAATGATTTGAGTTGGAAAGGATCTTATGGATCATCTAGTTTAAAACTCTCTGCCATGGTGAGAGTTTCATGGGGGTTGGAAGTGTCTCTTTAGTCTGTAGAGTCTTACTGGAATGGTCCAGCTACGAGTAGCTGCATCTGCTGGTAGTGTTTTCCCAAGACATATGCATCTCCTTGTAATTTTGGTCCTCTTCTCCTTTTTTCAGTTCTCTCTGGTTTTTGCTGCCACAGCCCTGCTGCTTCCACAATGCCTGTTTGCTGTTTTTGCTGCCTGTTTGCATTGCTGCCTTACACCTTCTAGTTTTTTCAGTTTTGATTTTGTTTGGAGTTTTTTTGCATGCATGTAATACATTCCTTAATCCAGTAGATGGGCTAGTTGTGTCCCTGCCCATGGCATGGGGTTGGAACTAGAGGATCCATATCCCTTCCAACCTAACTCATACTATGATTCAGTGTAGCATACAAGACAATGAAATTATATGCTTTGACTTGAAAAAAGAGTTACGATCTTTAAAGAGAAACATCTTGTTATATGAAATTAAGTCCAGAATAGTCTCGTCATCTTAATAGCAATGCAAATTCAAATAATGACTTAATAGAGGAACTTAAACCTTTAATGTGATGAGAATAACCTTGTTAATTATCAGGGTTAATGAGGTGCATTTCTTGGAAGTGAATGGAGTGATCACAGGCCAGAAAAAAAAGATCTCTCTTCTGCTGGGTAGTATTTTTCCAATTCATTGGTAATTGAAAAGGGGATTTTGTTCCATCCAAGTGTGTGATAATACAGCAATTTATATCAGATTCTTCAGGAAAGAGGGATAAAGACCTATTTAAAAAGTAGACTTAATGATACAGTTAAAGCAATAATGAGTAGTAAGCTAACTTTTAAGTTGTTTTCTGTGCCGTTTGGATGGTTCAATGCCCCCCACCCAAATTCATTGGCAACCAGGCATACACTGAAACTTAAATCTCATAGATTGAAGTTTCGTGGTTTAGAAATAGTAGGGAGTTTGATAATATTGCATTATTCAGTGTAATTTCACTGCTCCTTTAGGTATTTCCATATGACTTACACCTTTTCTTCTGTGGAATGATTTTGAGGATGCAGAGGCACTAAAGGTGCTTTGGGTGATTGTACTGCCACAGTGCTGTCCTGTTGGTTTTAGGGCAGGTGTACAAGATAGGTCTTGTACTGTATTGTGAGAGGCTTTCACAGTGCTGAGCTGTGAATGGCTGTAAGGCTAATTTCAGACTACGTGACTATTGAAAAACAAAGTTTCTAATTTTTCAGTGAGGATGGTAATATATTTATTGCTCTTTTATAATCTTATAAAATGGATGTTTTTTTCATGAGGAGTGTGGCTTTCAAGGTGTTGAAAGCTTTTCTAGTACCTCGTGTTTGGGAGGAGTTCTGATGTTCCTGCCTGGATTTTTTTTCCATAAATTTGCTTGTCCCTTACCAGATTTCTTCACAAGAATGACTTCCAGAATTGACCCATCTATACCTGTCCCTCTGGCATGTGAGCATGCCTGCTTTGGAACAGTGGTGGGAAGTACAGCACAGTGGGAAACCTCAGCTTGTTAGCTGCTACCCTGTACTGGCTTTGCTGAACCCTTTAGGCTTTGGGGTGAGGTAGAACTTCATCTTAGTCACAACTGAGTGCATTTTTGCAAAGGCAAACTGCATGATATCAAGTTGACTTTGTTTTATTGGTAGCAGCATGGTTGTGCTTTGTTGACAAAGAATGGTAGTCCAAACCCTCACCTTTCAGTAGAATAAAATATATAGCTTAAATCTGGAACGTCAAGAAGGGTATGATGTATTGGAAATGCTTCCACAGTTACCCACCAGCAACTGAAATGCAAGTTTGGTCTATTTGTATCTCCAAGTTGACTTTCAGGTAGATGAAATTAAATGTCGAATGTGGTTTCTGCAAAAATGTTATGTTCAATTTGGCTGTATTAAAACAGTGAGCAGTGCACTTTAAATACTACTTCAGAACATTGAGAAGTTTAATTACTTTTAATATATTCAGCAAGTGAGTTTCACACTCTGAAAACCAGAGGCTTGTTTCATTTGTGATTTGGAACAGCATTCATCCTTGCCTGTTTATCTTTTTATCTTCATTGCAAAATGAAGTTCTTTAAACAAGGTAGTGGTCACTGACTGATATCCTGCAAGGCTTTCTATTTTTCTTATAGGAACAATTTCTCTATTTTTTTAATGTCTTTAGAAGTGTATGTAATGTATGTATTTTAATGTTTTTAGAAGTGTAATTAAATGTATTATGTTATTTTTTTTACTTCACGCTGTGTTACACAGCTCTAGGAGGGGCACGCTGCAGAAGGAAAATGGTACCAAGTTCTGCAGGAACTTGTAGAAATGTAATCATTGTGGCATTGTATGGTTAGGTCTGCCAGGGAGGAAAAGCAGGGGGCAGCTTCTGTGCATGTCAGAATTGTTTTGTTTATGCTGGGTCATTGAGTGAAAATGTTTTTGACATCAGTAGTTTACTAATCCCAGTTTTCCAGTTTCTGCCTGTTAGCTCTCTAAAGCAGAGAAGACATTCCAAACAAAAGCACAATGAGGGAAAGCCAGGCCATCTTTGCTGTCATGGGAGCAGCTTCCTTGGCCTCCTTGGAGAGTAGTTGATGCTGCGATGGCTTGATGACTGCAGGTCTCACAGAAGATAGGTTTCTGTCTCCCTTCCCCAAGGTTGTCTTCTCTGAAGTCTTTTCCAGAAGGAAAAAAAAAAAAATGTACTGATGATGTTAAGTAACAAAGGGACTTGTTTAGCATGGAGGAAGAGTTCAAAGCGGAAGCCAATTATTAATATGTTGCTTCAGAAGTTAAACTGATATAAAATGAACCACATTAAATACATACCTAACCTAAGGGACAACATTTTGGCATGAGATAAAGTGGTAATAAAATAGGAACTATCAGAAGATTTCCAGCCAGTGGGGAAGTGAACTTTTGGAGCTATCTTTGCCAGGACAGGGATATGCATGTGTTACATGCTTTATAAAATTTCCTCATTATAGGAAACAGAGTGAGGGTCAGGCACTGATCCCTTCTCTTTGGTGACCAGTGACATGACCTGAAGGAAAGGCTTACAGCTGTGTCAGGGGAGGTTTAGGTTGGATATTAGGAGAAGATTTTTTCACCCAGATGGTGGTTGGACAGGGGAATAGGCTTCCCAGGAAGGCAGTCACAGCACCAAGCCTGCCAGGGTTCTTAGGGACATGGTGTGACTCTTGGAGTGTCCTATGCAGAGACAGAAGTTGGACTTGATGATCCCTGTGGGTCCATTCCAACTCTATGATTCTATGTGATTAAAGTTTTGTTTGGTGTAAGATGTAGGACTTAGTAAGTGTGATGAAAGGAGACTGGGAGAATAACATGGAATGCAGCATTAATCCTTGGAAACCATGAGTTGGTACCTTTTTCTGTAGCAGAAGGACATGGGCTGAGCTCCAGATCTCAGATTTTTGAGGTTGGCTGAGTACAGCAGCAGCCATCGACTGGAGTAAGGAAATAAGGAAAAACCCTTGCTCAGAGGTAGGCTGAAGAGTGAAAGTCCTGCATGCTAGCACAAAGCAGTGTGTAACAGCATGAAATTTAATCATGCTTCCCTGGTCTTGGGTGATCATAAGAAAGGGATGATTATGGTTCCCAAGGGAAGACCTTGTACTTCAACATTTCTAATATGTGAAACTGGCATCAGTCCTTGCTGTGTAATCTATGAATGCAGGCACATTGCCCTCCTGGCCTGTGGTGAAAAACGTGTTAAATACTTCAGCTCATTGCTGCTTTAGGCTCAGAGGGTCTGTGCTGCTTCTTTGGGGAGAAACCTAAAGCACGGCTTCTGAGTGCTAACTTCCAAAGATGCCCACTATCTCCTCACAGTGGTGTGATTGATTTAAGGTCTGTCTGCCAAGTGCAGCCAAGCACAGGTCAGCTGAAGCTACTGAGTTGTTTCTCTGGTGAGTACTAATAATTTCAGTGTCTTCTAGAAAATTTATTTATGTAATGGCGGTATCAAATTGTCCTTGTCTGTGCTGGCTCTCTGTGTGGGTAAATGGCCATTAAAGAGCCAGCTGATGGGTATGGGTTTTTGTGGAGACAGATGCTTTCCCATGAAGTTGATAAACATAACTCTAGAGGATTGAAAATGTTTACTGTGAAATTTCCTTCTTTGTGTAGTACCTCCTTAAAAATCAAACAGTAACATCAGTGCCGTAGGTTAGTGGAAGTCCTAACAGATGATATGAGGTGTTGGATGGAAGATGACATACCTGCAAAAAGGCCAAATTAATTCAGCCTCCACATGGTTCTCAAATGCTGGTCTTCACAGCCGGTGGGATGCAGTATTTTCTATGGGGCTGGGAGGAGTGGACTGACTGATGCTTCAAAAAGATAAAAAGCTCTTGGATAAAGTCTTGCTAGAGTGAAGAACTGAATTCAACTCTGCAATTTTATATGGATTTGCTGAAGTTGGTAAGGTGGGTGACTTAAGGTAGAGCAAAGCCTGAGAAATGAAGTTCTGTGTAATTCTGTTCTTCTGCAACCTCACAGAAGGGAGGAGGAGACAGGATATAGATAAACCAGGTGTTTTCTTGGTAAGTTTGTTACATGAACAGTCCCTAGCACTTCCTGCGTTACTTTTTTTCTGTTTTTTGATGCCTTTTGAGCAGCATTCGTAGTAATTGTCTGCTGAATCTGTTTTGTCCTCCTGTGAAAAAATCCTAACACAAACCCTGTTCAGTCTGTAAGTGTTTGAAAATAGCTGTGTTTTATTTAACTATGAACAAGAGGACTTCAAATGCATGTGTTTTGCTTTGAAAGAGAGTGGAAGGCAATGTTACAAGGAAGGAGTTTTGGCAAGCGGAAAGAATGCTGAAGAGAAGTGACAGAATGTGTAAGGGGCAGTTTTTATCCATACTGAAAGGGAATTTAAAAAGGAAGGGTAGAAAAAAAATGTGGAGAGGAAGACAGAGGTAAGATTTTTGGAAATGGAGAAAGATCTAAGCAAGCTAAAGGAAAACAAGCTGCTAAAATCTGTGATAGTATGGGGTAGAAGTGAAAAGGAGGAGAGAAAATATTTATGATAAGAGAAGATTGATGTAAGTGGGTGAAATGACCAGAGTGGAAAAAGGAATAGAATCTAGATATGGAATGAAGGATGACAATCACTGTGTGTGAAACAGGAAAAGAAAATTTTGTTTTAAACGTGTGCTGTGCTGAAATTTTCAAAACTCTTTTCTTCCCTTGTGCTAAGGGAAAATGTCAGGCCGGTTCTGCAGGCTGAGGGTGGTGACACTGCCCCAGGTCCGTGCCCCAGTTCTGGCCAGCAGCCAGGCAGAATCACACAGTGAATGCGCTCCTACACGTGCTGCACTGCAGACAGGTGTTCCCATGGCCCCGCTCAGGCTGACACTTTCAGTCACTTGCCCCAGTCTCTTCTGGTGGTTGGCAGTCAGAAGTTGCTGCACTGAGAGCCCTGTGCACACATGCAGAATGAGCAGAGCCACCCACCCAGAAAAGAGCTGGAAAGGGTTCAATAAGCATATAGGACAGACTGAGCTGATCAGGGCAGTGGACAGCCAGGCAGTTGCACCAAACACCAAAATATCTGCATGCAAATGGCCCTTTTTATCCACTTACTCCTCTGTTACCTCATGCTTGTTCTTTCCAAAATCCTGTAAGTCCATTCCTGCCTTTAGTTTCCCCTATGAACATCTCATAGTAAGTCTTGTGCAATCCCCAAATGCCCCTCCCTTACATCCCATAGTATGTCCCACATCTGTGAGCACTCGTGGTGGGTTTCAAAACTGAACAGTGTGACTGAGGTCCTCCTTGGGACTGCTCTGAGAAGAGTCTGGATGGGACATCCTCCCTTTCCTTCAAGTCCCTTAATTTGTGTCCCTGCCTTTTTCCATACTTTTATGTTCCCTTATTTTTGTCATTCTGCAGCCCTGTGGTCCTCTGGCTTTGTAGAGAGAAACCCTTAATTGATTGCTGATAACTGATAATTGATAATTGATAACTGATTGCTCTTGTGGTGGGCCTGGAAGAAGATGGGCAAAGTATAATTTATGCTTCCCCACTTGCAACTGTCTCTCTGTGCTCCGTTGTTGGGGTGCACATGAGCTTTTATCATATAGACTTAACCATATAAAACCATCTTCATTTGCTATGGAGATTTTAAAGAGTAAAATTGTGATGAAAATTCTTTGTTAAATAATATGTAGGAATGAAAAATATGTAATTGTTATAAAGCATGTGCTTCTTGCCTCCTTGTTTGGTTTTATGCTGTGGAATACTAATCAAGTTGAAAATGTGAAATCTAGTCAAGTTAAATTTTTGTTTTAAAACTTGAAAGGGTATATTGTTCAGCTAAAGGACTAGTCAGTAGCAATAAGCTACAGCACAGGTTACAACACTACTTAAACATCTGTGAGGAATCCAGGTAATGGTAATTGTTACTAAACAAAAACCGAGGGAGTGCTTTTGATTGCCTGTGGTGATGTTGTACCTAATGGAATAGAACTAATTTTTTTCCCAGAATTGCCACCAGCGTTTCTGTATGTGCCTTTCAAAGCTTAGATGACTTCTAAAGTCTATGCTATAATTACTTCTTTTTAAACCGCGATTTAACATACGTGTGTTCTGTAAAGCTGCCATTAACATACACTTGAATTGATGAAAGAATGATTGTGTTTGTCATTGCAACTGGATTTTTCAGTGCCTTAGGACTGAAGACAGGACCCTGCACAGAGAAACTGTCAAGCTGAGTTAAACCCTGCAAAGAATATTGGGGACAGGAGCACAAAGTTCATCAGAGATGTTCCCAAGAGTGGGAATGGGAAACACTAAAAATCCAGGTTTGTCTAAAAACTTGAGTGTCACGTTTTACACCGAGTGATTCCTACAGGACACCAAGTGTTGCCTACAGGAAAAGGAATAGAAGTATGGAAATGGAAATTAACATTGAGCTTGAATGCAGGTTGGCTGTGAAGTGAGGTGTCTAGCTAATTAGGCATTAACAGGGAAGTGTGCTTTTTTCTTTAAAGGGGCAAAAACTAATCAAGGAACTGGGGGATTATGGTTTTGACGTCAGTGTTAATCAAGTTCTTAAACTGCTTTTGTAGGAAGGAGTATTTCTGTGTATAATGGTAAAAGAATATTAGAAAAAGGTATTAGGAATTTACCAAGGAGATTGGTTCTATAAGGAAATGTGACAGATCAAAGGCCCCTTTGCCTCAGCTGTGCTTATATAGCTGTTTTCATCACTAAACTCTAAATAAGATAAATTTTGTTTTTAAGAAACAAAATACACTGTCAACCTTTTTTGACTTGTATCATGTTGTTATTTGGAAGCTTGACTTCTTTGGCGAGATGAATTTTATAAAGTAAGTGCTCTGTAAATACGTGGGGATAATCACAAGGAGAGTATTACCTGGAATAAGACAATGCTGATAGGAGAGCAAATAACCATGTGTATAAATTTATTCTAGAAATTGGAGTAGAGTTTCTAATCAATAGAATAACCTCCCACTTGAAAGATTGTTATCTCAAGCCATATCTTACTGCATTAAAATAGTGTCTAAGAGATTTCTGAAGAAGGTTCCATAAAGATAATGAGATGGCTGTCAGAGCAAGAAACTAAATTCATTCAACTACTATTTTCTGTAGTATTTTCCTAAAACCATGTTCAAAAAAAGTGAATGCACCAATATCATAAAAATATATTTGACAGCAGATGTGTGTCTCTCTCCATGGTGGTATGGAGAAAGGTTTTTCAAACTGAAGCAACCAGTTTCAGCAACTACAACAAAGTGAAAACAATTTGGACATAACAGCATTTTCCCTATACAGGTGATTTCAACATGTAGAAATTTTAAATTGCTAAAAAAGCTAGAAAGGAGTTTTCTTGGGTAAAAGTTCTGAAATAGGTAGTTGAAATGATAGTTGAAGAATATGATGTGATAAATTATGAATACCCTTCTTTTACCCTAATCATCTATTTAAAGTCAGCTCTTCTTGATATATGACATTGGTCATTGTTACTTGTGCCTTTTCTGGGCTTTAAACTCCCTCTGTGATATCTGCCAGTCTTTTGAGTAGAAATTTTTGAAGGTTTCAGTAAGGTTAGGGAGCTGAGCTGGTGGGCAGAAGATAATGTCAAATGCTTTTGCAAACTCACAGACACTAGGCTTCAATATGGGGGACTTGAAATAAAATAGATTGATTCTTGTCCAAGGAGTGATTTTTTTCCCTCTTCCTCTTTATTTGCTTGTGGAAAATAGAAGACCTCAAAAACACCTGTTTTTGTGCTAGGAAGACTTAGACTTTATTGGCTGAAGCCTCTGTAACATTTAGTGGCTGGGCCAGAAGAGGATTACTCTGAAATCACAAATGTGAGTCACTGGGGCTGTGGGAGATGAGCGTGTGAGCAGCTGAGCTGACACTGCCTGCTGCCCAGGAGCTCTGGGAGAGAAAGCTGCTTGGAAGTAAAAGTCCTGAGGAAGCAAAACAAGGAGGAGAAAATGATACAGAAGGGAACAAACCCCAAGAGATGAATGCTTGAAACCTGAGAAGTCATATCACCTCAATGGGGAGGTGATATGCAGAGTCTAGGCTAGAAAAGTGATGTGCTAAAAAGTAAAATAAGAATTGTACTGGTAGGACATGATTCAGATGAGGATCCCAATGAGAGAGGATGACAAGGAGCTACAAGAACAACACTGCTCCTGTGCCTTGAGATGTGAAGGCAGACAGGCAGTGTGCCCAGCTGAAGCCAGGTCTAGGTGCTAGTGTGACAACAGTGTAGACAAAATGTCCAGCTGATTTGAGTTCTTGATCACAGGGGTAGTAACACATCAGCACTGTTCCCTGCTTTGGCTATTACAGCAGACCCCATGTACTCTGCAGGTTTCTTTGGTCTATGTGAGTATGTATTACAGCTGCATATAATACCTTTTCCCATGCTTTTCTGTCCTCTTTCCATAGAACCATTGCTCAGAATTCTGATGTGCTGAGGATAAATCAGAGCTGTATGACATTTTTATCTGTAGAGCTCTAACCTCATTTTATAGTGCATGCTGAATACACAATGGGGGAAAGTGTTTTTTTGTAGTTAGGCAGCTAAATGTTACTCTGGAGATATGGCTTACATGGCTTCTTTACCCACATAGGTCCTGTTTGAAGCTGGAGCTATTTTTTTTAGATTTTATTTTTTATGATTTTTTAAAAGATTTTATTTATTTTTTATTAATTTTTAAAAGATTTTATTTATTTTTTTATTATTATTATTTTTATTTGCAGATATATGTTTTTGTTGTGTCATTCTCTCCTTTTCTGCCCAACCTGGAAATCAGGATCTAACCTGTAGAAGAATTGGATGATTGCTTCTGAAGCCAAAGGCTTTTTAGTGCTTGCTTGCTGTAGAGATTGTACCAGCTCTACCTGCTAGTGTCTGGAGATATTTCTGAGCAGAGTATCCTGTCTGTATCTAATAATGTTCAGTATTATTCAGAAAATTATGTTGTATTACAATAAGTACCTTTTGGTTTAGCAGGCTCATGTAAGAGAATTCTGCTCTCACTTGTAATAAGTTAACCTCAGACTTGTCTTCCTACTTAAATATTACAGGAGAGTAGTGTAAAGCTTACTCCAGTTCCCTTTCTGCTTTACTCTGTGGTGTTAAGGTCTGCATAGACTGCAGCTGTACGAGTTTTGCTGTTGTTCCCTAGGAACAGTTGTTCCAGAGCTGGAATTTTGTCCATCCTTACTGCTGTCTTGGCTGTGCAGTTCCATACTGGTGCTTCATGCTTTGCAGTGGCTGTAATTCCTCGTGCAAACATCACAGTTCTTGTTGTGTTACTTTCAATGCACAGAGAGAATGCAGACGGTTTTCTTGGAAATAGAAAAAGCAAATAATTTTTTTCTCCTTATATTACTTTTCCATTTCACCTTTAGTTAAATAAGAATTTAAGCCTATTTTGGATCTCTAAATTACTTTTTACTTTTACTTTTTTACTTTACTTAGATCTCTAATTAACTTTTTGCCTCACCATCTCCACAATAATACTGTCGAAGTGTAGAAAACTTTGTTATTGCAAGGCCAGTGAATTACACTCTTCTGTGCTGACAAACTAGTAAGAATTGTGACAGGCCATGTTGCTTTTTAGGCTAATAATAGGATAGTTTCTCTATTTCATGAAGGAACAATTAAAATAAGAGACATCTGAGAAACATGATCATTAAAATTCTCTGAGGGAAAGGTTTCCTTTCTCAATGTTAAAAAAAAATAAAAATGGGAATAAAAATGCTCTTCAAAGTATAATTAATATCCTGTGTGTTATTTGCATCTTAGGATGATTTAAATCACTTGCCAAGGGAGGAATGCCAGGAAATAAAACAGATGATGGTTTGCAAAATTGGCAGAGAAAGTAGGCAACTTCTGGTAGTGTTTAAGTGGTGGCATTCTGGGAGAGCAACAGTGAACCTGATGGGATCCCTCAACTTCACAGAAATTCAAATGGAGTGACTGTTAACATCTCAACAGCTAAAAGTTGCTCATGGTGAAGACCTTTTATCTTGCTTTGCAACGCAAAGAGATTAATAATTTTTTGTAATGACAAAGTATGTTATAGAAATAAATTAATTTATGGTAAGGTGTTGTGGAAAAACATATCCTGGACTTTCTTAAGCTGCTTATAAAGTAATTTTTTAAGGGAAGATTTTTGAAAATAATTGAACAAGATTATAAGAAAGAGAATATGAGGATAATGTGAGTTTATTTGCCTAGGCTATGAGATGAAACAAGACATATCTTCCCTAATCAGGCACATTTTACTTGGAATTCATGTTCTTTTTTCCCTTTGATATTGCCAAGCCCCCCCACCCCCGTCCCCCAACTGCAATTATTCACATCTCATGCATCTTTTTTCTTCCCTTGGTGGAATGATTTCTGCAGCGTGTGTTGCATAAAATAGTGTTAAGCAATGCTTATTATAAGCCAGGAAGCTTAATGAAATATTTACATGAACACTTAACTAACAGACATAACTTTTAAGATTTAACGTACCACCTGCTCAGCAACTGAAATAGAGCAGCGCTGTTTTCAAAACTAGTTAGTTATTCATGGCCAAGGAAACATCCTGGGTAGAGCTCCCAGAAAGCTGTTTTCTCATCCCATTAATTATTTTAAGACTTAAAAAACCCCCAACCAAACAACAAACAAACCCCAGAAAAACTTGACGAATCATAAGGCTTGCAGATAAAAAAGAAGAATGGAGGTAGGGAAGAGAAGAAAGAGGAACAGAAACCGGTGAAGAAATGCAGTTTAGAGATTTAACATCCAGGAGTGCATTCTATTAACAAGGTCAAATCTTTCAGATATCTATCTTATTTTAATACCTGGCTAGTTTAACACTTTATCCTCCTCTTGTTACTAAATATCATGTGTTAATTAGATAATTTTTGTATTCAGAGCTGTCTGTGCTCTGCCTTAAGTCCAGAAGCTATATAATGCTCTGTTACTGTAAGCATTACTGAATTTATTGGTTCTTTTTCACAAGCTTGATTAGATAAAACACAGCTAGTGCTGATTCTGGAGCAGTTTGTGTGTACCTGTCTATGCAGATGTCTTTCGTGTAATGGAGAGGCGTGTGCTAAACTGAAGTAAACCTCAGCCATTGCTGTGATCAGAAATATCACTGGTTTAACTGCTGGAATTTTTCTCCCAGCTGTAGAAAGCTAGGAGTAGACAGGCATATCAAAATATTTGTGACTATATCTGTTCCAGCAAGGACTTTATCTGAGTGAAAAAGGTGCATCTTTCAAGTATAAAATCAGATAGCAATTAAATGCAACATTTTGCCTTGCAGGGGTGAGGGTTCCTTGTCAGACAGTTGCTATACTTCAAGTTTTGCATTTTAAATGGTTATCAAGTTTGTTCAGTCTGTGACAGTGGCATAGCCTGTCCTCTGTGCTTGTGTCTAGAATGAGATGACATACTTGGAGATAGAAGTCAATGCTGTTTCCACAGCTTTCCCACAACACATATGTATTTCTTTGTAAGTTCACCTGCTCAGACAGACAGCCAATGAGAAGACAGCAGAGAAGCTTCAAAATCTGAATAGTCATATGAGTTGGATGAATCCAAAGAATTAAATATCCAGATACACACCCTTGACAAATCTACTGTTAAGCAGTAGGTGTGGGATTACAAACAAAACTACAAATTATCTTCACTTGTGCTAGCCACTTTGGTTATGAATGTGAACATAATTTTTTCTGGCAAAATGAAAGTAGTTGTTCTCAACTAGACCTGGGAGGGTTGGTCTTTCTCATAGGTAAGAAATGTAAAATAACTTCATGGTGGATAATTGTTTTTTTAGTGCTGAAGCAGCAAAGAACATGTTTTCCATTTTTCTTCAATTAGGTGACAGTTATCCCTTCTGTCATACAGCTGCTGTATCAGGACCAAGTATAACAGAAATTATAGGATAGCAGGTAACAAATGGAGCAGGGCTGTCATGCTCCACAGGAGAGTACAAGTTTCAGTCAGTGCTGTAAGTGGTTAGGCTTTCTCTTGGTGGACAAATGTAGCATCCTCCCCAGACAAACACCTACCTCAGCTTTGAGTCTGGAACAAACAGGCACAAGCACCTTGCTTCTTACAGGACATGATGTGAATGTTTCCTATGTTGAACTTCGTGATGCTAGAATGTGAATATTCTGCCACAGCTCTCATTTTACAATGTTAAGCAGGCTTTGGTTTGACAGTGTTCAAGTTGGACTGACTGCTTATTTTTGGCATAATATTCAGACTGCTAAAATCAAGCCATTTTCTCTGGCTTTCAGTCCACATTTTAAGCTTAGGCTTTGTGTTTTGTCCTGTGACAAATGTTACAAGGATTGCAGAACTGCCAGGTACTGCAAATACTTGGAAATAACAGAGGCCGTTTCAGGTTGCAAAACATTTGAACAATTGTAAGCATTTCTGCCTGGAAATATTGTTTGATTCCCATTAGGGAATGTTCTGTAACAAAAAGAATACCTTGAATAGTTTTATGTTTAGGTTGGAAATTGTTTGATTGACACCATACCTTGTAAAGAAAGTAATTACAAATGGTTAACTTAAAATTTTTTTGAAAGGTCTAAGTAGAAGTGGTCTAATCAGCTTTCTGCACATCAGCATTTATTTGCTTATGAGAAGATTTTGGAATCAAGTTGATGTTCATTGAGACTTACCTACTTGTACCTTCATTTTCTATTTATCTTTCTCCAGTTACTTTGGCTTAGAAAACGTCTTCCTTCATAGTAAGTGATCTTGCCTAATTTTGCTAGTTTATGTACTGTGTAGTAGAGAATTGTATTTGTTGAGAACTTGAGTTCTCAGTGGAAAGCATTACATGTGAAGCTTCTTAGCTGTTGGGAGCATGTGCAGTTGATAAACAGTTGTTGCACAGATGCCAAAACCGTTTTCTTAATGGAAGAGAATTCCCTACCTGCATATCTGTATTGGTATTGTGGAAAGTTCTGAGCACATGGTATGCTTGCTGGTCCATGGCCAAAATCAAGACAGAGGGGACAAATGCTATAAAGGCAGAAAGTAAAAGTATTATGAGGAAAAATTTTCCTTTATGAAGAAAAATGTAAGCTGTTATCCATAAAGATACTGTATGTTGGTATTTAAATATCCCTTGGAAACCTTCCCATATGGTACCTTGTCATTATGAAAGACTAAAACCTATGATTTATGGGATAGTGGAGAATGGTCTTTGCAGGTGGACATTTAGAAAACAGAATTTAAACAAACCTGCACAGGACACCCCCAAGAATCACACCGTGTACCTGAGAGCGTTGTCCAGATGCTTTTGATACTCATCAGCTTTTGGCTTCTTTGCTGTGATTTTCAGGAGCGACAGTTGGGGCTGTTTGTGATGACTTGGCTTAGCTTTGCTAACCTTTTCTAGAGAGCTGTAATAGAACTATTAGGGTTGGTATGAATGAAGTAGAAACTGTATCTTTAACCACCAGAAACAGCAGAAGGGTTAAAAGGCCTGTGATAACTATGAACAGCTCTTCAAGAATGCAGCTCAGAGGACACCATTGTCAGGGGTAAGATTGAGGAATGCTTATTTCAAGACCAGGATGCCTGCTGTCTGAAAGAGCAGATGATTTGTCAATGAAAGCTTATTATATGTACTAATACTTCTCCTGCCTGCCCAACAAATGAAGGAAAACAACCTGGCTTAACCTTTATGGAGACTGACATAAGTGAGGTTTTGGTGTGGAGGACCATCCCACAATGGCTCCTAAAAGCTATCAAGGTCTGTCCATGAAGTAGTTAATTGTTGCCAGTTGAGAAGAAACTAAAAACTCCAATAGAAGAAAGGCAATCCTCCAATAGTGAGGATTTGGTAGCTGGTGCCTCTTTGTCCTTTTTGTCACGTACAGGTCATCCTGGCAAGACCACTTGGACAGATGTGTCTTTTGTGTGTAGCTGAGTTTGAGACTGGGAGTGAATGAAATCTCTGGAATGAAGAGCATGAGTGGGATATATTCAAATTAATACCTTCCACTTTTATGAGATCTGATGTAGATCTTTGCTGCAGTTACTTCCCCTATTACCAGTTTCATGCTGACATGAAACCACTGACCAGTTACAGACTGGAACAGCCTTCAATTTCATCATCCATGTGCGAGCCTGTTTGTAGTGTTAGAAGGTGTCAAAGGAAGAAACATCTTGAACTAATTTACAGTTCAGAAAAATCTTCTGTATCACTAGAGTGCTAAAATTTAAACCATAAATGAAGAATGGGTAGAGGGGAAGGAAACAGACTGGACAGTGTTTATTACTAAATATTATATGTTAATTAGACTATTTCTTTTTAATAGAAATTTGTTTAATTTTTATCACATGCATATATCTCAACATTATCAATAATAGTAAATTAATAAAAACTAATTCTAATACAGGCATTTTTGAATGGGTATACAGGATCTCTAAAGGTTCCAGCATCTTTTGATGTCATTAAGAAACCTTGGGAGTGCAGGAGGTAGTTTGGCCTTTTTTTATCTGTGGCTATTTCAGCACTGATGTGTGGCATTATCACTGTCGGGTTCCCTTTTTTCTTAAAAGGTGTGTTATCACTGCTGTTACCTTCAGGGGAGATAATAAGTAGAAAATAGAGAGAACAAATAGGAGGCAGCAAGAGGAAGCTATTTTTATAGAGTTCAGGCAGTTACGTCAGGTACAAGTTTGGTAAGCAAGGGGTATTTTGCAAGAGCCGGAAGAATAGATGTGTGGTATGTGCTATAATTTTGGGAACTGCCTTTTCAGGCTGAGAAATGTAGGCATCAAGATAAACATTTGTAGTTCTGTACTTGAACACCCGTTATATTTGGTGTGTGTCGGAGCGTACGCAGCAAACCAGTGGGCAAGACTGCGTAGGGGACAGACAGGCTCAACTGCCTAGCAGTTGTGTTTAGGTTATTTGTAGGATGTATTGCAGTTTACATGTTCAGTTTTTGATCCTTTTTTGATGTTCAGTAGACTGTAGCATAGTACTTTTTGTGCCTGGAACCACGTTGTTTTCCAAGGGCCTTATATGTAGTGTAATTAACTCTCTTGAGTGAAGGCAGGGGGAATTCTTGGATGTGCTGCTTGATAAGTGCTATGCACACCTGTAGGGAGGGTAGGAGGAGAAACAGCAAACTACCTGATTGCTTCCGTGTGTCCCTACAGCTTTGCTAGGGAAGAGCAATACTTCTAAAACAAACCTCCAAACTTCCCTTATCTTCTTCTCTTAGAAGCCTTTAAAGTAATGATGACGCTTTGTTTTGGCTTTTTGGAAAAAAAAAATCATAGTTCATTAAACTTCATGGATAATGATACTGGGTTACTCAGTGTTTTTTAAAATGTCTTTTTAAGATGTTTATGTAGCAAACCAGTGATTTGTTCTGTGTGCTCATTTTGAAGTTGCACAACTAGAGGCCGTGCAGTAATTTCACTATAATAATATATTCTTGGATTTTATTTGGTATAGAGATGGTTTGGATTTCTTAATTTATAAGGGGGAGTGCAGCTGAACCAGTGAGCTGGGAGTAGCAGGAGAATAGTGGCTTATTTCATGCTTGTAGAAGTGAAACTCTTGTCTTTAATTTGCCTGTTGAAAGAAGTGGTGTGTTAGAAGCCTTGACCTTTGACTTAAACCTAGAACTAAAGTCTGTATAATGAAAAAACTGTCGGAAATGAAGGGTATACAAAATCTGGTGAATTTTTTAACTCCTCAAGAGCAAGTACTCTAATTCCCTACTGCTTAGCGTAGCCAAAGCAGCATTGCTGTCACTGTTCTCTGAACACCATTATACTTTTACTCATCATTTCCTTGCAAGTATAAAAAATCTAAGCAGAATATGGAAACAGTCCAGCCAAAACAAACAGTATATTTGATTCCTTAGGAAATATGTCAATTTGGGTCAAAAATGGAATTAATTCGTAACAGCTAACCATGGTTATATGATTTTACTTCCTGTTTCTTAGCAACAGGAAACTTTTGTACAGGATGGTTGTTTAATATCCTAATCTGTTTTAGAAGCTTTTTTACCTAAAGAGGAACAGATGGTCTGAGGAAATGTTATTTGTAGCAATCGAGATAGGGAATATCTATGGATTCTTTTTTTTTCCCCCTCATTTTATTGTCCTGCACTTATATAGTATTTCTTTGATGGTTGTAAAAAAAACTTCTTTTAGGATGAAAGAATAAAGGAAAATCTTCAGATCCTACAGGTTTATTTTTTTGGTGCATGATGCAGAAAAGCATCATGCATTAAAATGTGTTTGCTCTTACATCTGTGCATTTTTAATACAAAGTGAGAGAATTTCCATAATTATGTTCTGTAAGTGTTGAATTGTACTTGAATGAATGAAGAAATCTCGATCTACAATGAGATTTTGTTCACTGGCATTTGCTTACTCTCCTACTCTTATCTGTCATGTGAATTGGCTTCCATTCTCCTTTTTTGATAGATTCCAAAGGTTCTTTATATTTCAGTGTGAAGAATGTTTTTTGAAAGGTTATTTCTATGCGACTTAGTGTTCACATAAATATAATTACTCTGTAGCTTTCTAACACTACGTTGGGACTAGTAAGGGCCCAATGAAGAAATAATCTGGTTGGTTTTTCCGTGGTTATTCCTTGCTTCCAAAGAAGCAGGTTGAATGCTTGTAGGAGATTGGACAATCTCAGATTTGACTGGGAAAATTTGAATAAAAACTAATTTGAAGGCTAAAACAGGCTCACTCTCTATAAACATCAAAACTCTTTGCTTAGGAATGTTTTGTGTCTCTCAGTGAATCCTTCTGAGTAGTGAGTCTGTTCTAAGTCATACATCTGGATGACATGCTCAGTCCAGAGAAGAAAGAGGTATGTTTTGAAAAATCTTTGATGGCTGTAGGGAGTCTCGTAAGAGAAGCAGGAAAGAAGGCAAGACAAGGTGAAAGTTGGAAATATTTTGTTTTCATTTTTTTCTTCTTTCTGTCATATTTCCCATTATCTTTTAAAAGGAAGGATAGAAAAAGAGAAGAGAGCATTACTTTTAATACATACCTAATCTAATGTTAAAAATAAGTTTTGGTTCCTGAAATCTTTCATGGAAAATGACCTTATGTAGCTGCCTGAATAAGTGAAATGCCTATTACATTATCTTACTTTTCTGTGGTTTTGGCTTTCTGAGAGTTTGCTCATTAATGAGAGAAAAGGTAGTGAAACTCTAGACTCTGTTATTATATCTGACTTATACAGAAATTACAGCCCTTCACCTATGAATGGTTGGTATATTTTGGTCTTTGTATAACTAGGAAGATCAGTGCATCCCTGTTTTTGGCTTTTTTTTTCTTTTTTTTTAATTTTCCCTTAGTTAAAGCTGTTTATGAATGTTTTATTGTATGCTACTTAAGCACATCTGGATAGTGGAAATGGCAGAGAATGCCTGCTCATCTGTGATGTTCATTAATAGACCTCCATATTGTTTAACCAAATCCCAATAGTTGCTGAAGAAGTTAAGGATTTTGAGTGGCTCAAGTCACAAATTAGTTGAGAATTTAATTTGATCTCTGTGAGCATTGCTAGAACCACCTACTAATGAAATGAAGTCTATAATTGTCTTTTTCAAACACTATTTGTTGCTGGGACAGGTGTGATTTGGTTTGGTTTTTTCTAATTTTTAAATAAGGCAGCAAATTTGAGCCATTTTGAAAGACTTTACAAAAGGTGTGAGTGAACTTCAGTTCTGAGCTATGTGGGAGAGAAAAGTCACATCATTAAAACTGTCCAGCACAGATTACTACTTACTCTTGCATCCGTCTCTACTTGTGTGTCTTTTTCTGAGCACAAGTCTTTTATTGGCATGGGGTTGTCATTTCACTGTGTCAAGTGATATACAGGCTCTCACCTGTTGGTTCACTGAATTTTAGTTCCTCCTTTTCCTTTCCTGTTCCTGCTTTTCCTGGTCTTGCCGAGTCAATTAAAAAAAAAACAAACCAAAAAACAAAACAACAGAAAAGCCCAGACAACAAGCAAACAAAAAAAGACCTAAAAAACCCCACCACTCCCACCCCTCAAACAGAACACAACCAACCAAGTACAATTCCCTGTAACGAAAGAAATAAAACCTTAAGAGCTTATTAGAAGTTTTGCCCTTTAGTATTACGACAAATTCAAAATTAATAGAGAGCTGTTGCATTGCATTTACAGTTTATATCCATGCATAAACTAAAAAAAAAGGTCAAAATGCTAAAATAAGGGAGAACATGGGTTGATATCACAATCTAGAGCACACTAGTGTCTAGAGCACAGTAATTTTCTTCTCATGCATTATATTTCTCTTTAAACATGTTAATTCCTAAGGTGACCCATTCTTACTTTGCTTATTTTAGATTTTGTAATCAGGAATATAACCTACTCCCACTGCCCTCTATAAAAATAGCCTGATGGTGTCACAGTTCACTTTTTAATTTGAAAAGCTGAATACCATATGCAATCCATTGTAATATAACTCATCTGTCACATTCACTCTGACTAACATACCTTGGCATCTGTTAACTGGGTCCTGGTACATATCATCATTAATGGAATTTAAGATTCTTAATTCATGTTTCATTTTTCTGTATCAAGCAGACAAAGCTTAGGTTGGTTTTGTCAAGTGTTTTGTCCAGAAGAGCAAATCTAATAATAGTAATATCAACAATAATGAAAGAAGGACCACTTTATTGATGCAGGTAAATTTCTTTTTCTGAATTTGTATTTGTGATTTGTCTTAAAAGCCACATGTGACAATGTAAATCTGCAAGCATTTGATTTTCTGCAGATGTCTATGAGCAAGGTTGTCAGGTGTTGATAAGCAGCATTTTCCTGCTATAAAATTAGATCATAATGTTGATAGCATATGGTGGTGTGTTGGAAAGAAGTTTTCTAATCCAAGACCCCCAAAAGCCTGTCTGGAGAATGTTTTAAATTAGGTAAATGTACCTGTGTTGTCCACTGCTGCCTATACTTCCAAACCTTCTGCAGCTCACAAATGTGAACGCAGCGTGTGTCAAACTCTGTAAAATAAACATGCTTGTTAAAGTTTTTTTAGTTTTCACACATCCTGTTCTAGGTCTGAGAAAACAGTCTGAGGCATTTGTAGCAGCTCATTAGGCTTTTCAGAACCAATGAGACACTGTACACCCTTGTTTTCACCCCTGCATGAGATAAAATAGGTGGTTGGCTATAAATAACTAATAGGGGGGAAGAGTCACCACAGTACTCCCAGTCTAAACAAAAAAAAATAAAAATTCCCTGAATCTTAACCATCAAACCTTGTGGTTTATCTTAATGGCTTATTCTTCAATTACTTGCCTTGAGGTTTTTTTCTTCCTTAGGAGGATAGCAAATCCAGTGCATATGAAAATGATTTTTATTTCAGTTTTTATTTTACAACAGTTGCTCATCTATCTTCTGTGAACTCCCACAACCATAAAAATGCTTTAAATTTTTAAAATATGTCAGAATTCACACATACCCACGTAGAAACTTGGAGTATGGTGTGTCATCTAATCATTCTTCTCAGTTTTGCTCCATCTTCCTAGGGACTGTTTCTCTCTCCTTTCATTTTTGAGTGAATATTGATGGGAGAGGTAGGAAGATAAATGTATAGATTCTTGACTTGTAGCAGTTGATCTGTGGCTCTCCTGGTTTATTAGCCAATACTGAATTTGTCATAGTTTTCGCATAAAAAAACCCAAAAGAACCCAAACAAGTCTTGAGAAAATTTGGGACAGTCCAAAATTCTAACAACTTCTTTCTCACAGTGTTATGAAGTGCTTTTTGACACCTATAGTATATATGAGAAACACATATGAAGAAATATCACAGAATCATTCAAGTTGAAGGGCATCCAACAGCCAAACTCCACCCCAGCATCTTGCTCACTCCCATCTTCTGTGGGAGAAAATAGAAAGATGGGTTGGGATAATGACAGTTTAACAGGAAAAGCAAAGGCATGATGCTTAAGCAAAGCAAAAAAAGGATAAAAAAATGACTAATTCGTATAGTCAGGCAGGTGTCCAACTGCTTCCTGGGAAGCAGGGTCTGCATGCTTTGTGTGTACCATCATTGTTCCCCTTCTTTCCTCCTCCCCCTGAGCTTTTATGTCTGAGCATGACTTGATATGGTGTGGTCTGCGTGTGACAGCTGTCCTGCTCGTGTCCCCTCTCAGCCTCTAGCTCACCCCTGGCTGACTGACTGTGCTGGCACAGTTCAGCAATGGGTAGAACACTGGCATGTTACCAGCACCATTTCAGCCACAAATAAAAACCAGAACACTGTAAGGGCTGCCCTTAAAAAAAAAAATAATTCCATCCCAGCCAGACCCAATGCCATCTCTTACTCCATACCATTTCTTTATCATCTAGAATTGATCTTACTGCCTGCTTAGAATAGGGATGGCTTTGAATGTATGTGAGCTACTCTGGGCCTTGTCTGCTCGTTCTGGGTATTTTCAGGAGTGAGTATTCCTCAGTCTTTCTGGGCAACCTGTTTTGGGTTTTGATCATCTTTACTATAAATATTTTTTTTTCCTTTTATCTAATCTGAATTCCCCTTGCTTCACTTTACATTCATTGCCTCTTATCTTTTTTCTGTGTGTTTTCCAGCGAGCCTGGCTCTGTTTTTAAATAGTTGAGCGTAGTGCTATGGTCTCCCCTTAGCATTCCCCTGTAGAGGTGGAACAGACAGTTCTCTCAGCTGCTCCTTGTACAGCCCATACTCCAGCTCCAGAGCATCTTGTTGGCTTTCCATGTGTACCACTATGTCACATACTAGGGAGCATAAAATTAAATACAGTACTCAAGATGTAGGCTGGCAGGTGTGGGGTAGAATAATAATTTCCCTTTACTTGCTGGTTCTGCTGTAGTGAGTGCAGCCTAGTGTGCCCTTGGCATTGAGTTTCTGCAAGGGTGCATTTTTGACTTAAATTCAAATTGTCCACGTCTTCTTGTGCAGAGCTGGTTTCTACTGTTAGCTCTCATGCTGGACTGTTGTGTGGGGCTTTTCTGTCACAGTTACAGTATTGTGCATTGTTTTTTGCTGTTTTTTCTTGAGGCTTAGCAGGGTGTTTCTCAAGTCAGTTGAGATCTCTCTGAAGCACAGGTGTTTACCCTAGTGTGTGAACCCTTCCCCTCAATCACCAGTGACCTTGGCGAGGTGCATTCATCCCATCATCCAGGCCATTACGAAAGTGTTAAACAGAGAATCATGTAATCATAGAATATCTCAAATTGGAAGGGACTCATAAGGACCATCATGTTCAACTCCCAGCTCCTCACAGGACTGCCTAAAACGAAACCATATGGCTATGACATTTTTATATGCTTCCTGAGCTCTACCATGCTTGGTGCCCTGGAGAGCCTGTTCCAGTGACTGATCACCCTCTCAGTGAAGAACCTTTTCCTAATGTCCAGTCTGAAGTTACCCTGACGCTGCTTCATTCCATTACTTCGTGTTCTGTCGCTGCTCACCAGAGAGGAGATGATTTTAAGGATACTGCTCATCTTCTGCTCATAGGGTCAGCAAGTTGAAGAGACTGTGGTGAAGTTGGTGGTTGAGGCCTGCAGACTGTGATTTGTGTTGCTGCTAGAATGCAGTTTGTTACGAAGCAAATGGTGGCTTAAAGTTTTAAATGTCACTTGGGTTTCATTTGTAAGCCTATAGTTAGAATTTCTAAGTAGTCAGTACTTATTCTGTTGGTAGATATTGAATGATGGGCAAAGGGCTGAATGATAGTAATATGGATACTAGTAGGAGGAAAAAGGGAACTGTGAAAACCTGACAACAATGTAATGTTTCCCCGGGAAAAAGGAATATTTTAGTTTTTTGGATGTATTTCTCATTTGTTACCTGAGAATTTGCAAATCTCCATGTTTAGAATAATTCTGCTGCATTTATTTTATTCATTTTGTCCAGCTTCCTCAGAGGTGAAAGGATTTCTGCAAAATACCTAGGCTTTACCTGAATAGATTCAGTGGATGCCTGGATAAGATAACCAGAGATAACGCTTGTTTTGCTGATTCTCCATAGGATAAAATGATAGAATAAGATAAGATGGTTACAGTAAAATACTTGCAAGATTTCATTTCCTAAATGTTCCATTGATTTTGAGCTAATCAGTGGCAAAGTGAAGTAAGCTTTGGGTATGCTTTTTAAAGTGCTACTTTTTGTTTTGCATGCTGTTTTTTTTTTTTTGTTTGTTTTTGCTTACCTTTATATACCAATACACAGGAATTATTGTTTGAAATTTCTTCAGTGTTTTCATTTTCTCTTTTCTCCAGCCTCTTGGAGATCTTTACTCAAGGCACCAAGAGAGAGATTTTTTTCAGAAGTACCAAAGCTGAATAAAAGCACAGAGGTGTAGGCACACAGTTTGCGGTAATTGGGAGCGGGGCTGCAGCCAAGCCTCATCCCCAGTGGGTGCAGCTGTGAGCAGCAGGTGAGCAGCATTGACAGCAATGAGACACAGAGTGCCCAGGTGAACTGACCAACCACAAAGGGAACAGAGGGCACACAGGTGCAATGCATNACAGAGGTGTAGGCACACAGTTTGCGGTAATTGGGAGCGGGGCTGCAGCCAAGCCTCATCCCCAGTGGGTGCAGCTGTGAGCAGCAGGTGAGCAGCATTGACAGCAATGAGACACAGAGTGCCCAGGTGAACTGACCAACCACCAAAGGGAACAGAGGGCACACAGGTGCAGTGCATGAACATCAGGGGTATAAAAGGTTGGGCTGAAGGACAAGATGAGCAGATGCTTGCAGCCTTCTGAAGTGGAGTGATGTTACTCTGTATGGGCAGATGCCTGAAGCCTTCTGATGAGGTATGGTGTTAGTCTGTTTGGTTAATTCTTAAAGCCTTCTGAAATTGTGTGGTGATATTCTGTGTATTGTGGCCCTCTCAACTGTGACCCAGAGGCAGTTTAAATTGATGGGTATTTTCCTAACTTAAGATAATTTTGATGCTCACTTGACTTCTGTTGCTAATATATAGCTGAAAATTCTGCAAGGCTTGGTTAGCATAAGTGCTACATAATGAGTGGAATTCATGAGCAGAATTAATACTGGTAGATATTTTATAGAGCCTACAAGATTTTTGTAGGAGAAGTTTGACTAAGTGGGAAGTGGTGGAAAGGTTTTTAGCAGAAGTGTTTTCCGTAAATGTCTCAATATTTCATTACTTGCTATTATATACCTTCATGGGAGTCTGTTGAATACAGTGTTGCTATTTTTAGTTAACTTGAGGGTATTTCGTGCTCCGAGATAAAATGCTCATTTTAATTTCGAGTTACGTAGCTGTAATATGTAAGGTTTACTGTCCCTGGGGATATTTTGCTTTCCTTAAAAATGGCTTAGAATCTCGACACTAAATCATAATTGGCCTGAGGTGTTCTTTCATTGCTGTCATGGAACGAATGGGTGGGAAGAGCACACGTCGGCTTTGACGTCACCCCACTTGAGCACAAGCTTGAGGAACATCTGCTGTTAAGGCTGTTGATTGCTGTGACGCTTCACTAAAAGACTGAGAACTTTTTTGTCTCCACCTTATTTTTAAACTAGAAATGTCTTCCTAAAGCTACAAATTATCACGTTGTGGCAATAGCATTAAGTTTCTGTATATGTATGCGGTTCATTTTAGATATAGTTTGGTTTTTGAATGGTTGGTCAGTGAATACTGTAATCATGCCTCAAATGCTTGGTAAGTGATCAGAAACTTTCATGCGTCCCTTGCATATAGTTCCTAAATTATTGAGTAAATTTCTTTCTGGTCCATCTGTTTGCTAAATGACTGCTGAATCTGAGAATTCAGAATTTAGCAGAACTGCACATAATAATGATACTGTGTATTTTTGTTTACGTATGTACAAAATAATACTTAATTTTTGACTCAATAAACTAGCAGCTTTTCCAAAATCTTGTAAATCAGATATAAATTTCATTTTCTGCAAGCTTTTCACAGTTTTTAGTTGTTTCCCTGTATTGCCACTACATTTTCTATAAACACCTAAATTGGGACGGGAAGGGAAAAACCCCTGCAACCTCATGACAAAGAAAACCTGCAAAGAAGCTTGCCAAGTCTGGTTTTTTTTTTCTCGTCTTTGTTCTCTACTTATTTAATTTCTTTCATGCTTTCAGAAGTGAAAACTGTTGCACTTTATATTTTTCTGTCCTTTCTGTTTTCAGTCTCTACCTTGCAGTCCGTGAAGTGACAGAGTTCAGGCTTGTTTCTTCACACTGTTCTGAAATTGTGTGGTGATATTATTGGCTTTTCACTGATAGTATTAGGCTTTATTCCACTTTCTTCTGTGTTTGTTCCTCAGATTTGAGTTATTTTTTTTTATTTATTAAAAGTTATTTGGTGCCTTTAGTTATGAAACCATACATCTTTTGTTCAGTAAATGTACCAGATGTTTTTCCTGTATGGAAATGATTTTTTTTTTCTTTATACTTAATATATTGTAGGATTTTCTGTAAAGAAAATTCTTGTTTGTTCTTTGTGTGTTGGAAAACATTTAAATGACTCCCTTCACACTTCCTAGCTTTCCGAGTGCTTGTGCCAAGGCCTGCTGTAATTTTCTGTGAAGAGCACTATTTGAATATAGAGTTGTCAAACATATGACTAATCTTTGCTTGCAACGTTTCTGTTGTGTCTTGGCATTCAGACAGACTTCATTTTCGTATGCATCCAACGCTATATATCCAAGTCTGCAGCATTGGTAATTTGCAGCAACCTTGGTTTTGGAATAGTTTGGATTTCCTGTTTGTAAAACTCATAACACAGTTGTCTGACTAGTATTATTTTTTTATTTTTTTGTGTCTGCTTCTCAGGTAACTTTATAAAGATAAAGTTTCGCAAAATCTTGATGTTGCGCTTCGAATACCTGGACATGTTTTGCGTGTGTTTTTCACAACATTAGGCAATGTGAAGCATAAAGTCATTCAAAGCAAAATGAAATAAGTATACTCCTGTATTTGCCAGAATGGTTCTACCAGATGTGGGAAAAGAGTAGGGCTTTGAAGAAAATTATCTGTCTTTGGGATTGCAAAAGAAGTTGTTGAAGGCTGATGTTTATGTGAATGGAAGATGTCCATTTACCTTCCCGACTGCAAACTCCTGAACTTATTCATATGTACTGCTAGAAAATACTGATATAATACCTGAGTTTCACGTTATTCTTTTTATTATTTGCTTTAATAGAAAACTGAAATGCGTTTTTGCCAGTTGGGAAATCATTGTCCTTTCCCTCAAAAACACCTCATTAATTTCTCCAGATATGTAGCAGCTCTCCAGCCCCTCTGAAGATGAGGATTCACTGCTGCTTTAGAGGTGACAAGGTATGTTTTAGGTGGATTATCTAGGTGCAGGGCACTCTACCAGGAGGGGATGAGATTTCTGTCTCCAAAATATGTCTAGAGGAGAGTTACTGTTGTTGCTCTGTTTAGTAGCATAACATTCATAATGCTTTATGATTTAACCATAAGAAATTAGGGTTTGGTTTATGTGAATTCTGGAATACCTTCCTGAGTAGTAGAAAGTATGGATACTTTTCTCCCAATTAGAAGTACACTTTGGGGTAATTTTGAATTTGTTTTTAATCATAGATTATCTGTAGAGTGTAGGCTCAAGTAGAAAGCTTTCATGAGCCATGTGTCCCATTATGTTTTCAGCATCCCTAAGGATAGAGACTCCACAACCAGCCTGGATTTTTCTGTATTTCAGTTTCTGTCTGTTGACTTGTGACTGGGCACCACTGACAAGAGCCTGCCTCTGTCTTCTTTAGTTCCCAGCATTTTATTTGTAGATGCATTAAATCCCCTGAGCCTTCTTTTCCGGGCTGAACAATCCCAGCTTTCAGCCTCCCCCAAAATGAGTATGCTTTAAACCAGTCCTGTCAGGTCTTAAGATAATCTTGAACTAATGCTACAGTGACTCAGAGAGTTACAGAGCAAAGGGGATGTGATCCTTAGTTTGTGTAATGGGAGGACACGAAGGTGTAATGTGTAAACATAGGTAGGACTTTTGAGAAGATGCTCCGCTACTGTATGCAAGGACTTTTCTACAGTTCAGCCTAGACTGTGCTGCAGATCTGCAGTGTGTAAATAAATTCAAGTAAAAGTTTGAGCAGAAGGATTGTGCTTTTTGTTAAGTTGCAGTTGAAGCTGTGTGAGATGGAAAAAAATATAATCTGGTATTTATGGTACTAGTTTATTTACTTCAAAGGAGGAAAAAGGAAGAATAAAAATTGGTCCATCCAGCTCTTTTTTTTTTGTGTCTATGTTATTTCAAGCATCAGGTTTTTTCCATTGTGTATGCGTTTTTTCTTTGTTCTATGAGTGATTTGTGTTTTTTAATATTGTAATGAAGTTTCTGGTTAGATAACAGGCTGCTTTTTGGCTTTGGTTAAAAGTTGCTTAAAATTTCAGTCTGGACCGCTTGTAAAGTATGTAACAGGCAAACTACACTGTATCCATTTTCTATCCTTTCTGAATGACTTCATTAGGGTTTGGTTTTGGTCTCAGTGCTCATGAGGTTTGACTTCTTCATTCAATTCCGAAATAGCATTGGCAAACTGATCTTTATTTATACTCTAAGGCATTTGAGTTTCTTGGCAATGCTGATACAGTGAGAATTAAATGGAAGTCCTCTGCTTTCCTGCACTTAATGGCGTGTTCTAAGCAGACAACAAAAAACCCAACTGCATTCTTGGGAAGATAAAGTTTATATTTGACACTATACCATGCTGCATTACAGTCCCTCTTTTAACCCTGTTTCTGTAAAGCTTTCTGGTAAATAGAAAGCTTTACAGAAATAGAGGTAAGAGAGGGGCTTTACCTTTTGGGAACAAAGTGCCTCTGCATGAATGGCTGTAGAGTGCTTCAGCCCTGCCCCATATGAACATCTCTTCTGAAACACATTCTGTTGTGAAATACTGCAGTTATAGTTGATCCTCTGTATACTGTCCAAGGAAGAGGTCAAAACCTCTTTAATCTTCTTTCTTTTTATGCTGCAATAAATCAATTTATTAATTTCATAAACATTTGAATTTTTATTTGCCTTTTTCCTTTCTTTTGCCTCCCCCTCGTATCTTCCCTGTCAATGTTTAAGGATGAAGAGCATGAAGAGAGTAAAATTTGGGTGGGTGATGGACTGGACTGTAAGATCATGCACAAGAGTGCATCAATAGTAGCAAGTTGTCTGTCCTTTCCCAAAGTTTGCTAGAAACTTGACCTGAGGTGTTTTTGTCTGTTTCAGCTGTCTTGAAAAACACACTTTCACATTCTCAAGACTCCAATAATAAATGTACTTTATGTGCATGGAGGTACCTTGCCTGATTCTTTGTCATATTTAACCAAAAAACCCCACTAATCTCTTTGATTACTTGCTACTGAAAGGAGGCTTAGAGTTGAGGAAGCTGGCAGTGCTTTCTGCCAAAGAGTAATTTTATATTTCTGTTACAGACAGTGATTCCCTTAGAGTTTAGAGAGACTCTTTAAAACTGTTCTGTGGATAGAGTGAACCGAGGAGATGAAATAATGCGTTCTTGCCCTTTAATATAATCTAACAGGAAGCTCTCTGCAGGCAATATATTTTGTTCATATAATCAATGCACAGCACTGTGGAAGAATAAATTGATGTCTGATTACCTAATGCTACAGAAGGAGAACACAGACACAAAGAGTTTATTCTTCTAATTTACCTTGTGTTTTTGAATGGGAAACCTGCTGTACTTGTTACCAGTACGTGACAGTTCAGAACAGAGGAAAATTCTCTTGGTATGATGGCTTGTTGTTATCCAGTAGTTAATTCAAAATAGGAAACTTTTAGAGGTCAATCAACTGTCAGGGAAAATATGCTTTTTAAGGGTATAATTGTGTTGACTAGTTGTTGTTTGCCACCAAATCTATCTTCAGCATATTTTATTCTATTCAATCTTCTTCCAATTTATTTTGTTTGTTTGGCCACACTGCTTTCCACAAAGAAGTTGTTTCCTTCTTGAAGGAAGGAATAATTTATAGGGAACATCTGAAACTCCAGAAGCTGCTGAAAAGACCCACTGTGTGAGTAAAAAAATCCCCACACCCTATGTAGCCAAGCAGCTTTTTCAGTATCCAAGTGTTTGATACATCTCAAAGGTGGATTAATTTTTTCTTGTAATGTCCGTGGATTTGTATTTTGAAATGCTGTTGTAGGTGAAAGAAATTCTTAGGACTTGATTCCTAAACATTTTTTAAATGCTAAAATTAGAGGCCTTCTGATATATTTTTAAATTAGATTTCAAGTTGGTTTCCAGCTGGTAGATAGTTTTCAGGAGATAAAGCAGTAATATTTTTCGAAACTTAGAAGTATTAGTGGATTAGGAGAATTCATATATCTAGCATTGGTATTTAATTTAGAATTTGTCTTTCTGCAGACTTTTTATGTTAATGGGTAGCCTTGAAAATTAGTTCAGAACAGGCACTTAGGGTCTGGGAAAAGCCCGTCTTTCAACTCTCTATTTGTAGATGAGTTATTTCTGACTCCTCTCTGCATCACTGTGAAGAAAATCTAGTGTCTGATTCCCTCAGGGGAAGGGAGGGAGAGGGAAGAGGCAAAAGCACTACGAACACTGTGGGTATTGGTAGTTAGGTGGGGAGCAGAAACGACCTGGGGCAGCCCTCAGAGCTGATGAATCACAGACACATGTAGAGTGGCAAGTACTTCTGTTCAGCCTCATGTTCAACAGGGCATAGCCAGGGAAGGTGCTCTTCCACACGAGTTTTGCATGTCCTTTTTGGATGGAGTTATGAAGCCTCCCTGTGAAAGTTCTGTGAACTCTCAGCTGTGTGGCAAGGGGAAGGTTAACTGCTGCTACTAGTCAGATTTGCAACAAAGCCAGAGAGCAGTGGGATTTGCTCGGCTGTATTTAGCCTTGAAGGGCTGCTTAGGAGGGAAAGTTGTTTTTTCATTCTGTTAATGGTTGCATTTCCTATAACAAGACCAAGTGATTACATGGAGGAGTAACTTTATTGTAGAGGTTCTCCTGGACATGATAAGGTAGCTGTTCTGCTGCTTTTGTTGTGTTTGTAGTCTTCTGTGCTTTTGGGTGGGCATTCCTAGCCTAGGCTGACGGTGCTTGTCCTATTCCAAGTTATTTCTAGTAGTTAGTGATGACTGGTAAGATTCCAATCTCCATCTTATTCTCCAGTCTTCCTTATTCTGCCTTACACAATTCACGTACGCTCGAGTATTAAATTCAGTCACAACTAGTCGTGTGGATTACTCCTGATTTCTTAGCACAATAAATAACATAGGTTAGAACTTGCTGTCAGGAGCCTCTGTTACGTGACTGGTGTGAATTGTTTGTCTAAATAAAGTTACAGAGCACTTCACAGCTGTTGAGTGTACTGGTAGAGTAGCGTTCTTGCTGTGTTCAGTAATAAAGCAGCGAAAGTCAGGCACATGTGACTGCACAAATCAACTACAGCACAGTTGTGTACGTAGATAAAACTTCTTACAATGATGTGTCAGCCCATAATGGAGCACTTCAAGGGCTCAATAAATCTACATGGGTTAGGGACTTTGATAAACCAGCATGATGGTTATTTCAATTCAGCTCTTCTAAGCTGAGTTGCCTGGTTTTTATGCCTGTTTGAGAGACATCAGTGTCTGCCTCCTATTGAAGCTCTACTTGAAAGGTAGTAAATTCTCTGGAACAGAAAATGCCAAGCGTTTCAGGCTGCTGCTTAATGGTAACAGCAGCAAAAAGTATTTCTTATTGTCAGAATTGTTGATCTATATATATTTACGTATCTAGATATGTATAAATAAACAATTAGATGTATATCAACGTATGTAGATATCTATATTATCTACATATCGATATCTATCTACATGCTATGTGGTTGTCTGTTTTTTTTTTTCTGGTTTCTTGGAATTTGTCATATATGTGAGAGTCAGCTCTCAATGGAATTCTCGCAGAGTGGTTTGTATTAATAAAGTGGTTTATTAAAGCACTGTAATCAGCTGTTCTGTTCACTTGGCTGAAGTGTTCACAGGAATTGACTGGCCTGTTTTAACTTACTTACTGGTAGGAACTGTCTGGTTTAGCTATTGAACAAATACATGCAGACTTAGAAGTTGCAGCTGTCTAGGTATCCCTTTATAGGTAAGCAAATATTCTCTTAAGAATAAAAATATTGTGGGGAAGGATTGAGAAGACACTTTTCAATTTTACTTTCTGGATGGCTGTGTGTAAGATGCTGGTAAATGAAAAAAGCTGTAGTCCATTACTCTATCTTCCTATTTGGGCAGCCATTAACAGTGGTAAAGTTTGGTTTGTTTTTTTTTTTAATAGAAAAAACAAATACTAGAGGTGTCTCTCTGTTTTCAGTAGTATCAAACATGTCTTAGGTTTCAATGTCCTTTCTACTCCACTGATGAACTTTATTCAAAGAATTGGTTCTTTCTGAGCCAACAAAGGTCCTGTGAAATAGGTGCTTGTAGCCTTGATTACTCCATCAGCCCTGTTGTTCATCTCTGAACATGTTGGGATGGATTCTGTAGCTAGCTCCATATTCAGCTGCTGAAACTCTTTCCTGTCCTGTCTCCTGCTGTTCTTCATGGGCATTGTTGTTTCCTCAAAATGTCACAAATCCCCTATTGCAGTCACTAGGGGAAAATAAAGTATTTATGGAAAATTTCAGTGACTTTTCAGAGGCTTCAGATTTATAGTCAGTTTTAGACAATATTCCTAGGAACTGTAAATGGCATTCTTTCTGTTTGTTTGTTCTTGGCAGGCAGGGTCAGGTGGTATTAATCTAGCAGCATTTCAGCTGTATGTACTGCAATTTGTGAGTGCCACAGAGCAGTGTTAGGACATGCATAGGCTCATTGAGAAGACTTACAGCTGTAAGCCACAAATTCTTTAGTGTAATGACATTTTGTCTAGAATTATTTTGTTACTTGGAAACAGCCCAAAGTAACTGTAATGTAATGTTCTTTGTAATAATCCAGTTTACCATTAAAATTGGAGTGTTGAAAAGGTGTTAAATGAAAAAAAACCCCAGTATCTTAAATGAATTGAAAACTGAAGGGACTATTTTTGGACTGAAAATGTTCCAGTAATTTGGTAGTGTTTTATTCCAAATTAATGTGATTTTTTTTTTTTAAATCACATGAGAAGATGATTCTGAAGGAATATGGCATTAGAGACATTGATTTTGACACATCCAAGGCAAATCAGTAAGTTGACTGACACCCTAGTGTTCCCCATGGAGGTAGGAGCAACTGGAAGCCTTTGGAGCCTCATTTTAAAGTACACTTGAGGGATGTTGTGCAGAGAGAAAAATGTGTCAGGATTATACCACAGAAATGTGTTTTTTATCTCCTTGAGGCTGGAAAGTGGATGGCAGGCAAGGGAAGCAAATGAAAAACTTCTAAAAAAATATAGCTGGGGAAGTAGCTGAAGGGAGGAGTTTTGGATGAAACAGAGAAAGCAAACCAGGTGGAAAATGTCTTTTTCAGGACAGGCTGACAGAGGCATGAGTATTTTAGTAGAAAGAATGACAAAGGAGGATAGATTTAAAAGACAGAAGCAGTAGGGTTTAGTTGAGAGTATTTGTAGAGGAAGAAAGAAAGGTGATGAAAGATGAGGCAGCCTGAGGAATTGGGTAGTGCTGTCATGGAAGATGGTGGAGTTGCCTCCAGAGAATGTGTAGATGGAAATATTTAAGATCTCAAATAAATATTACATGCTTAGGCAGCTGAGAGAAATCCCTGGTTTTTATTTTTGGGACTGCTGCATTGGGGGAATGCTAAAAAGTTCATGCTGAGCATTCTCTAGATGAACTGTGGTGCAGAAAGATGCTGGTAAACTTTTCAAGCTTCTGACCTAAAACTGAGCACAGATACTCTTCTGAGCCTATTTCTCAAGAGGATTCAGTCAGTGGGGGAACTGGTTCTTCTGCCATTTTAACTGCATGTGCTAAAAATATTAACTCTATTGCTGTACACTTCAGTAGCTGGAATCAAAACAGTAATGACATCAGATCCAAGATAAATATGGTTTGTTTATACCACTGGAAGCAGTAGAGTGACTTAAAGTTGCCAGGCTGTCTGGTCCCATTTTGCTTGACAGTTCCTTATATCCACAGGTATTCCCACTCCTTGTAAATAGTCTTTCTTTGTGTCTGGGTTCACTTGTCTGTTGTGCCTGAATCTTTTAGCTCTAGGTTGTTCTGCACAGAATTCGGTGGAAGTGTACAGTAAGAAACCAGTATGTGCAAGGTGATAAACACAAAGTCAGTTTTGTTCTCTCTATTATTGAAATTATACATGAAACCCAGTTAACTTTTGTAAGTTTTAGTAGTATTTCTAAGCCAGATAATTTCTCTCCCTATTAAATCAGGAAAAATATTTTTTTAATATTATGAAATGAAAAATGATAGTTTTCAGAGAGAATTTTATAGCCTTCTAAATGTGTGTGATAGTTTTTAAATAGAGATTAAGTTGGATGTGATGTGTAAAATTTGTAATGCACACAGTATTTGTTTAGGGCAATGACTTGCAATTTGTTTCAGGCATTTTAATTTTTGAAGGTCTCTACATTGTTGCGAAAAAGTTTTTGATAGAAGTCCTTGTGAAAATGTGCTTAATTAATAGCAACTGAATCTGAGCATACATACTGCAAGAGAATCAGTTATTTTCATCAATAAAAATAGGGGAAAGAAGTGAGCCTGCATCCCAGTCACGAATTTTGTTACCTTTTGAAGGTCCTGCAACTGGCAGCCTCTGCCATTTTCAAATTCTGTAAAATGTGCTGTTTGAATTTTTGGTACCTAATAAATTCCAATTTTATATTTTCTATAGATCAGTAATGAAGATTGTATTTAAAACGTCGCAAAGTTGGAAGCTCTAATAAGGATTAAGGAAGTAGTAGGAATGTGCTTAATAGTGATTTTTAATTTCCATAACATATGTAATTCAAACTGATGCAAGTTCAGTTGTAATATCAGTCTAATTCAAATAGAGTAGATGAATATTACTAAATGTTGTATCACGTAATAATGCCAAAGGAGTGTCTGAAGCTGCAAATTGGAAGTGTGGGCTGTTAATTACTGATTGTCTAGTTCCTGAGGTGAACACTAAGTATGTATTGAAAAAACATATTTGTAAGTCTATCCCAAGAGCAAAAATCACTCAAAATTGAGGCTGTTTCTTTTCAAATTAGGTAACTTACATTCTTAAATTTTCTGCTTTGTGACATATTTATGAACGTCTCTTAAAGATAGGAACCAAAATTTTGCTTTTGTTGTGGTTAGTTAATCTTGGTAACGCCCTCAGGCTCATGGTGTGACCCTTGGGGTGCCCTGTGTAGGGCCAGGAGTTGGACTTGATCATCCTGGTGGGTGATCACCCGTCCAACTCAGCATATTCTGTGATTCTATTCTGTAGGGAAAAAACCTGGATATTTACATGCTCTTTTAATCTAAAGGACTTGAGTGACAGACTTTTTGATAACAGGAGTCACGATAGAAGATATTGATACTAACAGAAGTCTGTAGTGTATTTCAGGAAGCATATCTAAAGATCTGTTTTAGGGGCAAGACAATGCAAAATAAGCTGGAAGAATGTTACATCATGTAATTTTTTTAATAGTGCAAGTGATGAATTTATGTACTGTAGAAAGTAGTATAGTTGAGGAATGTTTGATTTTTCTAAATTGCACCCAGAGGGCCGTTATACGTAAAAAAGAAATTATTTTTTCCTGTGAGAATATTAAATACCTATGAATTCTTCTTCAGAAACTATGATTGCCAAGATTGCCATTCTAAAATAATGATAATTGCATATACAAATCCAGATGGCCTTTGGGATAAGGTTTAAACAGATGACTTTTTCAAGATGGTTGCAATTTGGATTTTGTTATCATCTATGTATCAAGCCATCACTTTAATGACAAATTTCACTTGGCAGAGATGCTTCATCAGATCTAGTAGTGAGATTCTTGTTTCAAAAAATAAACTGGTTTGTCTTTTAAAGGCATTCCAGTATGAGTTGAATATTGGTTACTAAGAGGCATATTCTATATGCATCTATAAATTTAATTTGGAGAAGTACATTCAAAACTCTTCAGTTTTCAGGTGGTTGAACTGAGATGGGAAATTTTTCAAAGCATGCTTTACTGGCTTGCTAGGAAAACCTGACATTTAATATATTTAGTATTGTATGGAAGTAAATTCCTATTCCATCTTCCTTTTGTGTGTCTGTGTCCATAAAACATTGAAGCCTTCTGAGTGTTACAAATGGCCATTCTGATAAGGACAGTGTTTATGACTTCTTGAGAATAAATTACAATGTTTCTAAAATTGATGGGAGGCTGAATACTGGTGTACTTGTAGATTAACTGAAATATATGTTTGGCTGGTTTTTTGTTATTGAGCTTTGTTGTGTTTTATTTGGAGGGCCAGTCAACTCAAGATTACAATAATGAAAACAAATCGCACTGAGCCTTGATATATGCTATCTCCTAAATTTGCACTGAAAACTAGAGCTAAATTATCCAGGTGTTTGAAGGTAATGGAGTTAGTGTGTGGTCTCATTCATATCAGTATTATAATGAGACACTATATACGTTCACAGAAGGCAAATAGCAGCAGTATAAATGTTTACAGCAACAACATCACTTTCAATTTTGATTCTCTAGCTCAAATTGTTTAGTTTTTTTCTCTGAAGGAGATGAATTCAATTCCTGGTCCATAATGGTTCTCTTTCATTTGTAGGTAAGGTATTGAGAAGACACAAGAAATTATCTTGGCATCTAAGACTGTATTTTGATTTCACTGACTAACAAAACTGATAGTTTTTAGTCTCTGGAGGGAAAAACACTATATGAAAGTAAATATTTTAGTCACTGAACAATGTTGTTGTCATAGAGTTTTTACTTTTTACAGTCATACTTTTCAGAGTAACTTAAAACCTGCTTGTGTGTGTATTGCCAAGATAAACATCTTCAAGATAACCTATGTTTTAAAGGGGTGTTTGGTATTCTTTTCCCAAGGGACGATACCAGCCCGTGAAAATAATGGATTGCTTAAGAGCTTAAACAAGATGTGTGTCTGAAAAATGTTCTGTGTTTCTCAAGTATTAAGAAACATCTTGGTCAGTAATGACAATTTATGAGATAAATTTTTGCCTCTAAACCCAGCAACTTTTATCTATACTGTGTGTTAGACACATTCATAGCCCCTCCTCCCAGTACAGCAATGGAGTACATGTGTTCACTTGTTTTTTAAACTCAAGGGACACAGCACAGATATTTGCTATTAAGAAATGAGGGCACAATGGAACATACTCTGGTAGTGCTGGGTATGCTGGCAACATTGCTGGCACAATTCAAACCTCAGTAAAGTTTGCCAAATGTTGTTGGTTGAGTGAAGCTCTGATGTGGGTTTGGGGTAGGAATTATTACTGCCTTATGATTTGTGTTCTTGTAACACAGAAACTTTGAAGAAAAATGATTTTTAAAAAATCAGGACATAGAACATCTGTAGGGGTTTCAGGATGGTTAGGATGCTGTGAATGAATTGTGAAGGGCTTCAAAATATTTGACCGTTCAGTCCTCATGCTAATTTCTTCTGGGGAATTGATAATGTACCTTCAAAGTAGGATGGCTACACTGTAGGGTATTTTAGGTATGGCTGACAGGTGTGCAGGAATACTACCAGGAAAAGGGTTTGTGCTTCTGACATGTGATGAAAAAGTCATGGCAAACTGGGATATAGTGGCTCTTTCAAACACATGGGCAAGTATTTTAAATGGAATACACGTAATGCTATGACAAATTCTGTTTTAATATTCATTATATCACACACCTAATGAATTGCTCTAAGTGCAGTTAAGATATGTAAAAATCTGTGACCTGATATTTGAAGAAAAGGATGACTTGGAATAAGAAAATGGCATAAAGTAGGTAGCAGAAGGCTAGTTTTTGCATGGTAATGTTAAATGTAGAGTATTTTATCTAGCTGTCAAAGGTTTTCATCAGTGTAGAATCAATTTTAAGTTTTGTCAAGTTGTTAGGTTGGAAATTGGGAAGGAAACAAGAAGGATGAATCCAAAACTTACTCTGCCCAAGAAATCATCTATTTTAACATCAACAGTAGTCTACTTAAGATATTGCTTGACTTCATTCCCCCAAACCATAATGTGCATGTGAAGTAAGTGAGTCTCCATTAATGGTTCATTTGGCTACTTTGTCACAGCAGCTGGTCTTTGTGGTACCATTGTAGATGTATTGTCTGCATGTGCATAGCTTGTGTTGCTCAACCAGCAGGGGCAGACAGATTTTAAATTCTTACCAAGGAGATGAAAGGAGGAGACATTGTGAGTCCTGGTGTGTTACTGATTTAGGTCCTCTGGTTTTGTTATTTTCTTACAAAATCATGTTTTCTTCATCCTTTATTGCAGTTCTGAATTTTGAGTTGAAGTACACTGTGTATGAAGGCTGTGTGTTGGCTTCACTTGTATAATAATATAGAAGTTCTCTATTATAGAGGCACCTTCCAGCTTGTAAAATACATCTTTCCAAAAGATTAGATGTTAGATGCGTTAACACATCAGAATTACATCTGCCATACTAGCTTTATTCAGTTCATTTGATGTCACACAGATGTGTAGTAGAGGTTTAGCTTCTTGCAGTCGTGAGTAGTTGGTTTGTAGAGTTTCTGTAAGGATTAGTGACGTGCTTTTATTTAAGATGGGTGGAGGTAAAAGTGTTGAGTATAATCACATAAAGGGAATTAAACTTTTCTACTGTAATTAATACTCCAACCTATGAAACAGAATTTTCTGCTCTTCCAATGCATAGCTGTCTCCAAAGAGTATAAAACCAGAGGAAATGTCCATGCTGTCCTCTTGCTGGAGCGTGTGCCTTAATGATCCTGCCTCCATTTGTCATTTGGTCCCAGGAGGACTGACATCCAGAGCAGTCACAGCAGGGTTGTGAATTAAAGTTTCTGACCACCCGCTCTCTGTAATTTTTATCTCTGTGTGGTTCCCAGGCTCTGTGCAGGATGAAACAGGACCTGAACAAAGAACAAAAGCACGTTTTTTTGGGCCATGCAGTCTTACATTGAGAGGGGACTTTGCTGAAGACCCTCATAGCTATACCAGTTTATGGAATGCTGTAAAAGCTAGAAAGCTGGATAAAAAAATTTAATTATTGACCATTATGCAAGCATTCCAGTTAGATTTACATGTAAATATGACATTCGGTATCCAACAAGAAATATAATTTAAAAGTGATGGAGATGAGAAATCCCATTCTGCCATGAATAACCTACATATAAAACCTTGTTAAAATGGTAAATTTCATTTCCATATGAAACTGATGATATTTTAAAAAAATAACTGAGTTTATTTAAACTAATTTTTTAGCAGATCTGACTCAAAACATTTTTATAATATGTTATGTTAGTAAATGTGACCTAAGATTAGAATGTCAGATTTTTTTGTGTTGTTAGGTTTTTTTTGATTGATGTTCTTACTTAGAGTATATGCAACAGTATTCCTATCCATAAAAGGTTTTTCAGATTTTATAAATGTATGTTTGTCAGTATCTGAAGAAAAGCTGACAAGAGGATGTTTGTAAGCTCTGCTCAGTGGTGCTGAGCCATAGCATAAGAGACAACGTTCAGAAACTGATGCACAGGAAATTCCACCTGAACATAAGGAAGAACAGCTTCACTGTGTGGGTGAGTGAGCACTGGAACAGGTTCTCCAGAGAGTGTATGGAGTCTCCCTGACTGGAGATACTCAAGAACTGTCTGGCCCCAATCCTGTTCCATGTGCTCTGGGATGACCCTGTTCAGGCAATGAGGTTGGACCAAGTGACCCCCCTGTGCTTGCTTCCAGCATTACCCATTCTGTGATTCTGTGACTTGCACAGTTTTCTGACAAAAGGATGTGTTTTGGAAAGAGGAGGAACACATCAAGTTTCATCTTTCCCCATAGAAATGTATGCTGGAAGATCAGTAGATTGTTCATCTTCTACTCCAATTTCTAAAATGTTGAGAAGTCTTGCTGCTTCTGGTGTTTGTGATTAAGTTCTGTGTAATATAATTATCTCAGCCCTCAGTTTTGAGAAGATGGCAATCCATGGCTAGCAGGAATAGCACATTATCATCTCTCTAATAACATTTTCTATTTTTTTGTGAGGAACATTTCTTGATTCATATTCACCAAGCTGTTTGTTATGTTTCAAACATGAAAATTGCTAGTGGGTGGCATGCTCTCTCTTATTGTGCATGTGTATCAGAAATCATCTGTCATCTGATTTAAACTTCAATTTAGTCAGCAGAGCATCTCAATTTGGAGAAAATTGGACTCCATTATAAAACACAATTGTGATAGGATTATGCTTTCATGGTAATGCATGTAATTTATTGCTCTTATTATCATGCAACAGATTGTAGAGTAATGTTTTGACTTATCCCTTTAAAAATGCTTTGGAACATGAACATTATAACATCACTCTTATAAGGTTTATTTTCTTTTTTTTTCTTTAAAACTTTAGGGAAACATACATTAGCCTGACTTTCATGGATAACATTTTAAGGAATTTTTAAAATGTATTTGGTACTACGAGACAAGTAAACAAGGGATACAATATTTAAAGAAAAGATTGCAGAGGTGTTTATTCAAGAGTGAAATGAAGATCTTTTAATTAAGTTACAGAGTTCCAGCTGGTTTTATTTACCATAATCTTGTATTTTGCCTCATGCACTTAGGTGATATCTTGTCTCTGAGCAGATTAAGTGCTAAAGTTGTGAATACACAGTTGTTAAATCAACCAACCTTCCTTTCCTGGGAGGAACTTCATAACACTTTTGCAAATATTGAGCTATAACAGCAATTCCAATTTCATAAAAAGTTCTAATTGAACCTACTGGCCAAGTTCATGTAATCCCTGGGAGGCTGCATTCTGTCATTTTAGATTTTCTCTTCTTTCTGGAAGCATGAGGACTCATGCTGGTCAGCAAGTTCTTCTGTTCAGGAGTGTAGGGTCTGAATCTCTTGTGGCTCTTGGTCAACTGACAGCTCCCTTGCAAAATGGACAGCTTCTTTCCATCCAGAAATGTGCTTGATGAGGGATGACAATCCTGTGAGACCTCTCTGCTGTTTGTAATTATCAATTTTAATTTATGTGCCCAATCTATGATTAAAATATGAGAGATATTTGCATACTTGAAATTGCATGTAGCTTGATTTGTTTTTTTTTTAGAGGGTTAGAACAGTATGCATGACTTTCCTGACAGAAGACAAAGAATATTATGATTTTGCAAATGCTTTTTACTTTGCATCTCTCTGTCCTGAGTACACTTATTCAGTTGACAGCTATGAAGAAGTGTGTGTGTGTAGGTCAAGCACATACATTCAGAGTTACTCCATGATTTCATTTGTTTTTGTTTTATTACAGTGGGATACAGTCCAGACTAGATATCTTTCAAATCTCAGAACTTAATTTTTAGTGTGATTTGTAAGTGCTTTATTCTCAATGCTGTTACTAGAAGATAATCAGGGAATTTCAAATTATTTTAAAAAAATCAACTGGGTTTGAAACAATTATTATTCAAGCCACTGACAAAGTTACTTTTTCCTCTATATATGAGGAGCAGGGAGAACTTCAGGAGTTATGTATGGACAAAACTTAAATCTGATTTATGCAAATCCATTCTTAAAGTTATATGTCAATTATTTTCCATAGTTGTTGGTCCTCTGGCACCCTCAGAGTTGTTGCTGATAATCGTGCAGTTCTGTGCATTCTCCTAAAGTTGGTGGCTGAATTACTAAATTATGTGAAATGTTGTGTTCTTTAATCTTCATAGAGCAAAATATATGATGTGGTTGATAAAGCTATTAATGTATTTGGAGTTTTTTTCATTATGTGGAGTAGTTCAGGCAGGTTTGCAGGTGAGCTCTGCTCATCCTGAAGGGCAATGCTGCTTTGTCATTACCTTGTGAAGGTGGGAGATCAGACAGGACACTTGAGAAATGTACATTTTGATGGCAACATTGTAGATGGGGCATCATCAGTAGGGGAGAACAAGGAGGTGTCAAGTTTTTTTTCATGTTAGTATTTTATGAATTATTTGACAGACAAAAAGGGAAGCTACTGCTAAACTGTTTCTCAGAAAAGTTTTTGTTTTCTTTGTTCTAAAGACTAAACTTTAAAATCAGGTTTAATCAGTTCCCTGATTATTTTCAAGTCTTTCTTCTTAATACATGCTTTTCAGAACACAGTCCCAGGGAATACTTATGGCAGAGATTCAGTATTGTTGTTGTCCTTCCCTTTGCAATCCACAAGTATGTCTGCATTTTTCAGCTTACCTCGCAGTTGACATTATTGTTCTGCTTATTGAATGTTTATTGGTATTTTTCTGCTTATTGAATGTTTATTCTCTCAAAAATGCTTCATTCTGTTCTTTGCTATAATAAATGCTGCTTCTACCAGATAGCAAAGTAAATGGACATAAGGAGTGAGATCTTTACTGAGATAGCTGAAATGAATTTTAGAGTAACAGAAGTGAGCCACATAATGGGGTGCAATGCATGCTTTTTGTACTGTAGCGAAGCATTTGGGCAGTACGATGTTGGAGCCTTTTCTTGCTCAATAATTTACCTATTTATGAAGTCTCTCCTTCTTTAGCAAAACAAAACTCTGATTTTCTTTGCCAAAAGGAAACTCAGATTTTCTTTGCCAATCTTTTTTTTATTAGCTTGCAGTTAATTAAATTTGTACAGGTTGTTCTATTCAGATACTCTGCCTTTTTTATAGGTCCAATTATTTATCGCTTCATTGCTTCGCAAGTTTTTCCTGCTGTAAGCATTTTTCCCAAACAAGGCGATGTAACTACAGCCTTAATAATGTCTTTCAGTGTAATGGATTATAAAAGATTCTGAAGGAATTGGTACAAGCAAAGTTATAATTCTTTGTGCTGTTTCTCTTTGCTTATCTAATGACAGCTCTTCTTGCAGAATAGACAAGCTTTTATGTCTCTCTACAGCTTTATCATGTGACTACCTTGCTATAAGCATATTTCTTGATAAATTCTCAATATTAAGGAACAGCCTTTGGTCTAGAATAAAGGGCTAAAGACTGCATAAATGGCAAGCCAATTTAGTGAGGATTTTTCTTGGTCTACATCCTGCCTTTTTAACCCAAATAGCAATTTTTTTGTCTTAGGCATTTCATATTGGGGTTTTGAATTTAATTTCTTGTGAGGCTTATCAGCCTTTGATGCCAAGACCTTAAAAACAGAAAGTTACAGGAAACCAACCCAAAGCAGCAGCAACAAAAATAAAGCAGGAACAGAGAAAGTTTTCTGCCTGGAAACTTTGCAAACTAAATGTAAGACAAATTGATAAATACAGACAGATAAGGATGCACAAAGACAGGAAGAAAATACTGATATAAAAATAAAGAGGGGGTCAAAATTTGGTTCAGATATTTGTTGCAACCTCTTACATTCTCACATTCTTAGTGTGGTTTCATTTACTCAGTAAAGCATGTGGTGTTAAATGAAATCTATTTTGCATTTACACCAGAGAGATCTGGTGCTTACAGGAAAAAAATATCTCCTAGGGAAAGGTCTGTGTCTTCAAACCTTTTGGTTTTCCTCCTAAGGTCATATCATTCATGGTTAGGTTGTGCTCAAATCATTCTAATGCTACCTTCTTCTTAATTTCACTTGTTCTTTGGGAGAATATGGATCAAGGTGAAAAGACATCAGTGTGATCATACACACTGTGATAGTGAGGAGGAAGAAACCTGAACTGAGAAGGAGGCACCTGTGAAAGTGGCTCTCAGCTAAGCATTTATTGAATCATAGGAAATCAAAGTCTGTTAGAAAGGATTCAAGGGCTTATCCAGCCTAAACTTTGGGCAGGGCTGGGCTATGGCCATCCCTAGGTCAGATCTCTCAGGACTCTGCTCTTGGACGCTTTGAAGGATGTGGAGATTCCATGGCCTCCATGGACAATAAATCAAGAGCAGCATTACTTTTCTAGGGAAATGCTGACTCACTGATGTTCAGCCTGGAGCTCTCAAATGTCAGTTTGTGGCTGTTTCCTCTTGCTTAGCTGCCTGCCACTACTGGGAATTTGGCTTCCTTGTCTTTGTGGTTCCCCTTCCATCAGCTTGCCCCTCTAGCCTGCCAGTCACCAGACTGAATGAGGCCAGCATTCTCAACTCTCCTCATGTGTTGTGGGATCTGGTCCCCTGGGCATTGTGACAGTCCTCTGCTGGACCTCTCCACGCTGCTCTCGTGAGGCTGCAGAAAGGCTCTGTAGGATGCCAGTCTCATCACTGCAAGGTGTAAGATGGCAATAAATTGTTCTTTGGGCCCTGCTTAATGATGCTCAGCGTGCAGTTTGCCTCATCCTTGACAAGAGGGCACTGCTGGCTGTCATTTATCTTGGTGTCCTCTCTAAGTGCTCTAAGAGGCCTTGTTGACTGGCAGTCTACACTGCAGTTACAGTGCTGAAGATGTACAACTTAGTACTTGTCTGTGTTAAACTTCATGATGCCCAGTCCTCGAATCTGCTGAGGTTTCTCTCAGTTGAAGTTCTGTTGTTTATGTCAGCCATTGCTTCTGCTTCAGTGTCATCTGCAGGTTTGCTAAGGATACAGACTTACAGATCTAGGGATGTAAGAGACCAGCAATAGCAAAAGGATGATAATTTTGGCATTGATAACATGCGAGTTTGAGAGCTATTGAGGTCCCCTTCTGAATGTACAGGAGAATAGTTGCTGCTACTTTTTTCCAGGCACTGAACTTTTGAAAAACTGGCCTGGGTCTCCTTAAGACAATGTTTATTGTAGGGAAGAAGCTAAAGATCTTGATTCCTGTTCATAGGTTCTGATATGGTTTCTTGTGTTTCAGAGAAACACAAACTCAGTCCTGGGAAAGTATTCCTTAGTGAGTCTGTCCCAGAGAGCTCATTAATTTTCAGAGCCACGCCTAAGTCCTCTTTTCTCTGATTTGTGCTCTACCTAGTCTAGATTGCCGTGTTCTTGCTATTCTGTCTCAATTTCCCTTTTTTGTTTTAACTCTTACCATTTCCAGAAGCTTGGTGAGTAGTGCAGTCCTCTAGGACGTGAAGGACGTGATTAACACGGGTTTAGCCTTCTCAAGTTCAGGAGGCAGTTCAACACACTCTTGCAAGCCAGACAAATTGTGCTGCCAAATTGTCCTATGAAGTGAGGGTGGTGTCTTCTGTCTTCAGTCTTCTAGTAGTTTTAAAAATGGGCGTGCTTGCCCCTATTCAACAGTATGGATTCATGGACACCTAAAGCAACTCACTGCGCTCTTGAGGAAAGTACCTAAATTTTTAGAAGTTAAGATTTAAAACTGCCCTCCTGCCCTTCTTGATCTTATAAATACAGTGAGACAAGCAAATTAAGAATTATGTTGAAATTATTTTATAATTTCAGAAATAGGAAGTCTATTAAATCATTCCAGACTTGGTCAGCCACCCTTGAGTTAGCATTATGTTCTCATGTTCTCTTCTGTTAAAAAGTTTTAAAACTCCCAGCTGACCTGAAATTTAGCAGTTAGCATGTAGGTAAGAATTTTGTTTTCAAGCTTGAAGTTTAAACCTGTGAAAACTCAGGGTAAGAAGTAGTCATTTATACAACTTTTCAACATTTCAGCCCTACTTCTGAAGGGAGACTGTTCTATGATGGTAGGAATAGGATAATTAAATAACCAGTATGTATTTGCACTGTAATTGTTGAAATGAAATAACTTTTTCTCTTGTGTATTATTGAAGCATTTAGCTCTCAGTGGAGGGCAGTTGGTAGCTAGTTGTGTACTAGAAATATGACTTTGATTGCCAGAGTACTTGTGAAACAAGCCTGTGTTTGATGTCCTTTCTGGATAAAGGAGATGCCTTCAGAGTAGATTGCCAGTTGGAGTACTTTTGTTATAAAAGATTGAAATTCTAATGTAAACTACTCAGATGATTACCTTCCACAGAAACTTCAACTATTATTTTCTGCTTCTGTGTAGCCTTAAACGTTTGTAAATTAATCATTTATGCTTTTCTTCTAGTGAGGTAGTAATTTGTTCTCTCTTTCTGATGCAGGGCATATGTGCCAGAAGTTTCTCTGCAGGCTCACTTGCTATCAGCTGGTTTAACAAAAATGTGCTCCTCAAACTTTTCCTCTTTATAAAACATATTACTTGTTTTTCTGTGGTAGTGATTCAGTGGCATTATAGTAAAATTTGTTGTAGTTCCACAGTAGACAGTGAGCAGATGAAAGTTTTGAGTTTGTGCGGTTAATTAGATTAAATGTATTTTGACAGACACCTAGTAATTAAACTTTAAAATTGATTTTCTTTTTGCATCTAATTATGTTTTATTTCAGCTCTTTGCTGAGGAGCTTTTCATTAGCTGTTAGGAGTTTGTGTTTCTGAATTTCATGAAGTGCTGCAAGTCAAGTCATTACGAGCTTATATGTGCAAAGCTGTCAGTGTGTTTTTCTGAATTTTTTTCCAAGCTTAGGATGCCACATGTTTATGGAGTGACTGGTTTTAAGAGCCAGTTTAAGCACAGGGAATATATTCGGATTACATGTGTAGCTAACCATGCTGCTCTACTATGATTTATGCTGCCAGTGCTACTTGGCACATGACTTGGGTTGAAATAAACAAAGAAATTGTGTTTTGCTGCATCTACCTTAAGTTTGAGTAAACCTTTCCGCTCAACTATAATACTTAAATATATTTTCTCAGTTTGACAAAATTGTTTCATAGAGGACATCAATAATCTTCTATTGTTGCTGTTCCTTTTCCTTCCCAAACTCTTGTTTCATGAACTTGGTACTGAAGGTGTTCAGTTTTACTAATGATATAATTTTTCCTATTTAATGCACTTGATTTAAAACAAAAAAACCCTACCATGTGTAGGACTTATTCTTCTTACCTGCTTCCGCTTAAGTCTTGACATGAAAATTACCTGTGTGAAGACTATTTTTGCTCTGAAAGAGCTGGCTTATAAGATTGTTCTCGGACAACATCTATCTTCCCATGTTGCTCCCCAGAGAGTGTTGTGAGGTGTTTATTTTCATGTCCTCTCTCAAGCTGTAGCATGGCTTTTGGGCATGTGGTTTTCTTCTGTGAGTACACACTGTGTAATATTTTACTATATTGATGGATAAATGAGAGAGACAAAATAAGGGGTATGTAGCAAAGCTTTTAACCTCAAACTCATTCCTTGAAATACCAAGTTTTCTTGCACACTTACTCTGGCAGCATTATTAAGCTCACCTGTATGGTTATGCCTGGCTTTATGCTTTTGTGAACACTAAACATGAATGGGAATTTGATGACTAATGGATTAAAAGATAGATAAGGAGCTACATGCTAAACTGCCTCTTCACAGTAACCAGCCCCCTGCCCATTTTCTCTCTCCACTTCACTTTGGAGCACTGAAGGACCAGTGCTCATGCGATCTGTCTCTCATGCCTCAGGCTGTTGTGTTGGATCAGCTGGCTTTGTTGCTGTGATCCAAATATTTTTATCATATCTTTCATGTGAATTTTTTTTTTAATTTGTTGATCAGAAATCATGATAGTTAGAGTATATAATGAATTAAGGGTTTGAGGTAATTGCGAAAACTTCTTACTCTAGCAGTTTTTAGAGCAAAGTGAAACAAATATGCCTGTAAATGCACAGTATTTCTTTTGAGTCACTGTGGGAACTGAGCACAAGGACTGGCAAAGAACAGTGCTGGCAGAGAAACAGCTCTTCTGGGGAGTGAAAGTAATGCTAGGCTTTACTTAAAAAATTGTCTGAAATTCTTCCTTGAGACTTTTGTACTGAGCTTGTCCTGAGCAAGCTGAATTAGTGGAGCTGAAAGAATCCTCACCATGTTCCTATTTCTAGGGAAGAGTGAGTACAGAAAATGTTGTCTGGGCCCTAATGCCTATATAGAGGTAAAAAACTGTGACAATTTTAAGATATCCCAATAAGATTTGAGTGTTAGTACTGCTCTTGATATTGTTTGTTTGTTTTTTGGGTTTTTTTGTTTGTTGGTCGGTTTGCATTGTTTTGTTGTTTTCTTCTGGGATCCCCAGTAATTTGTTTTTTTATATGAAGTGCTTATTTTGAGAGTTTTGGTTGGTTGTTTTTGGTTTTTTTCCTTGTTGTTGGGGTTTTTTTCTCTGATGGTTATTTCTTTTTGTTACTCATATCCAGACACAAAACCAGTATAGCAATGAGAGATATTTCTATGCGTACATGTGGTAATAGCCTTACATTTGTTTCTTCATTATTTTTTCACCTTTTTTTGACTCACTGGGGGAGACCTGAGCCAAATAAAGGAAGTGCACAGAAAATATACCTCATTGTATACTTAGAAATCAGCAACTTGTTTGTAACAGACATATTAGGAACACCAGGATTGCATTGATGTCAGGGTTTCTTGAGACACAGTCCTTGCGTATCTTAGTTCTGATAGGAGAGAGGGAGTTCAGATGTAGCCATTGAGCAATAGAACACAGTTGATGACATCATAGTATTGTTTTCATAACCAATATGCATTTTCAGCATTTCTTTGGTGAACCCTCAGTTTGTACAGGTCAGCACTGTTATTTTTATATAAAAATGAAAATAATAAAGCCATAGCTGACTACAGGAGATGTTGTCGGACAGTATATATCCACATGGCTGTAAGGGTAAGATAGATGTGTGATTTAATTTATGCCCTTAGATGTCAAATTTTACCAGTTTTGGTTGCAACAGGAATAGAAAGACGTGACAAAATTACTAGAAAGCTGGCAACCACATGAGGCTGACATAAATGTTCATTTGTCAAGCAGAATAGTTTTCGAAGGAATACACCAATGCAAGCAATTCTGCATTTGCTTTTCCTTAAACAAAAATTTCATTGAGACAGTTTGTCACTGTTTTTACCTTCTGCATAAATGCAGTTTTACAGCTAGCCGTGTTTCTTCATTAGGTTTTAGAACTAAGATCTTTGCCGGCCATTCTTTTGTTTTCACATTCTGTGTTTCTGCAAAGCAAGGTACTGTCTGAATTTTAGCTGACAAATGTTTTCAAGAGTAAAACCACAAGAAGCTACTGTATGTTTTGATAGGTAACATTTAGGAATGTGATAAAATAGCAAGCAATATGTTTCTAACAGAAAAAGCTCTGCCTAGCTCTGGATGGGGTTGAATCTAGTTTGTACCTTTGATTTCTGAGTTACTACTCAGACTTTTTTTTTTACCTCTTTTTATTTTTTTTAATTCACCAAGGTGTATGATTCTTTTTACCTTAATCTGGGATTAACTTTAACTTTTCAATGAATTAAGTTTTTGTTGTTTTGTTGTTTCTGAAAGCTGCTCTTAGCCTGTTTTTCCATGTCAGTTTCCTTTTACCTTTTAATCAATTCTTTCTTGAGGAGTGATGTTTGCTGGCACTGTTTTCAGTGTGGCCTCTTTCAGTGAGGGACATGATTGTCTCTGGGATTTAATTCTTTTAGCAGTTCTGTCTTCTTTTTAATAGGCTACCTCATTTCTGTGTCATTTTCCTTTTGGAAGTCACGTACAGCTGTGGTGGATTTTTTTGCTTTTGTAACTCCTGTAGGGATATTGAGTCTCAATGCATTATTAGTGTGCCTTTCAATAGCAAAAAATTGAATAAGATCCTGCACACACTCTGGGACTGCGTCTCTAATGGTTTCCTTAACCAGCTCTCCATGAAATGATTATTGTACTGCTAAAAGTTTCATCTCTGCTTTGTGTCCCGGTGTGATGCTTGCCTGATACTCGTGGGTATCTGCCATTACAATTGTATTTCCTTCCCTCATTGCCTCTCTGATTTCTCTTAGTGCATCCTCAGTGGTCAGTGCTAGCAGTCCATGAAGGCAGCTGCTAATACAAAGCTGCCCTGAGCTCTTACATTTGGATCTGGGAACACTGAAATCTTCCTTCTTACAAAAATTTGGTCAAAGGCAGACTACTCCCTTGGACTCTGAGGACAGCTGACAGTTGAGACTTTGTACTTATATAACTTCATTCTAATACCCTGTTGTCCTTCCATTGAGAGAGAAGTGTATCAAGCCCCAGGCCTTTTATAACTGGTCCACAAGATAGGGCATTTCATAGGAACAGGACATAATTACAAGTGTGTCCTTATTCCATCACAATTGATTATCCCTTTTTCTGAACATGAACTCGTGCTTTGTGGGGGAAAAAATGTACATGCTGTGGACATCTCCAGAGCTCTTCTCCACTGTAATTGTGTTCCTGTTGGTTTTTACTGTCATGCTGGAATAGTACAGATATGCAAAGGGTGTACAAGGTAAGAGTGAATTGCATCACTAATTGAAATTAACAGGAATCCCTGGCTCTTTTTACTCAGCCATCTGTTGGCCTCCATGCTCTGGTTAACTCTGCATGTATTTGTTCAGAGTATTGTCCATTCAGATTGCTGTAGTACAGCTAGTAGTAATTGACTGGTATTTTAATGCTAATCTGCAGCGTTCAGCTCCTGGGTCCAATTACTTATTGTTGAGCAGATAGAGATTCAATGGTGATTTTTCTCCACCTCTCCCTTGGATTATATGTAGTACATTGTAGCTATTTAAATTTAAAAAAACTTGCACAGTTCTAAGAATATGATTGCTATTATTGCTGTTGGTTACTGACTCTCAATATAGAGTTTTTGTGATGAAATAAAACACTTTTTTTTGAAGCCTGGGGCTTTTCATAGGTTTCGTTGTTTAGCCTCAGTTTAAAGTGGTAGTATTTATAGTAACAGCAAAAAAAATGAAATAATATATTTTACTAAGAAACTTCCATTTTTCATATATAGGTAGAACTTTATCTATAACCAAAATCAGCTCTTTGGCATCTTTTTTTTTCCCTGGTGGAATTCACAAGGTTTAATCATAAAAATGTTTTTCCAATATAGATTTGTAGATGAGTTTCATGAAGAGCCAGTTAGTACATAAATAATTCAGGAAGAAGTCTGAATTAATTTTACTTGGAATTAGGCAGCTAATTCTACTTATTGCACTGATAAATTCTCATTGAATGGTAGAGTTGTTTTGCTGTCTTCCATGGGGGAAAAGTAACCTTAAAGTAAGACAGGGAAACACTGATTTTACGTCTAAGATCTATGAGTCTTTGTTATGTGATAAATAAAACCAGTAATACTTGACTTTTATGTGGTCCTTAACTTTATCAGTAGTTTTGATAACAAGGAGGCTTAGCTATTAAGTGATTATAATAACATAATCCAAGTGTAGGCATAAGCACAGATGGAAATATCCTAGCTAGAGTGAGAAGAACCAGGTGGGAGACAGAGGAAGGAAAGTAAATTTCAGAATTTTGTCAGTAATCTGCACAATATTAAATACGTTGTCTACTTTTTTATTTCATGTAATTGCATGGCTGAATTTTGACTTCATAGCTCCAGAGTATATTATTCCCAGCAGATTAAGGGAATTCTGGGAATAAGGAATGCAGCAAAGCAGCAGTGAGTTCTGTGTGGGACAGTGACATTGCTTGCAAGGCAGGCTTGTTTTTACACAAGCATTATGGAACACTGAAGTCTTGGCTTTACAAATAGTTATGGAGTGGGAAAATTTGCAGAAGAAGTGAGGATATATGGTGGAACTTGTGCAGGCTAAACTTGTCATAGAATGATGAACAACTAATTCTTCCTATTATAGTTATGTTTTAGTACTGCTGCTATTGTGGAATATCTGGTTGATGCACCTGAAACTTGTATAGTCAGAAGAAAAATTTCTAGACCTAAAACTAAAGCTGGAACTTCTATTTTTTGTATTTAAAGTCTTTACAGTTACTTTTATAATAATACATAGTTTTTTTTTTTTCAAATGGATATTGCATTCTGTTATTGGACTGTTTCAAGTGGTAAAATTCTGCCTGAGTAGTATGCATTTGAGTATGATAAGTGTTCCTGCATTTTCCCAGAGTATGGGTGTTACTCATGACTTTTTGAATACTGAGGAGTAAAATACAGATTTATTGTTTTATGGAATAAGGAAATATTTTGGTTATTTTCTTTTCAAATATTTACTTTACCAAAAAATGAAGGAATGAATAATAGACATCAGATGTGGAAAATAAATTTATTAAGCTGTAATTTGCACTTTCTTGAGTATGGCATAAAAATACCTTGTATATTTATCTGCTTTGTTACACTGTAAATTCCTAGCTGTTTCAACTACATACTTTTTAGCAGGGTGTTTTTATAGCCTAATAAATATCAACATAGCAAAGTTTTCCTTGGAATCCCATTTATTCTTTGTTCTCACCTCAGACTATTATTTCTAATAATTATGTCCTGAATAACACACCATGTTTCTTTGTATATATCATACGAGAATAATCATTTTCTTCTATAATTATCTTAGTTCTTTTTCTTCTTTAAGATAGGGTTGTTTCTTTAGGCTGCTTCCTGAAACTTTTCTGTTTTTCTGATGATTAAAGAACTAAGTTTTAGCTTCATTTATTAATTAGCGAAACTCTGAGAAGTAAAAGATACATACTGTATTGGTCCAGGAGTGAAATACTGTAGTTACTGATGGAGACTTTTGGGGGCTCATGTTGGGCATGTTGATCATTTGGGGCTGGATTGACCCTGCTTGCATTTCAAGCTGTAGTTCTGAAATAGGAAGCTTTTGGAAGGTGTGTCCTGTGTAAGAAGGATTTTAGCTTTGTGAATATACTAGCGTTAAAAAAAGAAGAAACTGGAAATTGTGGGCTGACAATAGTAATAATCTGTAATAAATCATTGGGCTAATCACATACATGCAATGGTTTTGGATGCTGGTACAATAGCATTCATGGAATGCTGGAACTTTTCACTGCCAAAACCTGATTTTTTTCATAATTGTATGTCTCTTCTGGGAAATCTTTTCACTACTTGAAAAACAGCTGAGGTCTCCTCTAGCCTAGGTGCTTTGTAGAAGCCTGAATGTTAGGCCTAGAGGAACTTTGGATAGTGAACTGTCTATTTACTGCAAGAAAGCAGATTTTTTTTTTTTCTGAATAAGCCCTTTAACTTAAACCTTTAAACAACCCTCAGCACTTTAACCTAAGCAACGAGCTCCCTCAGCAGGTTTCTCTCCTACCAACTTGACATGATTGTTATGAAATCATAAAACCACATAAGCATATAGCCTCACTTTTTTTTATTCTGGAATGTAAAGTCAAAATCTACATCACAAAACTGAGACTATTCCTTAGCATAAAAAATATTTTTTTTTCTTTAGTTGATAAGTGCAATGGTAAATATGTAAGTAAAGTGATAGGCCACCATGCTTTTAGAAAACAATTAAGGAAAAACGTCTGTGTAAGTCTTTTACTCTTCTGTGAACATTGTAATACTCTATTAAAACCAAAAAGCATAACTGTTCCCCGAAACAGCACACAAGATTTGCAGTTACTTGAGAACTATTGATTTTAAAGTTCTTGAAGAGTGCCTGTAATCAGCATAGCTGATGGCTTCTTAATTAGACTAGTCCTGGGAGAATTTGGCTCCCCATACGGTATGTTTATGAATGTAATCAACCAGGCAGTGAAAAAAACAATTATAGATACTATCTTTATTTTTTAACTCACAAAGGAGTAAGAATTGCAATACTGGAGCTCTTGCTTCTGTGATAATTAAAACATGGATCTGAATGAATAGAAATAAAAAATAAAATACCACTGTGAAGAATTCTGTTCATCACAAAGTGAGGTTCTTTGCAGCAAATAGAAGCAGTAAAAGGACATAAGCAACTCTTGGACTGTGCCATAAAATCCAAGCTACCTGCTGGACTAGTGTGCATCAAATTTAACTTTTTTTTTGGGAGGGGCAGGGATTTCTCAAGGTACAATGGGTCATATATGAGAGGTTTTAGTTTTGTCATGGCAGGTCAGTCAGTGTGTTGTCTAGATTAAAAGAGGAAAACAAGTATTGTCCATATCAATTTATGTCCTTGGTTTTGTCTTGTTTCTTATTGACAGATATGTGTTATGAATTTGTCATTGGTTGTCCTTTGTGTATTAAGTGATTTGTAGTGAAAATAGCTGGAAACAGTTAGAAGGAACATTACCCAGACTTGTTATTTCTTCCATTTGGTTTTTCAGTAGGTTAGTTGTTCATTCACCATCCATTTATGACTCTCAGGATTTTGAGCTCTGTGCATGCTATTCCAACTGTGCTGGCAGTTGAACAGTGTGTTGTATTCTGTGAGCACCTCACTATAGTAGTTGTGGATGTTAGTCTGCCTGGGGGCTAGCATCTCTCTGTGGTTTAATTATTGCCTTTTCTTTCCTTAGGGAAGAGGTTTGTGCACGGATTTTTTTCTTGTCTTTGATAGAAAAGATTTGGGTTTTGGTTTTGCACTAGGGTTACGTGGAAAGGTTAAGTTCATTAAATGCCTGTGTGAGAGTTCTGATGAGCCTAGGTAGGTCAGGAGCTTGAGGCTTTTACAACTAGAAAACTTTGATTTTGCACAAGTAAATCTATCCCACAGGGCAGGCAATTCTACTTCACTTTTGGAATGGAGTAGTTATGTTCTTTTATTCCACCCACTTGTACAGCCTTGTAGCCTTCTTTAAGCTAGACCACTCACTGGTTGCCTAAAGCTGTGTACTGAAACCTGGCACTCAGTAGTATTCTGGCAGGTACAGAGCAGAAGAGATACAATTTACCTTCTTACAGACATCATGTACCTTAGTGTAAATAGCCATAATCCACCTATGAATCTTGCCTACGAGTGGTTTTCAATTATATATATGTGTGTATATATGTATAAATTACTAATAAATCAGTGGAAAGTAGAGCAGTAGGAACTGATGTCAGAAAGCCACCTGGGGCTTTCAAATGTGAAGGTATTTATTAATTTTTTCCTGCTTTACATCTTCTGGTGATTTAGGAGTAATTTTTGTGAGGGACTACTGGCAGTAGTGGGGTAGGTGCTGACCAGACTTAGTGGATCTTTTGGGAAGGGCCCACCATAACATCAATTGTGGTTATATCGAGCTATTTGCCATATTCAAAGCAGTTTAATTGTTACATGCTGTCTTTCTTTTTCTTGATTACATGAAAAGAACTTGGATAAAATAAGGATTTTCCTCCTAACAGTTGGAGAGAGACTTCAGGGTTTAAAACAAGATTACAAGATTACTGTGAGCAAAAATGTTTAGGGTTAACTAAAAGACACTTGATGGCAGCTCTGAGAATTAGAGGTACTTTCTTAATTTGACAAGATGTACCAATGTATGAAGTTAGGTAAGATGCAGCCACAGGATCATAAAACTACATCCATAAGGGCATGGCTCCCTTCCATGCTTGCTCTCTAGCCCGTTGATTGGACTCTGTCCTGGAGGGCAGAAGCATGTTTTTGTACACAGACTGCATGAAGCCTTTCTCATTGGCATTCTGGGTGGCTTTGCTTTAGTGCTAGCTATGCTGGTAGGTGGGGGGGATTTTTGATTGCTGGAGTTGGTTGTTGGTTTTGTTTTCCTTTTCTGAGGGATCTAATTTTTTTTTCTCTGAGGTTTTACATCTCAGCAGGGACCTGGAGGATGATAATTTTCTTTCTCAATTCGATTCCATTTCAAGTGAACTGTAATAGAAGGACAATTTTCAGCCTCTACAGATGACGTGGAAAATATGCTTGATGATGTAGCTTGGGGATATTTACTTAAGTGCAGTACAGTGATTGAGTTTTGAGATGATGAGCTTTGAGTTGAACTTGATGTCTGAGGTAATTAATGACAAAAAAAGGGATCCTTAAGTGTATTTTAGCCAGCATGTAGTGCTTCAATGAGGCAGAGCGTATTGGAAAAACATGCATAAGCAGCAGAGAACAAACAATTATGATAGTGGGAAGGAATCTACAGAAATCTGTTTCTCATATGAACTTTATCTCAGATCATTCCAAATTTGCACATCTGTTGCACATGTTACCTACCTGATCACTTAAGAATCTGCATAATGTGTGATGGGTACCCTGTGCAGTGTGTTTGCAGTTTATTATCTGCTCCTGCTGAAAGGGACATAGCTAGAGCATGGTACAAGAGGGCTGCCATCCTTCAGGTGCTGAGAAGTGTTTGTTGGTAGAAATCATGGCCATGAAGGGGTGACTGTTTCTTGCCAGCAAGCAGATCCCCATTTTTGCCTGGAGAATGGCTTTGGTAGGCTGAGTGGAGCAGGTAGTCAGAGACTCACTCAGCTGCCTAAAAAAGGCAGTAAGATGGGCTTTTGAGAAGCAGTCTGGCATCTGAGAGTTCAGTTTTTAAAGATGATTAGGAAGATTGGAAAAAACCTGCCTGGAGTTTGTTACAAACCAGACTCTTGCTGGAATTTCTCACTTGATCCGAGACCAGTACAAAGAAGCTTGGGAGTGCAGGGATAGGGAAGATGCCTACTTGCAAACCTTCATTTTGCTTACCATTTAGAACCAAATTCCTTATTCCAAGATTTCGTTTTTCATTCAAACTTATTTTCAAGAAAAAGGTGCTGCACCAATTTATCAGAGTTTACTGTAACGGATAACTTCAATTGATGACTAAAGTAGTAGTGCAGGTAGATCCACTAAATGGATTTTGGATTCTGGTAAACTTAAGTGACCACTGCAGTGTGCAGCAGCTCACAGAAGAAGCAGAAGCAAATGCCAGCCATTGTTTAAATAACAGAGCTTGCCTTTGTTCTCTTGTTTTTTTTTTTTACCTTAAGATCTTAACACCCTTTTTCAGTTCTAATGAAACTCCCTTGGTCTTCAAAAGTCAGCTACTGGAAAAAATTCAGAAAATACCTGATGATTGTATTTTCATGTTTTCAGTGGCCGAATAGTATCTTGAGTTTATGAAGTGTAGAATACCTCAATATAGCAGTGGGTCAAATGCTGGTATTCCTTGAGTATTTAGTAGGAAAAAAGTCTTGAGAAGATGTACCTTGCTTGTGCATAAGTAAAACAGAGCTTGGTTTGGTTTGTTTGTTTGGCTTGTTTTTGGTTTTGTTTTTTTCCTGAGAAATGTAAAAAATAGAAGTTTCAGCTAAAAGTGCTTTTGGTCTTGTGGCAGTTTTTTTATTGATATTTTTCTTAATGCTAGACATTCACTTTAGGAATTTAGGGTATACTTGTTGTCTTGAAAAGAATGTTGCACAATTTTTCTAGACCAATTATAGTATTGTGGTTTGGTTTAATTAATATAAAGGCATAGTAATGCATCCTCCCTAGCAGAGAAAAGTTATGCAGTGGAGATTTTGTGGATATGGTATACAGAATTGTGGACTAAAATTGTTAAGTGAGTGGGGCTGGTACTGGTCAGACAGTGCCTTGAATGTTTCTCCTGTTCCAGAAATTGGATTGCCTGAGGCATGAACTTAAATGTTTTGCTCTGACTTGAGGACAGCATTTTCATTATATTGCATCTTAGATATGCAGGAACTGCAGTTGTGCTTCCTTTGGCTTGTTAAGTAAGACTTTGTTAATTTATCCAAGAGGCACACTAGGAGAGGCAGTCACCTAAAAGGTGCTTCCAAGTGGCATCATCAGGGATAGTGAATCTTATTTCCTCTTGGCAGAAATCATAGTACAGAAGTGAAAGGCTGTGTTGTGACACCTCTCTTACTTCTAAGTCATCCCCAGTGTATTTTATTGTCACGTGGAAGCAAGTACCAGATTCTCTGTGACCTAGTGAAGTTTATGTCCCCTGTCACTGGTTATGTATCCTTCACCCTGTGTTATACTTTCTTTTGGTTTCTGCAGATGTAGATTCATAAACAGCTGCAACTCAGTAATACCTCAAAAATCCTTTTTTTTTTTTCTTCTGCTTTTACTTCTTTCCTTGATTGTAGAAAAAGGGTCATCTGAGCAGCCTCCTGTTCACCTAGCTTGGAAGACATCTAGCTTTAAATGAACTCAGCATAAAAAAATAAGCTAGTGATGATTTTAATTGAGAAAAAATTGTAGCTGGATTCGTAGGTGGGAAAAATTGTTTCAGGGAGAGGTACAATGACTCCCTGTTGCTGTGTTAGGAATGAAGGTCTGTAATAGAAGCCAGCATTTGGGGACAGGAAGGTATGTGTAGTACTTTTTCCTCATGACAACTTGCTGGATATCACTTGACAGCTAGGTGCTATGAATTCTCAAATTCATGAACTGAGAGAACTGGGTTTTCTTCAATTAAATATTAATTTAAATGATTGTGAGTAGAATATTAATCTAAGTGTTGAAATAGAACATAAAAGAAGGTTTGGATGAGTTGACATAACATTTAAATTGTAAAACAGTTGTTTGATAAGTAGGAAATGCAAAATGAGAGATACAGCTTGCTTCATAGAGAATTTCAAACTGAGCATTTTTTTCATATTTTGAGTGATATGCAATGCCTGTTTTGTATAGTGAATGAGGATGGTAGGGATTTAGATTTATTAATGGCAAAATCTAGAAGGACTTGAAAAACAGATGGTACTTTGAAAAATCTACACAATGAAATCCAAGTGTGTTCACATTATGAAAAAATTATAGCTTAAGGCAGTTGAAAAAAATCACAGAATACTCATTCCTGTTTTTTACTAGTTTATTTAAGATTTTTTTCACAAATAATTGAGCAGTTTGTGTCCATTTCCCTTTGTCCTGTGACTGGTCACCATTGGCAAATGTCATTCTCTCTCTTGCTTTTAGGCATCCCATTCCTGAGGCTTCTTCATGGTGCTGAGTGCCTTTGTCTCTCTCAGCTCCTCATAAAAGAGATGATTTTTGTCCCTTAATCTCTTTGTTGCCCTTCACTGAACTTCCTTCACTGTGCTGTCTTGTACTGGGGAACTGGAGGCTGGAGTGAGCCCTCCAGCTGTTTCTCACTAGTACTGAACAGAGGGAAAGAAGCACTGCTTTTGAGCTCCTGGAGAGGTCAAGTTGCTCTGAGCCATCTTTGATGTGAGGGCACACTGCTGGCTCATGGTCAGCTTGTCTACCAGGACTGTCAGGTCCCACTTGGCAAAGCTGCTTCCCTGTGATTTGGCCCCCAGCCCATACTGGTGCCTGGTGTTCTTCCACAGGTACAGGACTTTGCACTTCCTCTTTGTTGCATGTCATTTTGTTTGCATTTTGCTCTTTTCTGGGCCTGTCAAGGTTCCTCTTAATAGCAGCACAACCCTCTGATGTATTGACTACTTCTGGTTTTGCACTGTCTGTGAACTTGCTGAAGGAGCACTCTGTCTCACCTTGCAGGTTATTGATGGAGGTACTCAGCAATATTGGCCCTTGTGTTGACTCCTGGGGTGTGTCTTTGGCTGGCCTACAGCTGGACTTGGTGCTCCCGATCCACAGTGCTTTGAGCTCAACACTGTGGACAGTTTTCATTGTTGATAACTCTTGATTTTTAGATGGAAAACTGATTAATAGTAGCTGTTGATGTGAGCAAGGATTTTGAAATACACATGGAAATGCAGTAGTATGTGCATAGACACCAGAATATTTTGCGGAAGGCAATAATGTGTTAAGGTAATTCATCTAAAAAAAAAATCAAGTACAGAAATCTCTTTTCCTTTTTTCTGGGGCTCATGGGAAGCATTAACATCTGCTTGATCTGGTTCTAGATAATCCACTGATTTTCCAATGTTCTCTTATTTTTGTGTCAGGCCAGGGTGGAAAGACAAGAACCCTTCTAGTTGCTCTGTCTGCATGGGGAAAACATGAGATCAGCAGGGTTAGTGTCATCAGAAGAGCAACTTAAAATTTGGCAACATATAAGTGAGAAAGATGCCAATATACCAAGCAGGGAAATAAATGCATCTATGGCAAGGTGCTGGGCTGTCACAGATGGCTCTTAGTCATTGTTATTCTAAGGTTAAAACCAATGCAGAATCTTCAAGTCTGTTCATATAAGAGTGCAGTTTTGAGAGATGAGGAACAGGGTGATGCTGCTTTGCATATGAAAGATCACAGGATGAATATGAAAATAACCTTCTCTCACATTTGATCCTTAGTGTTAACTGTTGAGCTAGAGATGCTCTGTGACAAAAAATTCTGATTTACAAGTTTCATGTATGCTAATAAGTGGATGGATATGATGTTTTCATAATTCCATTAGGTCCCTTTCCCTGCTAGCATCATATTAGTGTAATCCAGATGGGTTCTTATCCTCTCATCATGTTCTCTTTAGATTTGGGGTGTAGGAAACACAAAAGTTGAGTGGCATGTAAGGCATCTGATCTAACAGAATAGAACAAACTGAATGGGATATAGTGTATTCTAATTTATTAAAAGAAAGTATTGCGAGTTGTTCAATCTTTACCTTATATTTCTTGTGACAGTCATGTATTTTGGGAGATAGGACAGTTTGCATAACCATGTGTGTGCTTTTCATCTGAAGGAAAACTAAGGAGAAGAGTTGTTCTTTGGAAGCTTCTAGCAGGGTCCAAGGACCCAACACTGCTTTTAGTAAGTGTAGATTCATTTCTAGAAATTCTGCTTCTTGGATAGATGGAATGTGTACCTGAATTTTATATATCAGCCAATAGTAATCTGTGTTAATTTATCTGTGTTAATCTTGAAATTAAAGATTTCAAACACAGCACAGCGTTCCTCCAAGCAGAGTTCTTTATAGTCCCTATTCCTTAATGGCTAAGCTGTGGAACCTCATCCAGAAATCCAATATATCTGCTTTTTTTTTATTATGTGACTGTAGTTAAGTGGCTTATCTGTTATGGTCATTACATGGTTTGTTTTTGCCCTCTGTCAAGCTCAGGAGAAAGGTTTCTGATTGTGTCTTTTGTGTTCGTGGTAGCTGTGATGAAAGCATCTATGGAAGGTGAATCCATAAATGCTATAACTCGGGTCCTGTTTACTAACCTGTGGTTTAGGAGTTTTTAAACTATTTTTTTTGTCATTTTTGGAATTTGGAAAGAGGAAACCTGATTGCAGTTGGGTCACCTTCCTTATTTAAACCTGTTTGAATCATAGTGAAAATTGCATGTTGAAATTCTTAGTACATATTTAATGACTTTTGCTGTGATTCTGGTTCCTATACCTTCATTCACTTCCTATAGTCTCATGGTGCCTCAAAGTTTGCAGTTCAGCAAATAAAATATCCAGCCTTCAACAGGAGGCATTTATTTGAATGTGCCTTGGCACCTGCCAGTCTTAGTGAAAATTCATGGCAAAATTTCTGCACAAACCTTGAAATATTTTGCAAACTTTGAGCCTTTGGAGATTTATTGAATGTGAGGTCACCACTCACAGTGTGGTCATGCAAAATGGTAACTATGGCAACTGCAGAATACTGGAATGGAGAGTAAGCAGGAGGGTTTATGTGAAAGAAGTAATACCCTTGGACATAGGAAACATCCTTAGAGAGCCTCCTCAGATGAAGGTGATACATGGGCATTTTTTTTGGTGGGAAGGTCTTTTATTTTTTAATGTCAAACAAAATAAAACTTCTGATGACTAGTTCTCTTCCAGGTTTATTTTAGTTGGTACTTAAGGTTTTAAAGATAGGTTTAGCTTGTGTTCCCTCATAATTTAAAACTTGTGGATTATTCTTAGGTCTTTAAAGGCATTAACACCGTAATTAAATCCAGGAAAAACCAAAGCTATGAAAATAAGCACCCTAAAATTTTGGTGTCTCTCTTAGTTTAATGAGAAAAGAAAGGAAAACATGGCTTTTGAATTTTGATGAAAATTTTATGGAATAATTGTCGGTGAATGTTAAAGTTACCTAAACAGGCAGGTACCTAGACAATGCTGTGCAGTATTTTGATTTAAAGCCTCTGGGAACAGAAAATTATTGGTGTTTTTCAGGGCATTCTAAAATGTATTACTTGCGAAAGTAATCTCATTGGATTCTGCAACACTTGCAAGTCTGCTGGGAGCAACTACCCCTCTTTACATTCTATGAAGTCTTCAGCTTTTCTGATTTGTTGTGGTTGGAGTTTTTATTTGGTTGGTTTTTGGTATTGTTTTTGGGGTTTTTTTAAATAATTCTATTTTTCCAAATACTATTCAGGGCTACACATGATTTCCTGTGATTTTTACTAATGATGGTAAAAAGTTATGAGTTATGAAGTTTTTTCCATCAGGAAGATTGCATGGAAAATGGAAAGGACCTGTATATTTTCTCCTAAGAGTTCAGTTCATAGAGTGTTCTGTCAATATTTACAGAAGTACTTTGTTCTGTAACCGATTGGATGAAATTGTGCAGTCCCTGCTAATGACAAAAGGTGTCTTGTCAAAATGTTCTGTTAAGAATGTCCCTGCCTTCCTCAATATGCTCATAGTGTTTTGAAGTAAAGGTGAGCCTCTTTCAATGCTTCTTTGGAAGGCAGAACCAAGAGTTACTTGGAAAGAAGCATTTTATGCACCTTTCTTTGGGAGTTGAACTCCTGGAAACTGTTAGTGTGCTTTGTGCTGTGACTTCTAAAATGTGCTGTCGTTCTGGTTTAGATCAGGGCCAAGCTGATGATCACAAAGTCATTGGACAAGCTAGGTGTAGGAGCCATGGTGACATGGCTTTGTCCTCTGCTGTGGTGACAGAGAAAGCATGACCTTTAATCCTCTCTTATGTCATCCTTGTCATTAAATACACGTGGGGTGAGATCTTTGCCCTGCTGAAGGTTGTGGCAGTTTTGCTGTTAACTTGAGTGAAGTCAGGGCTTTACAAGTTGTGTGTTACAGGGGAAAAAGGAGAAAGTTTAGATTCAGGTAACTCATGAAGTTTTTTTTTTTTTAATGCAAGTATTCTATTGAATGCAAGTATAAATTCATTTTGCAAGTTTTGTGATCTCTTAAAAATAATCCTGCAGTCTTTCTCTACCCTATACAACCACAGCCTTGCCATTCTTTCTTGTCGCTTGTTACAAGAAGGGCTATGGCAGGATACGGAACTAGAATGCAGAAATGAAATGCTAGTATGGCTGATTTTCTCTTAAGGGATATCCTGCCCTCCCCCAGCCCAAATATGCACACTTCTTGCCATGGCAGATATTTTGTCTTTGAAGCTTGTTTGATTGTAATATAATGCAGAAGCAAATGGAATTTGAAAAATTAGCAAAGGATGAATTAACAGTAAAATAGCTGAGGAGGCAATGAAAATTTTCAGTTAAGGAATATGGTATCCAGTACAAAAACTCAAGGAATTACTTTTTAAATTAATGGTTAGTGGAATATATTACTACACTTTCAGATTTCAGCTGTGGGGTATATACCAATTGCTTGCAAAAAGTGTGCCTCCTCCTAGTTACAAGTGTACCTTCTTGTAATTAGGATTCAAGCAAACAGTGTCAATGTCATTAGTTTAGTTTTTCTGTAAGCAGTGTCAGGACTGAAGTTGGAAGTTGTATAGTGCTGTTGTGACTAAAACCAACATCCAAACAGGATGCAGGATAGAGCTTATCCCAGTCTTCTGAATTACCTGCCATGTTTCAAAGTTGTCAATGTGGAATAAGAGTCCAAGGATTTCCACTTCCTGTTGACAAAATCCTTGTCCAGTAGAGATCTGACAGGTTATTTGTAGCCTGTCTGTATTGTCACGCAACAGGTACGGAAAGAAGGAAGGAAGGTGATTTTTATCTTTTGTGTGTGGCTTTATCCAAATCACCATACAGATCTTGGTCTCCTTTTCTGATACTTGCACCAAGTCTGCTGTCAGAAGGGGAGCTGGATGGCAAGGCTGAGAGCTCCTCTGTTGTGCTGTTTCACTGGTGGCCAACCAGCAGCACTGACTGACTTAATGCAAATGAGAGCTAGTTTTGCTCCGAGATTGAGTTTGGGGTAGTAGTTTGCAATTCCTGATGGTAACCTAGTTTTAAAATTAATTTTGAATTTATCTTTTGATTTCTTTTGCTGTTATGTATAAAGCATAGATATGCAGAAATTGCTTTTGAAAGAAATGCTTGTCACCAACAATCTCTTTCTTAATCACAATTTTTTTTTTTAATCTTTGGCTTTGATTATGGTAGTATTGAATCCCAGATTGAAACCAGCTAATGGATTTTGCAGAGAAAAAGCATAGTTACTATGGCTACACAGCACCCTGAAAGCTTAAAAGGACAAAGCAGAAATGAACGTGGTCCTGGCTGCTTAGCCATTTGCAGAATAGATTGTAATAACTTAGTCTTTATTATAGCCTTTCAGATTTTCAGAAAAAGCAGGATGTTAGTCCTGTAAGAATTTCTATTTTATTTTAGATTAAATCATAACTTTTGAAGTAGCATATTTGAAAAATATTTTTCAAAACATTCTCTGCTTGTAGCCAGTCCATCTCACACATATCACAGGCAGTAGCATGTGAGGAAATTTACTGTTGCTGGTCATTTCATCACTGATGTTTTTACTATGGTATTTTAAAATAGTGGAAATCTAATCCTCCTATGGACAGGTAAACACAAAGTATATGTGGTTTGATGAAAACTTAAAGTAATGTTCTTTTTATAGCTTTCACTGTAATTTTGGCTGAAATATTTTTAACTTTGATTTTCTTACAAACAAAGGAAACCAACCTACATATTTAAGTGAAACACTTTGTATACAGTAAAGAATAATAAAACACATTCATGGTTAGGCTTATACAATTAAGGATTGAATTAGCTGTTTTTAGGATAACCCTAGTGACTGATGGAATCAGTGCTACTACCTGCCTTTGCTTGAAAAATAAAATACATTACAGTCATAAACACATCACTCATAAATTCACAGGCTTATTTCAATGGCCTATTAAAAATGCAGAATAAGTTTAAGGTGGAATGATAAAATGCATTTATTGTTCATCACAAATAGAAGTTCTGTCCACGGGTAATTGTAGGCAGTGTACTTTGGCTGATGGGCAGTAAGCCACAGGAAAGGCAGCAGCTGAGCGTACAGGTGGTTTTGTAAAGACACATTTATGTGCTCTTATTTGCAGGCAGAGGGCTCATGTATTTGTATTTTGGTTTTATCCCTCTAGCAATATCTGTATGTATTCATAAAATGGACTGACTTGCTGCGTCCACAACAGACCAGCTGAGTTGTCCTTCTATTGTAGATCTGCCCTGTGCTCTGTAGAAATGCCATATTTTGCTTCATTAGTCCATGATGTCATTTATGTCTAAAACATGTAAAGAAAGCTTTCTGACTAAAAATAACAGAATCATTGTACAGAATTTCACCACAGAGACCAGAAATCCAGACTAATCTGCAAAACGTGTTTGGGCCAAATTCCAAGGTGAGCAGATGAATGTACCTGGGAAAACACAAGGAAATTGTAGGGAAAAGTAGGGTGATTTAATCTCAGCTGGCAAGTGAGTATCAGGCAGGCAATCACCCACTCCCTGCCTCTACCCTCCAGTGGTGAGGAGAATCAGAACAAAAGTGGGGTTTATGAATTGAGGGTTTGTGGGTTTAATAATTTAAACAAAATAAAATATAATAATAATCCTAATTATAATAATATTAGTAATGAAAAGGAGGGGGAGGACTGATTTTAGGAATAAAACCCAAGAGAAACAAGTAATGTGCAATACAACTTCTCAGCCCCTGCTCATGGATGCCCAGCCCTTCTGAAAGTAGTGATCAGCCCCTTCCAGCCAGCTTCCCCCAGTTTATATACGGGGTGTGGCATTCTGTGGTATGAAATATCCCTTTGGCCAGCTGGGGTCAGCTGTCCCAGCTGTGCTTCCTCACAGCTTCCCGTGCACCTCCTCATGGGCAGAGCACAAGACAGTGAAATGTCCTTGGTGTGGGGTAAGCGCTGCTGAGCAGCAACCGAAAACAGGAGCGTGTTATAAACATTATTCTTGTATTGAATCCAAAACACAGCACTGTGCCAGCCACTGAGAGCACTGTTAACTTTATCCCAACCATAACCAGGGCAGGAGGGGATGCTGATGGAAAATTACTGTGGGAATTTAATCCTGTTGTTTATTATGGATCTGAGATTGCTAAATTGTAGTAGTTCTTAAAGTAGCTCTAGGTTGTAAACTACCATAAACTAGTGTTGTGGTCTAGGAGTGACCCAAAAGGTCTGATTATTTTTTAAATCTCCACCGGGCTTGTTCCTAGCTGATTTTGGTCAGACAAATTTAAAATAAAAGACTTAGGAAAACTAGCCTACTGAATTTCAAAGTCTGAACATTTCTTCTTTAATGTACAGCTTGAACAACACTTCTGTTGCAATTTCCCACAGAATCAGTGTGCTCAGGATTAGGGTGATATTTACTGAAGAGTCTGGGATTTTTTGATGCTTACTTTAAGAGTTTTTCAGAAGAATGTACGTTTCTTCCGTGTCTTAATTTAGGGAGAACAGGTTCTCAAGATAGAATCTCAGGTAAAATAGGAGTTACTTTGATGAAATCAGTGTTATTAGCTTATCTTGAATGAAAATGTATTGACAGCTTTTCCTTGTACATACACTTATTTGATCATTATGAATATGAGGTTCTAAAAATTAGAGGGGCTGGCTAGTAGTATTTTCTAGGTGATGATGTCTATCAGAAGTTGTCCCAAAGCAGCCATTGTGGTCTTTTCATTCCAGAACTTACTTTTCAACATATTATTTCTTTATTCTTTAACACTTATGCAAAATTTGTTTTGCTACATGCAACATAATGATTGTGAAATTTTAATTGAGTAAAAAATATAAAATTGACAGGGTTTTTAAAAAACATCAATCTCCCACCTTGCCTTAGATGATTTAAATGTAAGCTCTTGAAAAATGAAGTTATTAAAAAAATAAAATAAAAAGTAAATGCCTGAAGAGAGTGGCTTATTCATGGGTGTTTATTTCATTCATGTGGATTTTTTTTTTTTTTTGCTTGAAGAAATACTCCATTTATTATTAACTTAAATACTGCAGAAAAATACACTGTTTGAAATTCGGGAGTGGATCAGTTAGAAGGGCTGTGACGGAAGACTGAGACTATGTGATATTTGGTGTTGCCATGGGAAACTGCTTTGCGAGAGCATTTGCAGAGCAGATGGACCAAGATAAATAAAACAGATACAGGTATTGAATAGAGATTGTTTAATGCTCTGTGGAAAAAATAGGAAAACAAGAACTGAAATCTATATAATATAGTTCTTTGATTCTCCGTTTTTTTAAATGGGTATGCTGTTTGATATGAGTAGTTCCACAGTGAAGTTTTCCTATAAATTTTGTTTCCAAGAAATCAAAGAAAATGCCAGGTTTATCTGCCTCGTCTTCTGTATAATGCAAAATCCGTAGTGTCCTTACTTTATGCCATAACCTATTGCCGTTTTGGGCTAGTCTCTGAAGTTACGTTTAAGCACACAAACACTGTGAAATGAAAAATCTTTGTATTTCAGATGTTATAATTTTGTTAGCGTCACATGCTCTTGACTACTGGCAGCTCCTCTATAACCTTATAAACCAGCTTTTATCCTTGATTTTAAAAATTAAAAAAGATAAGACTCATACCCTGTTTCAGAGCTAGAATGTCTTTGTAATCGTGTTTGATTACACACAAGTTTGTTTCCATAGCAACATGAACACAAAAGGTGCCCATGTGACTATCTACATATAGCATGCCTTTGTATGGGTACCTGTGTGCAGAAATACACTGTATTTCTGTTTAACATGTGTTCTTTGTTCTGCCTAGCAACAAATAAAATAGGCATGTGCTGTTTACTTTTTCTTGAAGGAAATAGGTCATTAGAAAATTTAAAATATAATTCGTAGTCATATCTTTTCAGCAACTCAAATTCAAACTTTTAGAAAGAAAAAGCTTATGGAAAAATGAAAGCTTTATCTGCTCACTTGAAGATGTATGATTTGAACTGCCAAAGGATTTTTTTTTCTCTAAGTAATATGTTGATTTAAAAATATTTTGTTGAATTTTCTACAGTCTAATTGTGCTTCTGTTCTTCATGACTTATAAAACTTATTCAACGGGTTGATGTCTCCACATGAGTAGAACAATTCTTTGGGAGGTGCTGTCATAAACCCATGAATGCTCACTAAGTGTTGGTGTTTTCATTTAATATAAAATGCTATGAAAGTCCATTCCACTGAACACTATGCAGGTGATGCACATTTTTAGAGTGCATATTACCCAACTGTTTTGAGTGGTCAGAGCAAAGTTGGTTTGCTTTTCAGTCTGGCTTTCCATTATGGAAGGAAATACATGTGATCCATTTGTTATTAATCCATTTTAAATATCAGATGTGAATACCTGCCTGGAAACTAGGAGCGTTAGCAGCAGGAATTACTGGGGAATATTATTATCTTTCACAATGACAGAATCACAGAATATTGTTAGGGTTGCAAGTGACCTCTGGAGATCATCTGGTCCTATCCCCATGCCAAGGCAGAGTCAGCTGGAGCAGGTTACACAGGAGCACATCCAACTGGGTTTTGAATATCTGAAGAGACACAAATAATTGAATCAGAGTATCTGAGTTTCTCCTGTTGCTTTTAATCTATGGTTTTAAAATCTTGCCATCAATATCCAGGAGTCTAAAAGACATGTTGACATTCATTAGGGTCAGGGTTACTATACATTTATAACTTTCAGCTATAACCTTTTTAAGCCTTTTACACTAGCTAAAGCACAATAAAGTTGATTGTACATATGTGTAGTGCTTCCCTTCTCCCCATGCATTGTGGACAAGAGATTTCATGGGTGATTAATTTAACCTCTTTTCAATTTATTTTAAGCAGAGACCAGGTGAATAAAACACTTTCCAGAATTATAGAACTGTTGTGTTTGGAAGGGACCCCTGGAGACTGGCTAGCCCTTTGATTAGAGCAGGGTCATGGGGTCATGTAGCACACATTGCCCAGGACTATGCCCAGGGGGGTTTTGGATATTTGCAAGAATGGCGATGCATCTTGAGCAACCTGTGCCATTGGTTGACTGCCCTCATAGAAAAAAAAATCATCATGTTTAAATGAGATCTTGTGTTTGATTTGTGCCTGTTGCCTCTTGTCCTTTCACTCGATACCACTGAGAAAAGTTCTGCCTGCCTTATTCTGCCACAGATCAGGTATTTATAAGCATAGGACAGACCCCACTGAGCCTTCTCAAGGCCCCCACCTCTCCTCATACAAAAAGTGCTCCAATCCTTTACTTGTCTCCATTAACTTTAGCTGGCCTTGCTGCAGGAGCTCTGTTTCCTGGGCCCTGTTTTGGGCCACCCACTGCAGCATTCAGGCTGGCTCATCAGTGCTGAGCAGAGAGGAAGGATGGCCTCCCTCTGTGCTGGTGGTGCTCTTCCTCCTGCAGCCTGGGTTGCTGCGCAGTGTCTTTGCTGTCAGGGCACACTGCTGGCTCACGGCCAGCTTGTTGTCCCTTGGGTCCTTTTCTGCCAGCATGCCTGGGGTTGTTCCTGCCAAGTGCAGCACTTGGCTTGTACTGAACTTCGTGAGGTTACTGTTGGCCTGTTTCTCAGCCTGTCAAGGTTTTTCTGAATGGCAGGACAGCCCTCTGATGTATCAGCTACTCGTTTTGTAGTATCTATGCATTCTGTCTCAACCTGTGAATTATTGGTGAGTTGCTGAGCAGTATTGGCTTTTGTATTGACGCTTGGTGTGTGCCTTTGACTAACCTCTGGTGTACTTGGTGCACAACCTTTTTTGGCCAGCAGTTCAGTTACTTTTCTGTTTGTCTTACTCTCCATTCATCTATTTTGTGTTTCATCAGTCCTTCAGGGAGAAGGCAATGCAAGGCTATGACAGAAACATTATTAAAGTCAAGATAAGCAATGTTCAGTGTTGTGTCCTTGTCCACTGGGTCAGCCTGCTCATTGTGAAAGGCTATCAGGTTGGTCAGGCACAATTTCCCCTCCATGTGTTCATGCTTGCCGTGTCCAAATAGGTTCTTATCCCTCCTCTGTGTGGTAATGGCTTTCAGGTTTATTTTCTCCATTCCCTTCCTAGGAGTCAAAGTGAGGCTGGGACTGAATTTCTTGAAAGTAAAGGTGATATTTATTCTCTTCTAGTCCTCAGAGTTTCCTCCCCTCACCTTGATCTCTGTTATCCTTTTTGATCTTTCAGTGATTGAGTGCTCTCAAAATGACATCAGCCAACCCTCAATATGTGCGGTGCATCTCATTTTATGGCACATGGATATGCGTGTGTCCAGTTTGTTTAAATGCTTCCTAACCTGTCTCTCCTCCACTGAGAGGCAATCTGCCTTGCTCCAGGCTTTCCTATGGTTTTCAGGGACCTGGGATAGCTGAGGGATGGTTTTATCAGTGAAGAGAGAGTTTAAGACAGCATTCACTGTATTGGCCTTCTTCATATCTTTTGTGACAGGTCTCCATCAGGAAATGTCTTTTCATTCATATCTTGTGACAGGGAGACCATTTTCCATAGCCTTCCGTGTGCTGCACAGCACCAGTAAAAACTTCTACTGTTCATGTTTGTGTGAGCTATCTACCCTATGTCTGTGATCCCAGTGAAGTTGAAATTCTCCAACTGCATGCAGACTTCTTAATTTGTCCTGTTTGCTCTGCTGTGTGCATTAGCAAACAGGCTATTTGAAGAGGCACAAAAGTATGCTGTTTTCCCAAAAAAGATAGAGTACCTTTTCCATAATTCTACCTGGTAGGCATTTCCCTATCTACATGTACACAGTTGGGGTGAGATCCCTACAGCCTTGGTTTTTTGCTGACAAATTTCTTCCTGTTAGCATTACCCCATACTCTTTGCTTGTCAGCCTGGTCCTTTACTTCCTCTCTTGATTGCTGGTCATGCTCTCCTACTCCTGTTATTCCTAGTTTGAGTCCTCATTACTGGCTTGGCCAGCCTGTTGGCAAAAATGTTTTTCTCCACTGATGTGGACAGCATCTCTGCTAAACCATCCTCTGTCCTTGCAGAACATCCCATGATCATTTAAAGTCCAAAACCTGTAGCCTACACCAACTGCACAACAAATTCTTACGGAATCTGTTACTTTTTCACCCTTTCACGCCTTTCTGGAAGGATTGGGGAGAAAACTGCCTGGGGTCTCCATGCACTTGACCCCACCCCCACATAATCAGCAGCAGAATCAGTGCTTGCTGCTTTCTTCAATGCCTCTGCCATGGTCTTTGGTGCTTGTATGGAAGAGCCAGCAGAGGGTCACAGTCTGAAGCAGCCTTTTGCAATGTGCTGATCTGAGTCTCCAGCAGGCTGCAAGCCTCCCCAGGCAGCAGCTGTGGGATTTACTGCCCCCCATCTGGGGGCTTCCTGCTGCAAATACCCAGCACAGGCGCCTGTGCAGCTCTGTTCCTCTGCTGGCTGGAGTCCCTTGCAGGGCAGAGCTTGTATTTGCTATTCTTATGAGATAACCATTTCAATTAAGTGTTTTATGTATTCTACTCTTTGTTTTGTGAGCAAATATGTATAAAAACATTGCTGGAGAACTAATTACATGGTTTTGGCTTTTTTTTGTTTTGTTTTACTAAGCTTTGTTTATTTTTGAATGTTATCCTGCCAATGCCATATGGGTTAGCTGGCTACGCAAAGGCTTTTTGTGCTAGTGTGATTGATAGAGGGAAGATCATGGACAGTTTTCCTGCGTTCAGGAAGGTCAAGGAGTAATCTCAAATCAGTCTGAAAGTCTACAGAAAGATTAATGGATATCGGTATATCTGGTACAGGATTTGACAATAATTATTTAAGAGTACCTTTCAAGTCCAGAATTTTTACTTTAGGTTATGCCTTTTGGAAAACACCAGCCTAAAAAGTCTTCCCAAACCTGGCTTCATAACCTCTTTTAAGGCAATGAAATAGATGCTATTTTAACATTACAACTGGTTTCACATGTGTCTTATTTGTTTCTTCTAGGAAATGAACCCAGGAAGTAATGTGAAAGGTCACGTGAAGCTCTGTCATAGCAGAAGTTTTCTAAAAGATTGCTTTACCTGTAAGTTCTTCTTTTCTGTTGTTAAATATTCAGTTATATCATACTGTGGTGGGAAAAAAAGACTTTATTTTATCATTTTGACTTGTAGCTGAATTCTGAAGAAAACCTTTCCAAGTGCATTATGTGGTAACAGGTGCTATTATTCACTTTCTGTATTTTTATAAAGCCCAAACAAACATTTTTCCTCTAAGTAGATAACTAAATCTAACATTTTCCCTAAAACCTATTAAGGTTTTGAATCCAATGAGCAGGCTTTTCATGCTGCTTCGTTACAGATTATACATGCAGTTTAGCATGCATCACAGTGGAATTACTTGTTTTTCAGAAATTATTCTAAAAGTGAAGGGTAAAAATTATTCAAACTTGTACAAGGGTGTGAAACTACCAGTAAAAGCTCCTTGCAAAGATTTTGTGTGCGGGTGCCTGCTGTGACTGCGACATCTCTGGGATTCAGGGTTATTAAATTATGTGATAGTGCCCTTTACAATTGTGTCACTTGTGGCAAAGAATTTTCTTCATGCTAAAGTGAACTCATTTAATTTTGTGTGTATCTCACAATAAACTTAAGAATTTAAACTGTGGTTTTCATCTTGAGTCTAATTGTCTACATCAAAATACTTAAACTGAGAAAAATGAACTTTCTCTCCTAGCAAAATTGCAAGAAAAATATTAAAAGATCCATTTTACACAAGGAACCAAAACCATTAGGTTTGATTTTGGCAGATTCATGTGGGTGGTGGCAGAGCTTAGAACAGAATACAGAAGTTCTTAGTCCCTGTCAAAAGATATAATTTGAAAATATGTAAATATGCCAAAAAAGTATACCCTGAAGGAGATTGGGAGTTTGCAAGCTACAATTTCAGCAGTATGTTAATTTTTTTCCCTTTTGTATGTAATTATCATAGTTCGACTATGCATCCCCTAGATAGCAAGTTCTTGAAAATTATAAGGGGGAAAAGCACAATTGAAAAATGTTTCAAAACTGATAGTAGGTGTTTAATCCTTTAAAAGTAATAATTTCAGAATTTTTTCGTTATCTAGCACTCTATTTTAAAGTAGCAGCAGTGCCTGTACATGTGCAGCATAGGTAATTTAGTTTGACATAAAATCTTCAACCAAATAAAAACTTGCAAACACTTGCCTTCCACATTTCAAGCTCCTTATGAAGTTTCAGAAAATCTGCTGATATTTATTAGATTTTGTTCAAAATGTGCTTGTCTCAGTATTTCTTTACTACTCTGATGTAACTTTAGACGACCGTAAAGTACCAATACAAGCAAATCTGTTAGAAAATAAAATCTTAATTCTGCACTTTGAGCTGTGAAGCAGAATTTGAATGTTACTCTTTATTATATAAATATTCACATAGGATAACACAGGACAATTACTGAAGTTTCACCAATACTAAGTGCATTAAAATTACTCCAGCATTGGAGCATTTCTTTTGGTTTTGTCAAAGAATCCAGACGGGCTATTTCAGGATCATTCAAGGAGACTTTTACAATTAGTCAAGGACGAGAAAAAAGGTGCTCCTCTGATAATGCTGTCTTAATAACTGAATTAGTCAGATTTTCAGTATTATTTGATAGGTTTAATTGCTTAGCAGTAGTCAGGTGGATTTCCAGTGTCATAACAGTAGCCTTGAAAGAACACAAATAAGGGATAAGATTGAGTTAGAATAGGCTAATTTATTTCAATTTTGTCTTCTCTTTCAATTAATTGCTCTTGTTATTTTATGTCTCCCGAGAAATCCTAGTATTTTGTGTGCACATGTATATGCATGCATGTGGGTGGGTGTGTATCCATTAGAGATATTTATAGTCAGTGAAGATAAGACAACAGTTGGGACAAATGTACTGAAGTGACTTGGAAAACCGTAGGTGAGAACATGGAGAAAAGTCCCTGACAGGATGCAAACGCTGAGTGTTGTATTGCACACTGAGCAATAAAGTACATTTACAGCCTCCCAGACAACAAATGCATTGTTTGGAATCCTGCAAACATGCTGATTTCAATAGCGTGACTGCGTTTGAGAACAAAATAGCAGAAAAATATTTTTTCCTGATCTAAAATATTTGAAACATTGTCTATTACTATATAGTTGTAGGTAATTCTGATGTGTAACTAAAGAGCTGGCAAAATCCAATAATATTTTTTACTGTAGGCTGCAATTGATTTTCTAATACACATATTCAGCCATTATATTGGTATAAGCAGAAAAAAAAAACATAGGGAGGAAAAGGATGTTGTTGTTATAATTATGTTGACTGCAGGTTGCTACAAGACAGAGAAATGTAACATTTTTAACCATTACATAGTTCCAAATTATTTGTCTTTTTGCTAGAAATAATTCCATACTGCTAATTTTTATATTGATTAGACACTTTTCTGTTATGCTTAATGTATATATATTTAATATACCTGCTAGTATTCTGAATTAATTAATCAGTATTCTAAAACTGGCTGTCGTGATGCACAGACAAGCAACAACACAACTCTTTGAGATTTGTAGATTGTGGTGGCAATTAGCTATGATGAGTTCTGTAATTGTTATACTTTTCTTCCCAAAGGAGTTTTTGTGTTATTTCTACTAATATTAGCTGGCTAACAAATCATGGCATCATGAAATAGTTCAGGTTGGAAGGGACCATAAAGATCATCTCATTCCAACTCCCCTGCTATGGAAAGGGACAGCTTCCACTGGAACCAGGTCTCTCAGAGCCCCATCCAACCTGGGCTTGAACACTTCCAGGGATGGGGCATCCACAGCTTCTTTGTGCAAGCTGTTCCAGTGCCTTCCTACCCTCTGAATAAAGAATTTCTTCCCAACATCATCCAATCTATATCTCCCCTTTTACTGTAAAACTCTTCCCACTTATCATTTTCCACTTGTGTAAAAAGTTACTCTCCCTCTCTTTTATAAGTTCCCTTTAAGTACTGAAAGGCTACAAGTCAGAATCTTTTTCTACCTTCCCCCTCCCCCCCAGCTGGACTGTTCTATGTTCATCTAGTCATTATCAAAATAATATTTCAATTCTGATAGAAGATAAAAGATAAAAATTATACACATCAGTATGTTCTGTGTAAAATAAGGAGTAGAACAAAGTCTACTGCTATATGCTTGTAGAAGAGCCAGAAGTTCTAAATATGAACCATAAGTTCTTAATTTGGTAGCCATTCACCTTGGCAGAAGTTTAAGAGCAGAAATGTTCTGTTTACACAATAAATGGTTCCCATTTAGGAGAGGCATGTTTGCTGATGCACAGCAACAAGTGTTCTTCATTTTCTTTGAATAATTCCCTTTCTAGATCTTCAAGAACTTAGCTTTTTCTCCTATTCTTTTCATACCCTCTGAAAAAAAAGATTTGGAATTCATTCTCTTGATTCACAGCTACAGGGTTGGGTCAATTATTTGGAGATCCTGGTGAGGGTCCAGTGCAAGTCCAGCAAAAGGGAAGACTAACCAAGTTAAAAAAACAAAAACACACTACCAACATCAGTAGTAAGAATTGAAGTACTATCTAAGGAGACTGATGAACACTAACACAGACTTTTGTGCTGTAGAAAATTCCAGTACCCTAAGAGCACATTAATTTTCAAGGAGTGTCATGCACAGCTCTAATTAAGGTTTCACTGATCACCGGGGAGTGCATCTTCCACTGCTCTCCCATGCCTGTCTCTTGTCTTTCTGAGCTTAACTCAGACTTGAACTTTAATATCAGGTGTTACCTGGCATATGCTTTTATGTCAGCTTCTGTCAGTGTATTCAGGGAAATCCAGGTTTTAATTGTAGCATTTCTGCATACTGTAAGCATCTTCCTGCTCGTAAGTTTGTACACACATAAATTGCAGAGTAAGGAGAATAGAATTATTGCAAAGGTCTTTCATGTTTTGCTTCATTACTTATTATGTAGATTTTTCTTTTAATAAGGGGTATACTGAGGAATATAAATAGATATATCTGAACTGATGACAAAAAGAAATACAACAGCTGTCCTTGTTGTTGCTTGTTAATTTGCTGTGCTGAAGTGTAATTTCATGCTTTGTTAAAATCAGACGTATTAACTATGATTTGCTGAAGGTGAAATAAGGGGACAGGCTCAATGAAATTTCTTTGTTTTAAAAAATGTGTGGTGTCTAATATTCACTGAAAGTTGTGGTTGGGGAAAACTCTCCTGTAAGTTAAATATGTTGACACAGTAAAAAGCATTAATTAAACTAAACCAAAATATTTTATTCTTTACATTCAGTATGCAGTTGATATTTTCTCTAGGCACAGACTTCCTAAATCTCAGGTCACAATGCAGATATAGTGTAGATATCAAGATGGTGCTAGTCAAGAGGTGCACAGCATTCATAGTCCACCAGGCATGGCTTCAGTAGCTGCTGAACATAAGGAAAGCTGGAGAATTCTGTGAGATGCCTTAAAAATTTAGAGTTTAATAGCTCCTCATGACCAAAGCAGTGCTAAAGCTGAAAGAGAGCTGATGGGGAGAAAAAGACACAAACAAAAGAAAGAACTATTGCAAAGAATTCTTAGGAACTGAAGGTAAGATACTCTGTTTCAGTGAATTAAAAGAAATTGAGGTCCAGTGGGAGAGAAGAAAGGGAATGCAAGCAGTGAGTACCTCTGAACAATAGTTTTTATTTTTGATTGGTCTAAAGTTTTTCAAATTGAGTATAAGAAACTTCTTAGTTTATTTTTAGCATTGTGAAAATATACATTAATTCTATATTTTTTATTGTTAATAAGTCTCTGGTTAATTATGTGTAGGTTTAGAGAATGTATAGTTAAAACTCTAAATGTTTTGATTCCCTCATTTAGTACAGTGTGGGTACAGTATATGCTTCCAAATAGTGCAACAAGATTTGGCTTCATAGCCTCTCTCAAGACTGAATTTGCATCTGTTCCTCTTGACTGTCTTGCCCATGCTACAAAAGGAGCTTGGAAGGGAAGGAATGTGTGTAGCCTGTCATTTTTACTTCCCCTGCTTGTTACACTCATTGGATATTACTCCACAGTTAGTCCATTAACAAGAAAGGTTACCTGGGATTAAGAGCCAGTGAAGTTTTTTTTTTTTTTTTTGCTGAGTCTGTTTGCAAATAGTTGTTTGTCCTGCAAATAAGAGTAATGCACTTTAGAGCAAGATTCATAATGGTACTAGAGAAGGTACAAAGAAAGTTCTTTATGGTCTAATTCAAACCATTTAAGAAATAACACCAGTTTTGAGTGAGATATGGTATTGTGTTGTATGTCTGCATCTCATATTACCTGGTTTCTAGCAGAAAACTTTGTTTCAGCTTCCCAGCAGACAAAAGGTTCAACTCTAGATAGCTTACAGTGTGGAAGGATTGTGTTGTGATACAGGTGCAAGGAGGGCATCAGGACCTCCAGAGTGCCCACACAAGCACAATTCTCTCTGGGGAGCTTTGGACCCACTGAAAACAGAACACTCCTGAGAAACCTCACATTGGTAGAGAAGCAACTTCCATTTTCTTCCTTCCTGTTGCCTAGAAGTCGATGTGTCACTGAGCGTTGTCTCCCTCCTCTGAAGGCAAGTTTTTAGGTGATTGTCTCAGGAAATGTCATTCTGCAGGATTGCTCTTGTAGACCACAGATAGATAGAATCTGAAGGGCTGTCATGATTGTGGCCTTCTTGTGTCTTCCACAGGCACAAGAGGATAATTACTGTTTAATGTAATGAACCAAAGACAGTACTGGTTTTATGGGCTGGTTCATGCAAGAATGGTTTAAGGATCCACCATTTCCTGCAAAAAAAATCTAAGCTCTTGCTTCAAAACTTGAATGGGAGAGGTGAATTCATACTTCTCTAATTACTTTGATTGCAGTTTCTTGTTGTAGTCTATTTCAGGTAAACCTACACTGCATGAATCATAGGAAATTGCTAGCTAGAAAACAGTTAGAATGTCAAGAGGTGCTTTTGCTCCTCAATTAGCTAGTTTAGCATTAATGTCAGGTCTATGTAGCTGTAAGATTGGGGTTGTTTTTGTTTCCTTTTCTTTTTCAAAATCACGTGTGCATTGTGAGAGCATCGACTTTCAGCTCTGCAGTAATCTCTGATAGCTTGTTTGTATTTTTAGATTTTGTATGACTTTTGTACCCCTCACTCTTCAAGTTATCATCTTTATAGAGCTCTTGGTTTGTGATTATGAGTGTTAGCAGAAGGTTTATTTAACAGAAAACAACCTGAGTGACATTAGAAATTGCTGTCAGACAGACAGGAAGGCAGTAGGAATACTGATGTGTTTGTACTTATGTGATTAATCAGTGAAAGAAGTCTATATTCTAAAAGTAAGTAAATAAGCAAAACTTGTCTGCTTGTGCTGCTATCTACAGCTTTCTGTTGGCTAGGAGCTGGGAGGTATCAGCAACTTGTGGGTTTTTTTGGTTGAATACGTAGTTTGCATCATACAGAGCTGCATACAAGATCTTGAGAAAACACGGTTTTGTGCACTATTGCCACCTCCCATTACTAGCATTGCAGAGCTATGTTGCTGCAATCCTTGGCCTTTCCATATTCAGTTGTCTTGTTCTTAGTGGTAAAATTGGAAAAATAGTCCTGATAGGTGGTAATTTTTTGTGTTTGAATAGCTAAAACACACAGTTGTAACTGTAGTTACAGCTAGAATTTATTAGCAGGTACACCCTGCAACATGCCTTGGTCATCTTCTTCTGAGGTTGGTGACGTGGCTGGACTAGATGTGTGTGTGATTCCTTGTGTGCGTGGGGGTTTCCTGCTGAGGCATCTGGCACTGCATAGGTCACAGAGGAATGATGAGTATTAATGTTGTATTCATTTGGAAGATACCATCCCTGGAATGTTTTGCAAGAATATTCGAGGGAGGGAGCAAGAGCCAAGTAGGAGGAAATTCTACAATCTATTTATGCAGAAATCATTTACAATCTGTTTATTGCAGAAATCATTTACGAAATCATTTAATAGATCATTCTACAATCTATTTATTGCAGAAATAATTTAAGAATTCCTGCTAAAGTGAAAACTTCCTTTGATAAACTTGTTTGTGTAAAATGTCCAGCAAGTTAATTCCTGAGGCTGTTAGCACTGACAGCACTAATTTTCTCTGTTGATTTCAGAGCATGAAATTTGTCCAGACATCTGGCTTTGTAGAGGAGAGGTGTTGCTTTGGAGGGTAGACTGTAGACACTTCATGTGGCTATGTATTGTGTATATACACTATTTCCCCTGTGTATATTCCTCGAAGAAACAGACAAACAAAGCAACAGCTTCCATTTTGAAATAAACTTGGCTTTCATATTGAAATGATCTGTTGAAGAGGTGGGAGTAATGTGCATGTTAAGGCAGTAGATTAATTATCTATAGTGACTCATTTTGGCTCAGGTGACAGCGGGCAGGAGGATCCAGGAGTGACCCTTACAGCCCCAGTTTTGTAGGTGCTCCCATCAGGAGTTGTGTCCTGGCTTCACCAGCTCACTAACAGACTGGCTCCCATCTGCTCACATGTTAACAGCCCCGGAGGGGAGAACACTTCTCCTGTGGTGGAGAGGAGCCCAGCTGTGCCCCTGGAAGGCTGGAGCTGAGGAGGGCTCTGCCCTACGTGTGCTGGCTTGGCAGTGGCAGGGCTTGTGTGTCAGGCTGGAGCTGTCTTTGTGTCAGGTGAGATAATGGAGACATTTCCTGAGAGCTGACAAAATGTGACTGCACTGCTCACAAAGGGAGATTGAAAGCTGATGTTCGGTTCTTGGGAAAGCACAATCACAGCAATTCTCTTCTGACCATAGACTGAGATTTCTTGTTTTGGAAGAGATTGAGTGTCTTTTATTTTAAATTACATTGCCCTTTTTTCTTTTTTTCCTAAGTAAATCACGCTGTATTTTAATGGAGCTAAATATACAAAATAGAGAAGACCTGTGCATAAGCAGAATTACGAGACAAAAAGATATAAAAGGAAGCTATTACTTTTTTCCTGGAAGATTTCTCTGAATTGCAATATTTTAATAGTCCGCATAAATAAATTTTCAAAGGTGTCACCATGAATAAAAATCGTTATATTTGAGAAATGCATTTAAGTACAGCTATGCTGCTACTTCTACTACTAGTGTTGTTAGTAAGTGCAATGATGGTGTGTTGAACACTTAGAAGCAGGCAGATGTGAATTCATCTGGGGAGATGTATTCTTAACCAATAACAGTTAAAAATTAGCTTATTAGTTCTTAGAAGTCTCATCTGAGACCTCAATTTGGATATTGCTAATATATGCGATAAGCAATTCTATCAAAAAAAGTCTAAACATCTTCTGATCATTAATGTAATTATGACTTTACCTACAACCTGTAACTGAATTATTTATGTTGATTTTGTTATGAGAATGCCAGCATTTTACAATTTATGAAATTTATTCCTTACAATTTCATTTAATAGGTTCTTGCTTCCTGTTTCTAACCTACTTCTTCTGTGCATCTTTGATTACTTTATTCACTTTTGTTCTTCATCATTCATCTCCTCCAGCTGGATGATCTGTCCTTTTCATCAATATTTCTGCAGGTGGAAGTTTTGTAGATTTCATACTGTTTAAGTGAACCTGATGGGGTGGGAGTGTCACAGTGAATATTTATGACCTTGCAGCACTGTTAGGCTGCACCTATATAAGCATATATATCTGCTTACTTGAAGCTAGAATAAGTCATAGCAATAGTCTTCTTTGTTTGTTGCAAGAAAAGTGCCCCAATACCCATGCTTAGATGTTTTCAGAATTGTGATCTCTGAATGGAAGAAAAGATGGTATTTATAGACATAAGTTGGGCACTGTTATTATTGCAAGGAGTGTGAGGTGGGAAGGGTTGCAAGGATTCTTTGAAATCAGAGAATTTTTATCTTTTTTGTTATTCTTAACAAATGAAATTTTATGTTAATATAGCCTGAAAAGTCTAATTTTATTTAGACTGGGTTTCTAATTTTCCAGACATGGCACACATATAAGGAAACGTTTTTTTCCTGTAGGAGTGCCTAACATGTAAATATACAAAGAACATGTGGGTTGAGAATAAAGTTTTACAGTAGTAGCTTTTTTCTTTAAACGTAGCTTAGTTGTTCTGTCCTTCCTCCCCTATTTTCTGGTTGAGAAGAAGTTGCTTGTCAAGAAGCTTACAAGGAAAGTTGTGATGAAGTGTTTGGTCCCTTAAACCAACCAACCAAACAAAAAAGACCAAGTGGAAAAGGAGTATTGGTGAAATGAGGAAATTGCACCCACAGCTGAGCAGACAGCGTAGCAGGCAGATGCTCCGATGTGCGTCACGCTCGTAGTCATCCTCTGCCTTGGGTGAGCTGGGCTGTGCAATGCAGAGAAGGGCAGCTCTCAGCCTTTTGTTACTCATGTACTACCAGGGACTCGTGCTCAGGCAGCAGTGGGAAATCTTTTTTAGGAAAGGAGACGCTTTTCTAAAGTAAACAGTTCCAAAAATTGCAACTGTAGGGCTCTTGATCTAAAACCAGCTTTGTACCTGCTATTAATTGGATCCAGGGTGGGCTGCACGGTGTGCAGCAGTGAGGGAAAATTCTGCCTTTGCGTCACAAATGCAATGAAACTCTTGACCCAGTGCCACTTAAAGCTGTGGCTTAGTTGACACAATCTTGTAGCTTTTTTAAGCTAGTGGGACTGCAGCAGCTCAGGGCTGTGGGAAGTATTTCATTCTTAGCTGAGTAATAGGAGAGAACAAAACTGCTTCATTCATTGCTTTGCGTCTTACAGACACCAGCTTTTTAGTCTTTCTGGTAAATGCATGTTACAGTATTGTTATTATAGGTATTACTCTGTTTTGTGTCATTTCAGTTTCCCTTACTTGCCAGTAAGGGAAAATCGTCTAGCAAGGGGTCATTTTTAACTGCATTTTCTATCTAAAATGAGAATTTCCGTGAGATAAAAAAGCTCTGGCTTTTCGATTAAGTTGGTTTAGTTTACTGCTTACTCTGGGAGAGTCCAGTGGGATGAGATTTAGGTGATAAAGTACCTTGTCAGGCAGCTGAAGAATATTGGAGGGAGAGAGCAAGAGCCAAGTAGGAGGAAATTCTACAATCTATTTATGAGATAGAATAATATTCTAAGTTAAATGATTCTTAAAATACTGCTATTTACAAAGTGTTTATCAATGGATGGTGTTAGAAAAAAATGGTAACAGAACAAGATGTGCCTCAATAGTTTTTGTGAGTGTTTTAAGGTGCCGACTTTGTTCCAGGTGCTTTGAGACTCATCCTTCTGGGAAACATGGAAATGTTATCTTTGCAAGCTTTCTTAAAGGAATTTTTAAAATCTTCCCCCAAAAAATGTTTGGCTGAAATGGAGATTTTACTAACTTCAGAAAGTACTCAGTTTCTGCTTCGAAATTATTTTCTGTTTCTAGATTTCTCTTACTTTGATGTGAACCAGTTCATTAATGTCATGAAGCATGTTTGATATCTAGTGTGTCTTTTTTCTGGTAATAGTCACATTTCACTAAATTCCCTTTGAAGAAAACAAAGGAAAAATCAAGAAAAATTTTTAAAGATATTCAGTGTAGGTTAAATTCTTCACTAGAGTTTTTTAATACGATCGTAGTGGATTTTCTGGCTGTGATTTCACTTGTGTGTTTAATGGTTGCTTTTAAATCCCAGAAGCAGATAGGTGGGAGTGGTTTCACATCTTGCAGGTGTTGCAGCGTAATCCTAACTTTCAGATCTGGGATATCTGTGCTGCTCAGAGAATGGGAGAGCAAGCTCTCACTTTCATAAAGCCGAGCTTTATAAAGTTGGGCTTTCCTTTGCAGAGTATAAATGGTGTGGGAACTGTTGCTAGTGTTTGGAAGTCACTCCTAGAGAGTCTGAAACTGTTGCGCTATAAAAATGTGTGTGACAATTGATAATGTAATGGCAATGAGGAAGATGCTCAATAGTACAAAGTAAACTTTTAATCCGTATGTGATGTTAAGCAGATATATTTATAGCAGAAGGGGGATGCGTAGTAAATCTTATTTCAATCCTGAAAATGAATTTATTAGCTGTTTTTAATCAGGAGATTGACAAATCTGATCCTTTGTTAATTTAGGCACTTCTGACTCTTTTTTAAAAGTGCAGTTTTTCAGTGAGAAAAACAAGAAAAAACTTACTTACCTCTGAAAATATTCCTGGAAAAGATGACTTCAGAAAGTGTACTAGAGAGCAATTGTAACTTTTTTCCTGGTTGTTTTTGATTGCTATGGGCAAATGATGAAAAATCACGCTCACCAAGGGTGAAATAGCTGTGTAGAGGAGGTGGGCACTCTGAAGTGCTTAGCGGAACTTAAAAGAACTGTAACTGCTGTCGGATCTTCTTAGGCTAGATTTTCTTCCAGTGCTTAAGTAGGAGTGTGATTACAGAACAAGTGCTTTTCATAGCATCCTCACATTGCACAGGAGTTAACTCCAAAAGGTACTACTTTCATGTGGTATTGGTGAAAATTCAGTTTTTTGTTGAAGCTTGAAAGAAGAGATAAATGAAATAGAACATTACATTTACTCTTATCTTCCAAAGCAAAGCTTGCAGGCAGAGGTAAGATAAAAGTATTATCAAATTAATCTAGCAGTGTTTAGAAAGCTGGTAATGGGGGTAACACAAAGGCATATATAATTTAATCTGTGGAAGAGGTGTGTTAATTTGGAAGGAACATTTAAGACCCATAATCTTCTGAAATACATAAGGACAGTTGCAATGATAAGCCTGAGAGTTTATGTTGAAGGGTGCTTTTCCTTTAGGAAAAAATTTTATTGTCTTTCTTCTCCGGCGTGCGCCCTGCTGAATTACCACTGTTAGATGCTAAGCTCCATGGAAAAGTAACAGGCAAAATAACCTCCTGCCAGACTCTTGATTCCTTGGTCAATAAGCAACATGCAAAAATCTGAATGAGTTTTATTTCAGTATTGCTTTTGAAAAAAATGTTCGCGTGTTTGAAAGTAACCATTGGATCCTTCAGAACAGGAACTCGAGGGATTTGTTTTCTGAGCCACTACAATTTAAAATGAGAAACCTGTATAATAAAATTGTGGTAATAAACTCTAAGTTAATATGACAGTGTCCATCTAAGTGTAATAACTAATTACAGAGGTAGGTAGGGATCATAATGCCAAACTGTATTTGATTAGAAATTAATATCTTTGTACTAGTTATGTGACTCTGCTTTTGGTATACTTTCACAATTTTAAGATTAAGTTACAAAGTTAATCACTTTTTTTTGGGTCTTGTAGTTCAGTAAGATATTGAAATTCTTGTTATCTGGAGAAAATAAAGATGGATGAAGAAAAGTCTTGTGCTTGTTTAGTAGAATGCTATATCACAGATTTCTGAACTTAATTATCTTTATTTAATCAGAAATACTCATTCCGTGTTTGTTAAAGAAATAACTTTTTCTGATTTCATTAGCTTCTCAAACATGTAGAGTTTCAGCCAGGGAATGTGCTTTGTTTTGAACTCAGTCAGTGACCCCTGTAAAAATGTTTAATTAACTTTTGCCAATGTCAATATAGTTCTATTATACTCAGCAGGCTGGATGAGCTCCCTCTGGTGGCTCATTTACATTGAGATTCTGTTATTCATGTCTGTTTACTCAGGCAAACAAGTCTGCTGACCCCAGGTATCAGTCAGGCATCAGTTCCTTCTGGGCTTACACTTTAATTGAAAAACATCAATAACTTCTTACAGAATGAAACAAAAGCATTTGAATTCACGGGAGGTTCAATTTTTTAGCAAAATAAATAAAGAGCTACTGGGTAACAAAGTAAGCAAATACAACCAAAGTACTTCCTTCTAAGTCAAAATCACACAATAGGTTGATGGCAGTAAATTAGCAGTGTCACCCACTTACAATAGTGCTTATTCTTAAACTCAGGAACTATTTGGATATTAAAGCAAAATATTTGGACCTTGCGCATGAAATTGTGGAGTTCAGTATGAGCAAGGAAGAAGTAGAGTAGCAAGTAAGATTATAAACATGGGCTTCAGGAGAGCAGATTTTGGCCTCTTAAGGGATATTCTTGGAAGAACCCCATGGGAACAGGCCCTGCAGGAAAGAGGAGTCCAACAGTTGGTATTCAAGGATCGCTTCCTCTAGGCTCAAGAATTATACATCTCAGTGAGCAAATTTAGGCATAGGCAGCAAGAGGTCTGTGTGGATGAATAACTCCTGTCATTGCTCGAGCCTAAGCAGGGAACACACAAGCAGAAGCAGGGTTAGGCTGCTTGAATGAATATAGAGAGGTTGTCGGAGTAGAAATGAGACAAGGAAGGTTAAGGCCCATCTGAAATTAAATCTGGCTAGGGATGTCAGGGAAAGCAAAAAGGGCTTCTTCAAATACATCAATAATGAAAGGAAAAATAAGGGTAATGTGGGCCTGTTGGTATGTGGAGGGGGGACCCTGGTAGCAGAGGATGCAGAGAAGGCTGAGTTACAGAATGCCACCTTTCCACGGGTCTTCACTGGCAAGACCAGCCCTCAGTGATCTCTGGCTTGGGAGACCAGGATAAAGGCTTGTTGTAAGAAGGATTTTCCCTTAGTGAAGCAAGATTGGGTTAGAGAACCCCTGGTGGTGAAGTCTTGACATCCACATAGTCCATGGGCCCTGATGGTATGCATCTCTGAGTGCTGAGAGAACTGGACAGCATAGCTAGACTGCTCTTGATCGTCTTTGAAAGGTCTCGGTGATGAGGAGAGGAGCCTGAGGACTGGAAGAAAACAAGTGTCACCGCAGCCTTCCAAAAGGGCAAGAAGGATGATCCAAGGAGCTACTGGCCACTGAGCCCCACCTCAGACTCTGATAATGTGATGGAATGACACATTCTGGGGGCTGTCTCCACTTGCACCAAGGACAAGGAGGTGTTCAGGAGTACTCAGCATGGATTCACTAGAGGTAAATCAACAAAGATGATGAAGGGACTGGAGCATCCCTCTTATGAGGAAAAGCTGAGGTAGCTGGGGCTGTTCAGCCTCAAAAAGAGACAGCTGAGAGGGCATCAGTGTCTTTCAGTATCTGAAGGGAGGTTGCCAAGAGAATGGAGCCTGGCTCTGCTTGGTGGTGCTGAGCAGTAGGACAAGAGGCAATGTGCAGCAACTGATGCACAGAAAGTTCCATCTGAACACGAGGAAGAACTTCTTTACTGTGTGAGTGACTGGAGTAGGCTGCCCAGAGAAGGTGCAGAGTCTCCTTCACTGAAGATACTCGAGAACTGTCTGGACTCATGTGGATGACCCTGCTTGACCAGGGAGGTTGGACCAGATGACCCACCTTCCCGCATTCCCATTCTGTGATACTGTAAAGAAAATGATTCAAGAATGTGAAATCTGTGGTTTTAAAGTGGGTTAATCCTGTAGATGAACTACACTATGAGTTAAAAATAGTCTTGGTATCAGAATTAATTTAAGCTATTTCATAGCATTAAAGAGAACTTTTTGTAGTCTTCTTAAAATTAAGAAGCCAGGGGAATTTCTGGGTCAAAACCATCAGGAAATTTAAAATTAATTTTCCACCTCTGTAATGTTAGTTTCTACAGATACTTTCTAGTTCCATGCTGTTGTAATTTAATGATATCCTTATCATACTGGCATTGAGCCCTCCTCTCTCTGAAGCAGTGAGAGAAGTTTTGAAGCCAAACAATGTGCAAATTTGGCATAAGGTTAAACATTTGTTAATTATAGAGGATTTTTTTTATTAAGTTATTGTCAATAAAGCAGGTTACAGAATGAAATATTCAAAAATTAGAGAAATTATAGTTTTTGGAATATTAATATTTAGACTAAGATAAAATTTTGCTTGGAGAAGGAGATGGGGTCACAGCAGATGAGATTGGCAGAAAAATAGCAGTGTTTATAAAGTGATTAGATAGCCATGTGAAATAAAGAGAAAAATAGAGTATAATCAATGGTAGACACCTGTAGGAAGTTGAGAAGAAATATCTTTTAAAAAGTAGTTGGAATGAATATTCATTTGCATGTTTTAATTATGTCTTACATTTTTTATGTTCCTTAAACATTCTAGCAGCTGAGATTCACAAAACAAATAATGCTTATTAAGCATGGCAAATCTCTAAATTGAAAGTCTGTAGACTTTCAATATTCACACAAATGGACTTGTTATTTTTTGATCACAAATTGTTCATCTCTCTTTTTTTCTTCATCAAATAGCAACTGAGAACACAGTTCGTAGCACAATACTGTGTACCGGAATATCTGCATTAAAAACAAACAGTCCTGGTCTTCCAGTATAATTACATGTGGCTAGTAACAGAAGCAGGTGGGTTAGCAAATGATTTTTTATGCAGGTTTTTTAGAACAGTTTCCTGCTGTGTTCAAGTTCAGAATCTCTTTGATGTTGGTGATTGGATTATGAGAAAAAAAAAGTCTAATGTTTGAGGAAATTACTTTGTTCAGGACTAAGAAGAATTAGAAATAACTTAGTTGGTGCACCCTGGGACTATGTTTATGTTTTTGCAGCTGATGATAACTAGCATTTTCCAGTTATCCTTTCATAAAGGAATATGCTGATCCAGACTGATCCTTAAATCAGTCTGTACTCCTGGCAGCTGCCCAATTTCTTTTTATTCTACCAGTGCTGTAACTGGGTTGCTTGTACTATTGAACTTCATCCTGTTTCTCATGCTCTCATCTAGAAGATTGTCCAAGTCTTCCAGGATTGTGCCCCCATCCTCCTGTGTTGACTGACAGCTTTGAAAGCTGGCCAAGAACTGGAATCCATTCTTACCAAGCAATGCTGGAACTATTTCAGATTAATGGATTCAGGTTTGCAGCATTTAACCCAGAACTGAGCAGGTAGATTCCACTGCTTGCTAAATTTTGATGCTTCATAAAACAGTCATAAAGACTGTCAATGTTAGAGAGCTGTTCAAATACCTTTTTCATGTGTGTTGTTTAGAAGTGGGAAACAATACTTTGTGTGGCAATGTTTTTATTTACCTTTACTCTGAAGAGGCATGTGGACAACAGCATTTAAATTGTGTGCTGGTGGAAGTGAGCAGCTAGGCAGCATGGCATGCAGATTACTTCCACCACTACAAATGCAGGAACATAATTTTATATATTATAAGTATATAAATATATATCATTATGAATGATATTGCCTTTATGTTGCTGAAGGCCAGCAACTTTTGTAAGCAGATGGATGCTTCAAAGTTCATTATGAAAGTAGGTTCCTCACACCTGAACTACAGAGGTAATAGGACCTTTTAGTACATGTGGGCATACACACAAGGTGGGTATTGCAAATTAGAATAGGCATAGTAGAAGTCCTGTCTGTGTAGTGAGTAGCTAATGTTACTGTAGTATAAATAATTTCTTCAGTGGACACTTTAACAGCATAATTTCAGTTCTGTTTTTAGTGTAAATTGGTTACATACATAGTCTGCCCATTCTGCCTAAAAGTTAGCAATTAACTTTTTCTGATTGTTTTTATAGGTTTTAGTTACATTTAAACAAAAATTCTAAATGGGCTGTTTAAGTTACTGGCAGTTTTTAGAACTTTACAAGTCTTCCCTTGTTCCCTATTTCATGGGGGCACTGTAGTGTGATGAGAGAATAGTACACTTGGTTTAATTTTAATAAAGTAAGCTTAATGCAAATACTACACTGGAGGCATCCATGAAGGTCTTCTTGTTTGGCAGTGAAAATCCGTTGGTTTTAATTCTCTTTGCCGGGAGATAACGAAGATAATTGGTTTGAATAGCTGGGGGCAACATTTTATCTGATTTATCGCTATTCTGTCATTTCATATCTCACTTTCATCAATCTAAGTTTTTTCTGGATAAACTTTTATTTGCAGTACCAATCATATTTTAATTCCATCTCAGCTATTACTTTTTGATTTTTAACTTGCTTTTTGACTTGTACCATTCCGTGACCTTGGATTTTCAGATGTTCTAGCAATGTTCTAAGATGTTCTACTTAGGTTATATGTCTGCACAGAATACACAAGTGGCAGAGAGGTTCCTCTGTATTTGCACTGACTTCTGTTAGTCTCTCAGTGGAAGATTACCTGTGCTTAGTGATGCTGTTGATGAAATGATGTGTAATAACGTACAATATCCTGTGAATGGCAACGTAGAAAAAATTTTCAAAGACATTAGTTTGAAGTTTTCAGTTGATTGCTTCCTTAATACCTTTAATACGCCTCTATTGCTCTAATGCACCATATTGCATTACGTGGTACTTCTCAGCAGTTCAGTCAATTGCAAAGCTGAAGGAGGCAAGGAAAAAAGCTCCTGAAACCTCCGTGAGGATCTAGTAACATGATGGCTGCATTCAAGTCTATACCATATTCATGTGGCATTTAAAAAGCAACTTCTGGTATGCTATCTCACAGCCATTCATTCTTATTTGTGAAGAATGCAAATTCTATTCAAGTTTTAAAAATAACTTTTAAATTTTGCTTCTGCTAAGGACTTCCTTGAACGTGAGTTCTGCTGAAAACTTGCATTCCTGATGCTCCTCCATTTGAAGCCAGCCCACAGTGTAGAATGGTATTTAGGACATACTCATTCAGATAGCAGAGAACAACAGGTTTTCCCATTCCCATCTGGAATCTGCTGCTTTGGAATATTTGTGTTTGGGTGAAGATGTCTGTCGTATTTGCCCCAATTCCATGGCTAACTTTGTGCTCTTGTAGGCTTAAGGGTTGGGAGAAAATGTAAAGGAATTTTTCATTTATCTGAAAACTTTATTTGGTTCTAGTGTCAACTTCAGGATGCTGTGGAAGCCCAAGGGATTGGTTTACAGCAGTCCTGTTTGGTCTGCATTAGACTACTACTAGTTGCAGTAACTTTTAATTTAGGTGTTAGGAGCTTCTGCTAGATAAAGTGACTGTACTCATCCCAGTTGATCATTACCTAGCACTAGTATCTGTCTGCTTCCACAGCTGCTGTAGAGTTCAGACTTTTGTCTCTGTACCTAAGTTGTGATTACAAGAGAAGATATCCCTGTTAGTAAAGGGAGCATAGCATGCACAGTGTTTGTAACCCTTCTGTTTAATTTTTGGGCAAAGTGAAAGTCATTCCTAAATCTCAGGACTATAGAACATATGTCTATACCTTTTTGTATAGTGTGTATTGTAGCCAATGTGTCTTCTTGACAATTAATGTGGAGTCCAAACAGCCAACTTGTAGGCATTTTATGTCCACAAGGACTTTTTAACTTCAGTACAGCTTTTGACTGAAAGATCATATAAAAGCTGCAGTACATCTTATCTAAAGATGATTTTGTGTGAGTAAAAATGAGCTAGAATTACCTGTTTCTGATAGTGTTATTTATACAGGTAAGCTTATTATGTTTTTTTTTCAATTCAAGAGTCTTGCACGAATTTTTCTGTAAGTGATGGCAGGGCTATTATCTATAAGCAGACCTGTTACATATAAGCTGCCAGTGACCTGCCAGTACATTGTTTCCTTGCAGTTGTGTAACAAAAGAAATGTATTGCTGTCTTTCATCCTCTCATTGGCTCTTGCCTCACCATGGCTGAACCATTAACCACAGCTCATCAGATTGTTTTCATTGTTCAAAGCAGTAGTCTTGTGTAAATGGGTATGCTGAGAAGATGATGTGCTCCTTATTAAACTAAAAACATAGTGTGTGTGTGTTTGTAGGGTTATAATTCTGATCTCCTTTTGCTGTCAGATTCTTATGGAAGCGCCTCCAGGGATGTTTTGTGCAGGGAATGTATGTGTCCTGAGTGTGAGAGGGGACGCTGTACCCTCAGAGCCACATGTGGAGGGAATAGATGAAAAGATCTTATGTGTAGCAGGAGGGAGCAGGAACATGGGGTAGTCCACAGCTAGGGAACAGACCCACATGGTGAGACACTAGGAAATGATTCCTTAGTTTCCTTCATGGTCACCAAGATCGGACTGGTACTCTTCATAAAGTATATACCAAGGGGAATGTGTTGGGTGGCTGAAGATGAAGTTGGATTCTTTGGCTTACCTGAGTTGGGATTAGTAGGGTTTCAAGCAATAGGCAAGAGGAGGGAGGGGTGGTACTTCTCTTTTCTATAGTCACTTGCTTCACGAACTGGTAATTATATTAATGTAAATCAATTACTAATGCTCACCCAACACGTTTTCTGTGCCAATGTCATTTTCACCTGCTCCAGGTGACCAGTTCTCTTTTGTTATTGTTATCCTGCCGAGATTGAAACCCTATCATGCTGCTTTGCACAGCAGCTTCATACTTCACCGAGCAGCTGTCACACTGTCCTTCAGGTGAGGCATGGCTCTGAAATTATGACTCTTTGGGTGGTATGTTTGCCAAAATTAGTGCTCTTTAAATAGGACACCACAGCCTGTTCTTCATGGAGGGTCAGTGGAAGTAAATATGTTTTCTAACAAGGAGGGTTGTAAACCAAATGATTTTATACATACACACACAGCTTTGAGACTCTGGAAGCCAAAACCACATTGTAAATTGAAATCAATAGCTTTGTTGTTTCTTTAAGATGTGCTCTGGTGTAATGACATTATAAGTGTATTAACACCTATGGAAAAGTTTTATGTTTTATAATTCTATCATAGTAAACTTGAAAAAGCAAAGATGGAAAACTAAACTTAATTTTAATGAAAAATGGTCCCAACCACACCTCTGCCACTGACTTTTACAGTATACATCTGGATCTATTTCCAGGTATAGCAGCATGAGGCTTGGTTGTTCTGCCACTTGTTTTAGCACTTAGGCTGAGAAGAGCCGTGTTCAGCTGTATGTGTAGGGAAGGCAACTGCACATTAATTTGAAGTCTCCACATGGTGAAGAAATGTAACTAGTGAAATAGTTAAGCAGAGTGCAAACATGGGCCTACCTAATGTTAAAATGCAGTCCTTGTTTGGAACTAGGGGGTTTTTTTATATACATATTGATGTTATAGGTTCACTGTAGGGGGGGAAAAAAGGGGCCACACATCATTTTAGAAAGAACTGAGCACATCACACCCTGTAAGGTCTTTATTCTGGCTAAAACAGACATAGATGGGATTAAAGAGATTACTGGTTAACCCAGAAATCTCTGATTTAAATCTCAAGTTCATATGATTTCTAATGCAGAATTATGGGCACAGTATCAAAAGGCAGATTGGCTTTTTTAAGATTAACTAGACATGAAAGCACATTTACAGGAAGGTTGCATTTTGATACCACAAAGCCTCTACTTTTCTATCAATATTTTTATCAAAGAGGTGAGTGATTATCATGACAAAGCAGAGTCAGCTTTAGGAATTCTTAATCGAGTTGTGCCTCAGAGGAAGGAAAAGAGTTTTTCTGTGGCTTTAAAACATTCTATTGAACGAAAAAGGCATTTCCTTTACATTATAATCAAGTTTAAGATTAACAGTTAAACTTCACTAGCCTGGTGTATATGACGTTTCTTGTCTTTGAATATTTCTGGAATAAATTTTTGATTTACCACTGACTTGGTAGAGCTGGATCTTGTCTTTTTTTCCTTTATTTATAGTCAAAATCTCCCTGTGTACATTGGAAGTTATTTATACTTTCATTCAAAATTATTTTGGAATATTGGAAATTAACAATGGAATTAGCATGTAACACATAAGTAAAAATGTGTAAAAGGAACTGTGTAAATGGCAATAGACTTAATTTTCTTCTTTGTAAATCTGTTCCATGACTATAGATATCTAGAGTATGTATGTTATAAATACGTAAACATAAAGATGTGCCCATATACTCAAGTCTTGCACAGATTGTTTCTTTGTTAATGCATTTATAAACTCTTTTATTACTGCTGGCCAATATACCTTAGTTTAAATCAGTGATGTAAAATCAGGATGGCAACCTGAACCAGATTTCAATTTATCTCAGGCTAGTCCCTTGTAATCTCTATTAACTCAGACTGAGAAATAGGAACTAAAGTAGTGGAATAGTGAATCAACAGTATTTTAAATCCTCCCCACTGGCTTTGTAAGAGAATCCAGGCTATTTATAATGCTATTATTTCTCGTCAGAATTCTAAGTGCCACTCTGTACAGCTGGAAATAAAGATGATGTATTTCAGGGCTTGGGTACTTTTTTTTTTCTTTAATTGACAGCATATTAAAACATTGTTGGTGCCTGGTGGGGGATTTTTTTTTTCTTTCATTCCTGCATTATTTATACAGAATAATTTATACGGCTAATAATTTGACTTCTGATCTAACAACTTCTTTACGATTTTTAATCAAAATCAGTTTTGCTGGCATTCCTAATACTTATCAAGAATAATAAATTTTTTAGATAAGTATAAACGATAGGAGTTTCCTTTCTTCATATCCATTTTCGTGATACAACACCTGGGACTTTGTTCTGTTGCTTTGCATTTTAAGGGGAGGGGAAATGCTGGCACCCAGTTTTCCCGAGTGTTTTGCTCGGCGGTAGCTGAGAGCACTGAAGCTGTTGGCAGGCGGAGAGGCTCACACAAGTGACATTCTCGGAGTGCGTGTGACTGCTGTAGAGGCACGCGTGTGTCTGGCTCATCCTGCTCAGCTGGCTGCTGGGGAAGTCTCGGGAAAAGACGAGCGCAGCAGAGGGTTAACTTTTTACTATCAACCCCAGAAAGGCACGTTGGCGATCCCTCCCGGTCTGGTCTTCCTTTTTACACCTCGTTTGCTCACCGCTACTCCTCACTTCAAGGCAGATCCTTTGACCTAAGCAGATTATTGTAGACGCATGAAGGACACGGCAGGCTCTCCTGTGCTTTTAAAGGAGGAGATTTTGGCTCCAAAATAGGACACTAAACTCTTCAGCCTTCTGCCGCTGTACCTAGCGAGCACCAGGCAGTGTCTGGGGGTGCTTGGCGGGCTCCTGTGGGCTCGGGTGGGGAACAGAAGCACGAGCGGCAGGCAGCTGCCGCCAATGTGGGAGCCGGTGCCGGGAGCGGGAAGCGACTGCTAGCGAGGGCCTGTGAGACCTGGGTTTCCTTGGTTTCCATGACAGTTAGTAGGTAACACAGAAATTGAATTGTCTCCCACAGTGCTCCTGGGGGATAGTGGTATGGCGGGGTGCTCCAGGGACACAGGCTTGCGGCAACTCATCCACTCCAAGCACGTGAAACTCCCTGGATTGTTGTGCCTTACTTCTTTGTTTGCTGTGTCTCGCCTTGCGCTTGCAATTTGCTCTGCTTTGTTGATTTTTTTTTTTTTTCTTTTGATGGAAGACCCTGGCTACACCGTTTCTCAAATAATATTTTCCCCTTTTTATTTAGAGCTGAGCTTGGCAAAGAGAGGATATGAACAGTTATACAGGTGGGCTACTCGGGGGGAGTGAAGATATAAGGCATCCAAACAGGGACTGGCAACCTGCAGCTCTGTAAAAATGCCACTCCAGCAGATTTCTGTAGTTCCAGCGCGGGAGACTGCCAGCAATGGGAGAAGTTCAATGGGCACGCACAAAGAGAAGAGCAAGGAGGCGGAGGTAAGAGGAAGGTTTCAGCTTGCTCGGACAGGGGGAGCGTGCGCTGGGCTCGGCTGCGGGGCAGGGATGCAGCTGGAGCGCGCTGCGGGGGATGCTGCGGGAGCGGTACCCCAGCCCTACAGAGACAGGGAGCCCGCTTCAAAAGTAATAGAAATAACTGAAGGAAGTTACAAACTCCGTCAGAGGGTTTTAACATTTCCATTTAAATGAGAGCAGCCGGCTAGTACCGGCAGTCATTGTTCCCTGTAAGCAGTCAAGTAGCAGTTTCTTTACAATGGGTTGGATGAAAAACTAGTTTTAGTAAAATTCCTGTCTTTGTTTAAAACCAACAAAAATACTGTACTGAAGCCTGCATTTCTTATGTGTGTGTCGTATGGGTATAAGCTTAGCCTTTTTGCCATTTAAAAGGCATCAGTGTTTTGGTTTTTATCTTTTGACTTTCTTTGTTTCATAAACATACAAAAGTGTTGTTTCATCAGTAAATACTGTATCCTGTTGTCTCCCAGTTAAGAAGAAACTGTAGGTTCATATTGCATTAATAGTCAGTACAAAAGGAAATACAGAAAATCTGTGCAATTTTAATGGTATTTTAACCTGTAGGAATCTCTTTTGCTACGTGTAAGTGAAATATGTATTTCAAAAAAAGGTGCATCCCTTCCAAGCCCAAAACATAAGTAGTCTGTTGATAGGTATAGCAGTAAATGTATGTAACACAGACATCTGCTTTTTACAGACATGTTTCTTGTCTCTATGCTTTTCTTTTCCTCTTGCTGTATGGAAACCAAGGAACTATTGGGAAAACAAACGTGATGTCTTTTAAGTATTGTCTGAGAGACTATGACAAACTGCATCCCTGAAATAAGTCTTTCTTCTTGTGGGTTGTGTGACATAGTTTTCAGGGAATTAAGTGCAACAGATGGTTGATATTCATAACAGGTCTGTGCGACTGTGGAGAAGTATTGTTTGGGTTTTTATTAATTTTAAAATTCAAGATAATATTTTTGCTCAATATTTGGCTATGGCAAGTTCACTGAAAATGATTATTCTGTTTTTTGTTTGACCACTTTGGTGTAAGTAGCATCCTTCCCTGGAAGTAGTCTCCAGTTGTTAACTGGTAGCACAGTCATGAGAATCATAATATTTTGGGATTCTTGTCCTGAAATGGAAAATTTTGGTTTGGTTTTATTTTTTTATTAATTGATCAAAGTTGAAGGCTCAGGTGCAAACCATTCTTTGTATCAAGGCTCAAGGTGTGAAAAGCCAAAATAGATCCTGTTACCTGGCTTAAATTGTCCTTTGGCCTTCTTGTTTTAATTTAATCATTAGAGTTAACTGAAGAATACATGCAATATTCACACAGGAGTCAGATAAATGTGAGACTTAACTTGGAGGGGAGGGGGAAGTGTAGAGATTCTGAGTTGTGAGAATCATCTCATGCACTTTGCTCTTTTGGGTTTTTTTGCCCTGTGTGGGCTGGGTTGCATCGTTTCAGAAAACAGTTTCTTCTTGAATGTTGTGGAAGTTATAGATCAGAAAAGAGCAAAACGACACGTGTAACTAAGTTTATTGAAGTTCTCTTCGAAACTTAATATAAAAAATACCAAACACCAACCCTATCGAACTCCAAACCAAACTTAAAGGACATGGTACTCATTGAAATGTGTTTGCCAAACTGCTCCCTGCTGGTCAGAGCCTAGTCATTCTGCTTGAACTTCTGCTTATTCTATAAGGCTTGTGGCTGGAATTTATACGATGTGAAAGCTCCCTAGTGCTACTAATGCAGATAGCCCAAGCAGAAAAGACTGTTTTCCCCATAATATCTACTTATGTGAATTGTGGTGATGTTCAGATTTGTTTTGTGGATGTGATTTGGGGGTAGTGAACCAGCCTTTTTATTGTCTAGACAGAGGTTGCTCAGGCTTATGTAGATGGTGGTCTGCCCCTGCAAATCCTGCACAGTATGGTGATCACAAAGTGAAGCTCCCCTAGCTGGTACTTGGTGTTTGTGTTGGTGAGGGTCTTCTGGGTTCATGGTGTTCTGATATTTGTTTCTGCAGGTACCGACTTCCTCTGCCTTTCCATTAGCAGGCTTTTTGAGGTGAAAGCTAAATAAAGTAGTTAAATGGGCTTCTAGCTGAGAGCATCAAGCTCGTTCAGGTTCAGGAAGACATGAAAAAAAGAAATGTCTGAAAGGTCTTCCAGTTGCTAGAGATAACAACTTGTTAGGAATGTATGCTAAATCCTGTTATTGCTAAAGGATATTATGTTGTGTTCATACAACAGCATTAAAATTTATGAAGAAGAGTTCATCTTCTGTCTAATTGCAGAGCTGGATGCAGTGAACTGTTTCCAAGTTCATAGTGAATTCGTAAATCTGCCTTAGTCACTCACAGCTGATGTTCTTAATGATGCTACTCATTCTGTAATGCCTTTCTGTGATTTTTAGATGCTCATACACATGCCTTGTCTGAAGGTTTTCATATGTGTCTGTACACACTTAGAGATGATTGCCTAACACTGATCTATTGTTAAGAAGGATGTTAAGTGCAGGATCACTTTGGAGCCCCAAGTGCCCATGGTGGACCTCTGGCCAATACTGGGAGTAGAGGTGTAATAACAATGGCTACAGGGAGTGTTGACAGGCAATGTTTCTGTGCAGTGTCCTTTGTGGGAGTAGAAACTCTAGTGCAGGCCATTCCTGCAATTCTTCAGAGATTTGCCTCAATAATTAGCAGAAGTTGTAGCTAACAATTGAATTTACGTCGAATTTACGTATCGAGCTTCTTTGAATGTAGCCTGAAGATGAAGTAGGTTTTTTCCATAATGAAGCAGTGAAGATGCTTAGGTGTTGCACCTACAGCTGCACCTACATTTCCATACATGGGTATTGTCTTCTGCTAGAAATTTTACTGATTTTAGGAAAGCTTACCAGTCATTAATGCCACTGGCTTTGCCCCAAACATTTAAGTGTTAAAGCTGTCTTTCTTACTCTTTTAGTAGTGCAGTTGGAATAGTTTGTTGCAGAAATGAAGACTAAAGGGCATTCACAACATGATGTGAGCTTTTTTTTTTTTTATTCAATAGTTAATTCAGCTCTCTTCAGTGTTTGAGAAATAGCTTAAGTTTATAGTGAAATGTGGAATTGGGTTTCTGTGACAGAGAAAAACCCTTGGGTGTCTGTTTTCAGAAGAGTTTACTAACAGAACTGTTGTTCAGAGTGAAATAGTTCAGTAACCTAAAGATCAAATTATGCTATCAAGACTCCAAATTTAGTTTTTTTTTTTTTTTTTTTTTTTTTTTTTTTTTTTTTTTTTTTCTTTTTTNTGGTTTTTTTTTTTTTTTTTAATATATATAGACTTCAGGGCTTTGGGACCAATGTCATGGTGATATATGACCCCCATTTTATATGTATATAATATTTCAACAGCTACATTGAACTTCTGGTTGATTTTCTCTGCTGTAATGAAAAAGGTAAAAGAAATGTATATGATTCCTGAAGAACATGGTTGATGACATGCCTACTCTGGCTCATGATTTTATTATTTAGTTGTGAACTTACACTGTGAAGTTCGTAAAGTAGCCTCAGTTTACATTGGCTTTTGTAGGGGCATGATTTCTAAAGTAAGTTAAGTACAGAAAGAAAATTTCATCCAGTGTGAAAATTGGGCAGGGCAGGTGAGTGAATGTTGTACACTTAGAGTGGTAGTTTTGTACAAGCCAAGAACTGTCATGATATGGTAGAGAAGACACTCCTTGCCAAGCTAAATGTGTAGATACTACACTTTTTCAGCCTAAGCAGTTTTCAGTACATGGCACTGGAAAATTTACATGTTACCTGAAGGTAAAAATTTCAGAGTAGAAAATAACCTTAATGAAGAAAGCAGTGGTAGATATCAGTCAATCTTGATTTGGTTACTTTGCAAGACAAAGTGATTCTTGATTAAAAGAAAAGATTGTTGATTAAAAGAAAGGAACCTCAACCAAATAACCTTTGTTATACGGTTTTTGGACACATAGACATTACTTGCTTGTTATAGAGATGAGTCTTACTCTGTTGCCCTAAAACCTAACCCAATATCCTAAAGATGTTAAAAAATTTGATATTCTGTAGTTAACAAGCAACAAATTAGCCATGTTATTGTTGCTTTGTTTTCAGTTTTGATTCTTTGCTCATAGCTGGTAAATGGGTTTCTTCTTATGCCTGTGTTTCTCTGGTCTTAATATTGCGGCAGAGGTGATGATGACTATTAGTTTCCTTCAGAGACCTTCACAGAAGGCAATAAATTGCAAGGAGGAATCCTTACTCCACTGTGTATTGTACTTTGGTGAAGGAAACTTGGGGACCTCTCTGTTCTTCTGCAGTGTTTTCATGTTCTGCCTTCTCAAAAGCAGTAAGACAGAATGAGACCTGCAACTTTGGAGGCTTTAAATGCTACCTGGGAAATACTTGTCATTTATGAAGGAGTATAGTAAATCGGATTTCAGCTTGGTGGTTTTTCTGAACAGTTTGTACCTTAAAGGGGAAAAAAAAAGAATATGTTGCTCGAAATTATGTATGCTCATTTATTGTGTAGAGCACGCATTTTTTTGGTAGGGAGCTCTTCAAGTCAGGATTGAAAGCTAAGGGGTCTTGTGAATGGCAATTTTGAGTAGCTGCTAATGTTTATTTTAAGCACCAGACTAGAGTAACTGCTAATGTTTGCCTTAAAGCTTGTAAGTAATTTGGGAGAAATTGACATGTTTTTAAAGGAGGAAGCAGTAGCTGAATGTTATTGATGGGAATGAATTGTTTTACATTTATCTATGTTATCTCACTTGTTACCTACTTAATTTTAATAAATGTAATGGTAGATGAAATATTTTTAAAGGCTTAGACTTCCTTAGATGCTACAAAGAAAATGCTTTTACATTTCTATTAAATGATTTTCATGGCAGTTGTGAAGTAAATAAAGAGATATTTGATACTTTAAACATGTCTTGTAATTAAGGAAAAAGGGTAAAGGCTTTACACATTGATGTTATGTTATTGTCTTACAACCTTAAGTCAAACAATGTATTGGGTTTTATTGTGGGTTTTTTTCCTCTGGTTGATTTGTTTTTGGGGTTATATGTGTGTTTTATTTGGTTTTTGCTTTTACATAGGGAGGCCTAATGTTTAGTGTAGTTACATTTGTTGGTGGCTTTGATCACTTCATCAAAGGTTGAAAATACTGTAACTCCTAATAGGTGACAATTTCACTTGTACCAGTGCTAATAAAATCGCTTAAGGCATGTAATGCAAGGAATAAAAGTCTTAGAATTGCAGGATATTGGTGAAATAATTCAAAAGCCAGATAGATGGTTTTGGTTTCGTGGCTGATTATCTCACATTCTAAAAGTTTCTTAGATATAACTTGACAGATAAATAGAGATGGTCATTTATTACCTAAAATACACTGGATTTTTTTTTTTCTACAGGAAGGGTAGGCATGTTTCTTTTCAATGATAGCTGCCTGGGAAGAGTCATGTAATTACAGTCTTTTTGGGAGATACGGTTTTTTAATTCAGCAAGAGATGTGGGGGTGGGAGAATGGGGAGGGGAAGCTCTAGCATATGAATCAGTTTGCTGATGTGTTCTGACATGTATTGCTTTTCCTTCATAGTTTTTCTTAATGTAAAGCTCACGTCGAACATGATGTCACACACGATTTATGACAAAATCTCTAATCCTGTTTATCATCAATATTATATGGTATTTCTGTTTTTCTTGATGTGACCATTATTCGGACTTGAATGCTATGTTTGCGTGGAAATCCAACTGCATCTGCAGTTTAAGACACTTCCTGGTGAAGTTGTTCTGTATTTTTGTGGTGATAGGTGGCTCCTATGATCAATGATTGAAGTACTCCCAAAGTACACCCATAAGTCAGCCTGTGGCATGCTTAGTTATCTTTAGGATGCTTTAGAAAATTAAGTTCTTTATCAGTAAGTCTTCTGGTCCCTGTTTGGGAACTATTATTATTCTGGTCTGCCAAGTGATGCTTAGGACAAGAAATTTCATGACAGCGAGAGAAATGGGAAATGTTAATATGCTGGGTTTGTTATAATAATTTTGAAACATTGTTTTCTTTTTATATTTCTGTGAATAAAAACATTACTGTGCTACCAGTAAGAAAATAAGAGATTCCTTGCTGTGCTTTTATTAGCATGCTTTGAGATAATGCAATTCTTTATAGGCTGCTTTTCCTGATAAGATTATGCAAAGGCTACTGGCTGCATGGTAATTTTTTTTGGTCAGGCTTGTTATGAAAAGTCTGTAAAAGCATATTGCTCAAATTTGCTGTGTATTGTCCAGTTATCCAATACCAGTATTGATTTAAAAATTGATCTTTTCACTGACAAAGGATTTGAAGCTCAAGATTCCATATCTGGGTAGCCTTCTGCCTCTTCATGTTTGTAGCCAGTGCTTACAATCTGCTGGCACATGTCTTTTGTGGCTGCTGAAGTCTGACTACAAGTCTCATGAAGAAAGGTTTTATAATTCCTTTTATCTCTGGAATTCCCACTTCCAATAAATTGAATTGGGCTTGTGTGTGTAGTTTTCCTCTCCTAGTCTAAAATGCCTCTGAGTTTAAAATATTACGCTTCAGATTTCATTTAATTTGGATTTCTCTCTAAAGTTAATCTGAAGTTTTACAGAGGAAGTTTCCATATTAAAGTTAATTGTAGAATTTTCCTGCTAAATGGTGTTCTTTAAAAATAAATGCAAAACCCCAACAAACCAAAGCCATGAACACAAAAGTTTTCCATCTTTAATTGATGGTCGTCTTGTCTTCAGCTATAAGCTTCTATTCTGCAGTTTCATGACTTGGTCCTGAATTATATTGAAGCAATGTCTGTAACTGAGCCAGTTTGCAGAATGTGTTGTAGTGCCTAAACCTGGTGACTGAATAGAGTATCAGGAGCTGGAATGCAGTTCAGGAAGCTGAGAAACAGATGATTTACTCTAGGTACCTTACAGTGTTCTGTGAGCTGTTTGCCCTGGCTGGGATGCTTTTCTTCTGGGGGTTGCCATGTTACAAATAAAGTTCAAACCCAAGTTACCAAAGGCAGAACTTTGTCATCAGCAGAGTCTGTGTCCCAAGACTCGTTTTAGAGAAGTGTTTTTAAATCTAGTCAGCATTTTTAAAAATAGCTTCCATGGTCACATATACCCCAGCATATCTTCTTCTGTTTAAACACAGCTCTCAGGCATTGAAGTCTGATTGTTGGCAACTATTTGGTTAGTTAAGGAACAATATAATAGAGGCTCAAATATACTTGCAAGAAGAAGTTTCTTTGTTAAGAAACAATATAATAGAGGCTTGAATGTACTGCCAGCTTTGCAAAACTGATGCTAGCCTGATAGGTTTCTCCAGTTTCATTTGAATCTAGCTATCTGAACATGAAATTTTAAAATCCTGTGTATTCAGGCATATGAAATTCTACAACATTATTACTATTAATACTAAAATAATTATTATTGACAGTAATATTTAGTTCTTCTTCATAACCATGAACAAAATAATGCTGAGCTAGGTATGATTTTTTTTTTTCTAAGGCAGAGAACACTTGCCCAACTTGAGGGTCTTTTTCAAAGACACTGTGAATGTTCCTCAAACTTAGAATGAAAGGGAAAGATTATTTTCTCTCTAGTGGAGATGACACTTCAGCTCATATCACCAAATTTGGAAGCTTCCTGGCTTCAGAGAATTGTCATAAGCATTTTAGAAATACAGTTCGAGTTTCTGCTGTGTGCACATGTGTAAACTACTCAAATTGCATGAGGCTTGTTGATTCTTGTCCTTTAAAATGAGGTGGTTATTGCAGATCTGCTGAATTCTGTACTTAGAGATGAAGGCTTTGTTCCACCACAACAGAGATCACCCAGGGTCTGTCACAGCCCCTGGCCTTCCCTCTGCTGCAAAGGCTTTTCTTGTGTCTAGAAACAATTTGCATAAAATACACACATCTCTTAGCTCCTATTTATATGTGCATTTGTAACTTTATGATTTTGAAGCTTTCTTCTTTGTTTTTTTTTCTTTTTTTTTTTTTTTAATTTTCAATAAAAACGTAAGATTTTGTATTGGAGTGTGTAATTTGACATTGTGACCTTGCTTTTAATGGGAATCCAAACATCAGCTGTTCTGCATTCTAGGGTGGAATAATTTGACTTTAATAAGAAGATGGAGGATGGCTCGCAGCCCACTTTGAAGCATCAGTAGATCTTTCAACTCTTCTCCTAGACTTTGAATACGTGAGATTTGGGACTTCGTTTCCGTGTCAGTGCTGCCTTTTAAAATTGTGGCAGCAGGAACAGTTTGTGTAGACAGTGGAAGCATTTCCTTGTTCAGAATGTTTGTTAGGACTGTATTGTAAAATGAAATTTTTCAGTAGTTGGCATGCCTTTACCTTCATTTATCTCAGTTATTAGCCAAGTGTGTCCAGCTATGCAGTCACAGGATTATGTGAATATAAAAGATTAAATTATTTTAGTGTCAATAAAAAGAAAACTGTCTCCTGGAGCGATTAGGTGTATGTCTTAACCCCCTGCCTGAAGTGTGATCCTAAGGAAACCCTTTTAGTTTACTCACTAGATATATTTGAGATTACAGCTGTGTTTTACAGTACCATCATGCTGAAACAGTTTAAAGTAGTTACAGTGATGTCTTATTGATTTTAAGGAAATGCTTGTCTTATTAGAGAGATTTGTTGTCTTGTGGCAGCCCAAATAGAAAGCCCCCACACTGTCATTTCCCTTAAAGTGTCGTGCTCGCATGTGCTTAAAGGGAGGCTTTTCTATCCTGTACTCTGCCCTTACTGCAGTAACCTGTTGCAATGGCTTTGTTGATTAGAGAGGGGTAAAGATGCAGCCAATGCTGTGCCCTCTTAGTACTCCCTGTGCTTCTGGGCAAGAAATCTTAAACCTTAATTTCAGTATAGGATATAAATGTCACGTATTCAGCACAAGAACAAAATGAAGTAAGAGTCAGACAGCAATGCCATGTTAGTACTTCTAAGTTTTAGCTATTCCTTCCATTTACTTCGGACACTTCCTTTGACAGGAAAACAAAATCCTTCTGATCACTTGACTTCTCCAGTGGTAGGCAAGACATTAGCACAGGGCAAAGGGTTAATTGGTCAAACCTTGTGAAAATAGTGCACTGAGTTGGTGAAATATGTGTTTGCCTTTTTGGCAGTGAACCCTGCAGTGCTGGTGAGCAGGCACCAGGATGTCTGAATATGCTATATTAAATCCTGAGTGCAGCTAGAGAGTGCTGTGGTTAGGCGGTGTACATGGCTCAGAGGGGAGTCAGTTTGGTAGCTGTGAACACTGTGTGCCTGGAAGGACCCTGTATCTGCAGTTTTCTAACCACTTCCAGGCTTTTGCTCTGAATACAAGAGCTCAGACACAGGTGGGAACACGAATTGGTTTTCCTGAACGCTCTGGCAGTGCTGTCTCACTGTTACAGATGAGCAGTGACAGGAATGCCTGTTAAGACCCTCTAATGCTGCTGCAGTCTCCTCCAGTGAGGAAAGAAGGACACAGTGTGCAGGGCAGTGCTGCTGTGAGCTCAGCCTGTCCACATGCTGGGCCTGAAATGTGTTTCAAGTCTCATTAGTGAGGAATGCCCAGTGTCTCCTCTGTCTGCAGGTAGTGTGTGTGGTTTGGCCCTCCTGAGCCGCAGCGAGAGTACTGAATGCTGGTTTGCCGACGGTCCTCTTCACAGGATCCATGGACAGCCATTTAATGCATGAAAATAGTGTTACTTTTGATGCAGATTTCTCTGCTGTATTTCTTCCTGCTCCCTTTATCATCTATGAATGCTGTTCTTTGACAATTTGATGGACTACATTTGATGGACACCTTACAGTGCTCTGACTTTGAGTCTACTTCCAGATGTAATTTTCTGTGCTTTCATTTTTCTCCTCTGGAGTAAGCGTGGCAATGCTCCTTCTGCTTTCACAGAACACTTTGAAATCCCCCAGTCAAGTCCATTTTCTAAGGGATGTGGATGTGTTGTGTTGTTTCCTGTGGGTGGATCCTGTAGGTAAAAAGTTTCCATGGAAACAATAAGCCCTTATGCTTTTACTGTTCCCACATAATCATGGAAGTTCTGTGCATATGGTTACAGTTTGGATCAACCTATTTCCTATGTGGAGACCCCATTTTTTTGGTCATTTTAAGCTTTGTTTAAAATACAAACGTTAGTCACCTCTTGTGCGTGTGTTGAGTGTGGTTGAGAATTTCGATTACTTGTTTCACTGTCCTTTTAAAATTTCTGAATATTTACACATAGGAACGAAAAGCCTAAATTATAAAAAATTGGAAGACTAATAGTAGGTAAAGTTATGATAAGGTTAAAAGGGATACCAAATGTGCAAGAAGTTAAAAAGAATCACCTCTTAAAAAGATGGTGGGCTGAAAGAATTGCCTGCTTCAAAACTTTTCAAAGTAAAGTCAAACTATTCAGAATAGATTTTGCATGTTTTCACAGATTGTGTTATCAAACTTTTTCACTGCAATTGTAAATGCAAGGCAATGGCTTGCAAGAGAGATTTGGCCTTCTTACTTAATGATACAACTCTAAGAATGTGCATTGCTTTTTTTACTTCCAAAGGTTTCATGGTTTCAGCATCTGCCACCAGCTAACTTGGACAGAAGGTTTTGAGTTCATTTAAGATCTTAATATAGAACTATCTATTTTGGAATTGCTGCTGTCCAAGTGTTTTAGGAGAAATATGACAGAATCAGTTTTCTCTCTGAAGCTGATGTAATCTTTATTGTCAAACAGCTAAGCTTAAACAAATAGATTATGGCATGACTGGGAATAGCTGCTCTGCTGCCACACTTCACAATGCTGCCATAACACAAATGACCGACCTGCTCTGTAAAACTTTGAGGTATCACTTTTATGTCTGTTCTGAAAAAGTGGTTAACCTCCAGCATTTTGCTGAACTCAATTTATCCTGAATTAGGGAAAAGTTTAAACATCTGATGATTGGGTTGTTGATTCATATAATGTTTTTTGCAAAAATTATTACCCCAGTTAATATACAGATGTCTCTGTATGGTAGCTTAATGTACAGATGAGGTGAGTGCAGGTAAAGTGTGTCTGACTGATGTTAAACGAAGCTCTTCAGTGTGATGTCTGTTTTGTTGTGGTTTGTTTTTTCCTTTGGAAACCTTGCATTAAGACTTGATACTTTCTGGTGTGCAGAAGCATTTTCTGTTTGCCATTCACTTTCTGGCAGAGCAGTGTTTGGCACCCAGCAGAATCAGAAGGGTGGAATGTTTAAGATGCAAATGCTGCGCCTCTACTACTATTGGACTGTTTCTCTGTTCAAAATAAAAACAACCAAACCCTGTTGATGTTCTAGCTCTTCTATCAAGTAATTAATCAAAGTAGACCTAGCCTCGAAATCAGACATTTTGACTGCAAAATAGATTTTATGTCTCCTTACATTACTGATAATGAAAATTTTACTGAAAATAATAATGTAATATTATGTGTCATGTAAGTTTAAGTGGCATTATAAGACATAATAGCATGTCTGAGTTCTCACATCTGGAGTGCAAATACCTATTCCTAATTTTATGCTGCTTCAGTTTAATGAGGGAGAAACTAAAACGTATTTCTTTGGTCTTTACCCTGCCTGAATTGCTGCTGAAATATTTAACAGTGAACTACCACTTCGGATGTAATTTGTAGAAACAGATTGGTTTACTGTCCTTCCCATGATGAAGAAGGAAAATGAACTTTTATCACTATTTGTATGTTTTCTTTCATTATTTTCTTTGCATGTTGGTCTATGTGCTGGGGGCTTCTCAGTTGTTAATTGTGCTTTTATGGTCTAGGTTGGCTGCTGAAGCTATGTTCAGTATATTGTCTGAATAATTAGTCATTTTTCAAACAAAGATTTTTTTGGGATGGTTGGGTTTTTTTTGGTTTGTTTGCTTTGGTTGGTTTAGTTTGTGGTTTTTTTTTTCACATGATGGGCTTTGGCAGTTTTACATCTTTGGTACCTTTGCATCTAACGGGCATGATTATTTCTGCTTATTGAGTACTGAATGTGGGAGTCCTTTTGGTTAAAAAATTGGTTCTATAAGGAGTGTTAAATCTGTTCTATGCCAGGGGTTCTGTGCCAGTGTATGGATTGTTTTTCTGTCTCTTCCAGCAATTTGTAGGGTGTTGTTTTTCATGGCAGTTCCAAAGGGGATTTTTTTATGCCTCATGCAGCTAGCTGTGATGTAATTTCTCTGAAATTGTAACAAATTGAGGCCATCAGATGCGGGCTAAAAGCATTGTTAAGATAATCATGAAAAGTATTTACTTGTGACTGATGGAAAATCAACTTTTGAAAAACTTGAACCTTGGGTAAAGACTTGCCCAAATTTACTCCTTTTTTGATGAAAAGGGCTGGTTTTGGAAAATGTGGGGGAAGGGTGGCAGTTTCAGGGTAAAGAACACATGCACAAAGCAACAGGGAACCTTTAGCAGGTGTCCTCATAAAGTCAGTTACATTTGGTATAATGTTAGGGCCACCAAAAACCACGTTATAAAACATTGTCCTTCACTTCTGCACCTGAAAATACATGTCTGAATGGCAATTATTTGTCATGCATGTAAAATTGTGGATATAAAAACAGCAGAGCGTGTCACTAGGAAAATCAATTCTAAACACTTTGCACACTGAGTAGATGCTCCATAAAATTTATCTTACACAAAAGGAAATAAATGCATGGGCTGTAAAGAACTGTGCAGCAGAAATGCCCACTGTAATTTTGCAGATTTTTTTTTTTCTGTGTAAGAACTAAAGGTTTAAAGGAAAAAAGCTATCAAAAAATCCCCACTTTGCAGAGCTGAGCAGCTGGTAGAAGGTGCCTCTTGACAAAGCTAGCCTCACTGATCATGTTATTACTGTGAATTTGTACAATTTTCATGACTGTTGGAAAGCAACAGTCTGCAACTGGAAGATGCCAGGTGTATGTGCCTGCGAGTCTGTAGTCTGAATTCTGTGTGCAGAAGCCTGGCATGTGTCAGAGAATATAGTAGTTCTCTGACATAATTACTTTTCCCCAGTCTAAAGGGCATCTGAAGCTATTTCTGTAATTACATTTAAACTTTTTTTGGGTTTTGTTTGTTTTAATAGGAAACTTTCTTGAAGAAAGACTGAAATTATGCATAAAAGATGAAGCAATAGCTCATAGAGTAATTAAAGATAGATTGAAAATTCCCATTTCAAACAGAAAAAGATATTGAAGCTCATGATCAAGCATTTAGAATATCTGTATTATTTTTACCTAGTGTATATGGAATTTATGAGTGGGAAATTGTTTTCAAATATTTCTCAAAATCAATAATAATCTTTGTGCATGCTCCTTAAGTGTTGTCCATGACTGCATACTGATCTTTTCCTATATGACATTTAGAAATGAAATCTAATGATACCTATTGTCCTCTTAGCTTTCAGATTTAGAGTAGTTGTTAAATGCAGAGTTGTATTACAGCATGAGGTGCTTGCAGAATTTTCAGTTAATACTAAATACCACCTAATCAGTGTCAGATATGTTTTAATTTGCACAACTTTAAATAAGAAACATACTGTAATATTTGATGGTCCAGTAGTTCCCACCTCTCAGTAATATATTTAAAATGTGGTGATGGTAAAATGTGTTTAGCCTGAGTGATTTTTGAAGTATGTGTTATTGCATTTTGAGGTCCCCCCAGAGTGCAGATTCAATTATTTCTTAGTGATTTTATTGTGGATTTAATGTGTGAAAGTTCTGCACATAAAATAGAACCTTCTAGAGGGGGAAAAAAAAAGTGTTTTCCCAGGGGAATATAGGTTGGCACCTGCAAGAACAAGAGTGTAGCATGGCATAGAAGTATTTGGTTAAAGAATACAAACTAAATTGCAAACCAGAATGGTAGGGTGGATTGACAGCAGTTTCTGTCGTAAGATTTCTTTTCTATGAAGTTGGCAGATACTGTAAGGATGCACACACTGGCCAAGGCTCCTGCCCCTCTGGCCCAGCTGAGTGGCACCACAGGTTGGGGGCAGAAGGCACCTGCTCCAAAGGGTCCATGTGCTCAGTCCTAGCCTGCAGCTGGCTTTTTGGGTACCCGGCTCTTCCACATCAGACTCAGCATTCTGCATGGTTTGTGGCACCCATACAGGGCTTCTCACTGACAGGCACCTTTCTCTACTTTTTATTGGTTCCTGACGTGGGTGCTCAGATTAAAATACCAATTGTTTCATTGTTCTATGGCCCCCAACTAATCTCTTTGAATTTTCCCATGCATCTGAGGGCAATTTGTGGCTGTTTCCTGGGTTACTATGACCCCCTGGCCTCTCACCATGAAGACATTAAAACAACATAAAGTTGTATGACTGCTTTATTTTCTTTCCTTGTGTAGCTGGGAAACAAGATAGTCCCTCTCGTTTGGAAGAGATTTGGGTCAGTTCTCCCCATGCCATTTACATGTATTATCCGGGACAACTATATTTGTTTTTCAAATTGTCATCTAATTAGTGGGCAAACCTGTGGTTCAGACCCTTTTTTATCTGAGTGGAGCCTTCAAGTAAGCTTCATCCCATGGCACGCTCATATATGGTGTGTGTGCAAATGTTTTTTCAGGAAGCTTGCTAAGATAACAAATATGCAGTATTCATAGTTAATGTTGTTCAACACTTTTAATATCGAGGTGTTTTTTCTTGCTAGAAGTCTTGCTGATCTTTAACTCTTTGGCCCAAATACTCTGTGCTGTCTCTCAGCTGAAAAGGCTCAGAAGAGATGGTACAGGTATGTCCCTGAATAAAACTAGGAAAATTACTTGCTTTGATCATGTTAAAGATTTAAAGTGAAAACATAATGGAAGTTCCTAGTCTTTGCTTACCTTTTGGTGCTAGTATTTGCTAAGTAAACCTGCTAAAATAACAAAAAAATACTGCAATGAAAAAAAAAGTTACTGGTTTCTCCTCTGAAAGTATTAATTAAAAATAAACCACCTTTCAGAATACCTTAAGAATACACTCTAAGCATGGCTTACCTTTTAATTTTTTTTTTAGTTTCATCATACAGTGGCAATAAATTTAATTCTGAAATTAATTATAATGTGTTTTTTCTTGTGGTTTGAAGTTTCCTAAATAGGAAATGGATAAGATGAATTTACATGGTAAACAGCTTAACGTGTATTTTCTTTACTTTTTTTTTTAGTATGATTTGTGCAACTTCTGACGTTGTTTGTGTTTTTGATTCTTTTGTCAAACATTCAAATTTGGTAGTTGTCTTTTTGCCATAATTTAACACTGAAATAACTTATGTTTGACATGTAGTGACTGACAGCTGTTAAGATGATACTGTTGTTTAAATTGTTGCATGAGCTACAAACTGTTGAGTAATTTATGTGCTATCTATCCCTTTACTTCCAGTCCATTTAACTGTAATAAGTCACGTACCAAAATTTGGTCTGTCTTGAAAAGTTCCTCTCTTCAGTTCCTGGTTTAATTTCAGTGTATTGGCTGTTCTGATAGTGCTGTTAAGTCAAAATGGTGATATTTACTGTGTGAAGTATATATTACTGGTTAATAAAGTGACACCCATCTGCCTGTAATTGGTTTATGGATAAGTATTATTTGTGTAAGTTTCCTGACACAGGTCTCTCATTTCAAGTGCTCTTATACCCAGCTGTAGTTTCACAGCTTTTGTTGCTGCAGTGAGGCCCTTCATTTTCTGTTTTGTCTAATGATACAGTTTAATGCTGGTTTCTAGCACCGAGTAGTTCTAGAATTTGGCTGACCAAATAACACGAGAGCATTAGTTTCATTGAATTTTGAGGGTTGGTACTTCAAACTTCCATCATCTGGGAGATAAAAAAGATATTGAACTAGCATAGATTGTATCTAATTCCCCTATCCTTTCTCTCCTTTCTCCTTTTAGAAGAGGCTGCAGCAGAAGGCTAAAAGCCAGCTAACATTTGGTGTTATACACATTTTATTTCTTCTTCTTTTTTTTCCGTAGTAAAATCAGATGAATATGTAGTAAATCAAGCTCATTAAAATTCCAAGTGTGCAGATCATTGCACAGGTTTTGTTTTTGCTGCAACAGACACCCTGTTGTTTTACACCAAAGTGTACAGTATTTTATATTCTTGGGTAGTCATTTGGAAATGCTGTATGAGTTTAAATTTGAGCAAGACTCCTGTCTTGCTCTCTGCAGTTTGTTATTTGAAGACTTTCAACATCATCTGCTTCCAAAATGCAAAAGACCATGATGCCATTTAAGAGTGAACAATAAAAATATAGTCGGACAGGTAAACCAGCAAAATTTACAGCTCTAATAAACTACAACACATTTGAGAGGCTGAAACAGATTTTTATTGTCTTGCACTAGGAATGTAATACTGTAATCCTTACAGCAGTTCCTTACCATCAATCGGAATTGCAATAAATGAAGACAGAATACAGGTTTGGTAGTTTTGAGTGCCTTTGAATATTTTTTGTTAAATACAAAACTGATAGTTCTCTAGAAAGCTTTAAGTCTTTAACCTAGACAGTAATAAACTTTCTGCTCATCCTATATCTCTGCACAAAGAGTATGGTTTCTCAGATCCCTTGAGTCCTTTTTCCATATATCCAGTCAGAAATATGATAATGTTGATCCTACAAACATTTTCACTGTATTCCTTTTTTCATAATCACTTTTCATAACTACAGTGACACAAAGATAAATATAAACAGGTTTTGCTCAGAAATTTAGAGGAAATTAATGAGGAATGAGGGCAAAAGTAGTGCAACAATAATAAAAAATAATTTAGGGAAAGTGGATCCATTACTGCAGGCCAATTTTACAATTTTATGTATCTTCACTTTAGAAAGATCTGTTATTTCTTCTTATATGTGAATGTGTATTTATATGAAGACAATATGAAGACAAAGTCTTTATACTAAGCAGAAGCTTAGTGAATTTGTTTCTTTTACCTGTTCTTTATAAGGATTTTTATTTTCTGTTAAAAATTCAAATGCTTATAAGCATCAAGGTGTAAGTCAAGCCATGTTGGTACTAACACATTCAGTTAGTTACTTACTGTATTAATTAAAGGGATTAAAACCATACAGGTTCATTGTTTGTTAAAATAATGTGTTTCAGCTGAGAAAAGCAATGGTTTCAAGTTCAGGAATATTATGTTTCTTCACAAAAGGTTGAAGTCCTGTTACGAAATAATTGTTGAAAAAGGTGTATCATAATTAGCTCTTTTCAAAAGTGGTCAATCTTAAAATGATTTACAAGATTCCTTTCTTTTCCCTGACACATAAATGAGCAAGTTTATTGATCAATGCCTTTAGGAATCAATGGCAGTAAGAATGCCTTCATTCCCTTGTTAATCAGCAGCATGATTTTAGTGAAGCAGATGAAGGGAAACCCAAGTAATTCCTGAAGTATCAATGCAAGCAGTCAGCAAAAATCAAGAAAAAAAAACCATTTCTTAATTTTTATTGTTGCTTCTGTTTGGGTTTACTTAGCTTTCATTTTGAGTTGGTAGTTTTAATACACAGTAATTTCTTTTCTCGTTAATATCCCATCTTCAGTAAATACTGATTAAAACCTAGCAATTGCTATGTTACTGTTACATTAAATATAGCAAGTGGGACAGATTTTTAACAGCTTTGTTATTGTGCCTTGAGCATTTCTGCTTATAAAGTGCACTTTTACCCATGTTTCATCCTTCATGGGACTGTACTCATTATTCATTGTTGCTTCTGATGTACCCGTGAAAGCAGCTCATTTGCTCAAAATGAAGTGTATGGCTGTTTATGATGGTGTGAACAAGGAGTCAACATGGAATGAAGTAACAGAGAAGAAAAATGCTTGCCCAACCAGTACAGAATGCAGCTTCTGCGGCCTCACCAGAATCACAGAAGTCCAGACTTGGAAAATCTGAAGTTTGGGCCACATTTTTGCCACCTTATAGCCAGGATGTGATGTGATCCCAAAATTCAGACCCAAGTTAAGGTAATATAACAGCACAAAAATAAGAGGAGTAAATAGGACCTGCAGTAGCGAAGATGAACGGGTGTAATTTGAATGTGCATTGCTAAGTTAAGTCACTGCACCTAATTTTCAGGAACTGATGAGGGTTAAGCTCAAGTGAGCCAAATATTTTGGTGCCGAAACACCTTCAAGTTCTGTGGCGGGAATTTCAAAATCTGAGGTTTGGGCACAGTGATAGTTATTTGGAGAGGCTTCTATTATGGTATGAAGGCACAACTTGTAGTTGTGTTTTCTTTCCCTTTTTAAAAAGTAATGAACTGAATTCAGCAGATAAGTTCTCCAAGCCTAACAGTGCTCAAGATATATTTCTCTTCACGTTTGCTAGAACAACCAGAAAGTGTTAACAGAATGAGTAATTCGGGAAAGAATAGTGCTTAAAAGGATATTAAGTTCTCCATTTCTAGGTTACTCTGAAATATATTTGCCTCTTTGTTGAACAAGTAGTTAAGAATGTAGATTGTATGTCGAGGGGACTTTTTTATAAGGAGGGAAACCAGCAAAAATCTACTCTAATTGGTCTGTGGTAGTATATTTCCAAGAAACTAGATTAGGTATAATTATCTTGGGAGGTTAGGCAACCCTCTTATCCCCATTAGTGTACTTACATAATATATGTTTTAATACCATCTCACAGTAAGGCTGCTGGTAAACCATAGGAGATATGCAGATTTCCAGTGTTGCTGTTCTTTCTCAAAGGCATAGAATAGATATCACTTTTCCTAGAGATGTGGTTTTCTTTCTTGTCCTCTTTTTCATATTCCTTATTATGGGCATTTTTAGTTTTCCAACAAGCTTGGCCTTGGGTGTTTGTTTGTTCTAAAGGAAAGAAAAAGGTGATTGTGAGGAGCTGAGTGTTTCTCCATTCCTTGGAAGAGGGTTGTGCAACTGATGATACCTGGTTGATTTGATGATAGAAGTCAGCAGCAGGAGGAGGAGATTCCTGATTTTTTGTGCTTTTTTTTTTCCACTAGTGAAGCAAGGTAAACTGCTCTGCAAAACGGGATATGCCTGGGAGTGATACTGAATGTGTAAAGTTCCATGCTAATTGCAAAATTTTTGTATGATGTTACCATTGTAATGGTATTAATATTGTTACTGATGTAAACATATTAGTAAAAGAGCCCATTAAGTTTTAGGATTCAAGAAGCCTCTCATTAAATCCTATAAGTACAGCTCTTACTAGTTGCTTTAAAGAGGAAAACATTTTCTCCATTCCCCCATGCATGGAGAAACGCTGTCAGAAATGTGTGAACTTCTTGAAATATCTTTCAGTGGCTCAGTGGAAGATTTTTCTTCTATTTTTGTTTCTCTGTGGCTGAACATTGTCAGTTCTAGTGATCTGACAAACATGAGGGATTTGCAAGTCTCCCTTTGTTTCAGCTTTCCTGCTAGGATATAACCTATTTAGAAACTTCTGTTTCAGTTTTTTTTTTGCTTTTTTTATCTTGGGTTTTGGTTTATTTTCATGTTCGAATCATGAATAAAATTTCTTCTATAAAATAAAAGTATAAGAACCAATATCCAACATTGAAATAAAAAAAATATGGAGTTCAGGTTTAGAAATTCTTTGTTTCTTGTATGTGTTAGAGATTGAATATTTTCCTGTAAGGTATATGCTTACTGATATGGCCGACGGCCAAAATAGTGATAAAGAGGCTCTTAGGATGAATCTTGTTGATCTGATGAGGGCTGACTAATAAAATCAGTTTTGATTTAAAAAGCAGCAACAACAAAGCCCACAACAACAATAACAAAAAGAAACAAGCATTAACAAAAAAGCTATGTTTTTTTGTTGATGCATTTTGCTAATTCCACTCCACCTTTGGGTATCTATTTGAAAAGCAATTATTGGACATGCAGCCTTCTGTGATGGGTACTTCCAGTACGTACTTACTCATCTTGGAGAAGGTTTTCTCCCCTACTGAGCTCTGTGTGAGCTGAAGTTATTTTGAGCAGTCTGGATTGGCAGAAGGTAAATCATTAATATTAATGCCTTTACAACTTTTGCATTTACAATTTCATGGATCCTTCTGGGGAGAAGTGCTGAAATCCAAGATCTTGATTTTACCATGATAATCTTGAGCTTTGCATTCATTACAGATTGTGTGCTTATTTAGGAAGCAGGCACATTCTTGAACTTTTAAAACCATCTTGCTTTCTGAACTGCTCTAATAGGTCGCGGTATAGACATATCCTAGTGATAGCAACGGCTATTAGTGGTACTAGAAATTACAGGAGAATTGTTTCATGTCACTAACTTTGCCAAAAAAGGCCTGTCCTCTTTAGATAGACAGAACGATACAAGAGTTAACCAATGATTATGTGAGTCAACAGAAATAATCCTGAAAGGGGATTGTGTATTCTCTCAGTTTGTCTAGCTTCGGTCTGAGGTCTGTGGGATCTTTTGTTTGACAAACCCCTGGATTTTGCATTGAATTGCAAGTTTTTGCTTTATAAAATAACACTTTGTTTTTTTCAAACCAGATATCCAGATATTAGTGGATCAAGTTTTCTGTGTTGGGAGCGACTGCATTTAATGCTTCAGAATACAGTTGTGTTTCTGTGTGTACAGTTGCAGCTCTCAGAAGATCTTCCACATAAAAATTGGGTGCACTGCTGCAAAGATTTTATGTGAACATTGCTTCCCTTGGTTTCAGTATTTGCTTTGTTTTTAAAACATATTAAAAAACATCAGACGCAGTATAGGATGTGTTCTTAAGGAAATAAATTCTTCACTAGTGCATCTGTTTTTTAAGGTTTGGAGTTTTATAAAGGGTAGGATGGAGTTGTCAAATATATTAGGCAATTTAAGTAGTACTTTTGGTAGTTTTCAGTAATGGTAAGATAAGAATTAGCATAGAATCACAGAATAGCCTGGGTTGGAAGGGATCATGGAGTTCATCTAGTTCTAACCCTCCTGCCATGGGCAGGGACATCTTCCACTGGATCAGGGTGCTCAGAGCCCCATCCAGCCTGGGCTTGAACACCTCCAGGGGTGAGGAGCCCACAACTCTGTGCCTGTGCTTCACCATCCTCACAGGAGAGAATTTCTTCCTAAGACCTAATCTAAACCCACTCTTTTTCACTCCCCCTTGTCCTGTCACAGTAGATAATCTCTCTCCAACTCTGCTGTAGACCTCCTTCAGGTACTGGAAGGCTGCAGTTAGGTCACCCTGAAGCCTTCTTTTTGCCAGGCTGAACAATCCCAATTCCCTTAGACTTTCACCACACGATTTCTGGCGGACTCCCTTTTGAGAAGAGGGGGAAGATACTATGTGAAAGGCTAACATGATCCAAAGAGTTGTTGAATAACTTCTTTAAGAATTTATTTGCAACCATAGGTTTTGTTTTTTGTTTGAATGAATAAGCTGTATAGCAGTTGGGATGGTGGTAATTTTTTCCATATTTTTTTAATCATTTTTAGTCCCTTCTGTTGATGTTCATCGCTGTGTGAAGGCAGCGTAGAATTATTCTGTTGTAAATAGAGAATGTACAAAACAAACTACACAAATCTGTGAAAATTTTACTCTAAATAAAGTACTATAGTACTTTTATTAAATAAAGCAGTTTACAGTACTTGCTGTGCCTCTCAGCTAATTGCTTAGCTTTTCCTATGAGGCCAGTGTGGGTAGGAACAACTTTACAGGTGCACAAGTCAGCTGCAGAGCTCACCTGCAATTGTTCCTACACATACAGGGATGACTGCATGGATAGGTTTTCCAGTCTGCACTTGACTTCACCCTTACCTATTACCCGTGATGCAATCCTCTATCACACAATCATTTATTGTTATTTCACAAATCTCTCATTTCAGCCCCAAGTGTTGGTTAATTGGACCGAGTTTTGCACTTACACCCAAGTTACTTAGTTTTTATTCATGTCCAATTACTTTTAATTGCACAGTAAGAAACAGGAGATGGTGCAAAGAAATAGGCTGGATTATGGTTTTAGCATGCAATTAATATTTCTTATTAAATTCCAAACACTTTTTATCTGTGGGGAAAGAGTGGAATTGCAAAAATATGAAGAGAGAGTATTCTGTAATGTGCTGTGTATTTTTGGATAAGACATGAAATGATAGGAGTTTCTTTTCAAAGCCTAGGCTGATTTGTCAACATCTGCATTTGGAAAATTTATGTAGTATTCAACACTTCATAGCAAAGACTGAAAAAGAAGTGCTGAACCTGCAGCACCATTTTTATTGCTTCTAATCAGAAACAAATTGCAGTATAACTGAACTCTGTACTGTGTTTATTTTGTGATATGTAACTAGCAACTTGCCATCTGAATTCTTTCAATAGTGAACTGTCTCAAGGGGAGGAAGTATGAGATTTTTAAAAAGTCACTTTCACTATGGGCTTGGCTTGCTGCTGTCAGCATGCCAGATTTGAAACCAGATTGAAAGTTGTGTGTTACAGATTCTGTTTTCAGCAATCTTCATCTACTGCTGAGAAAATATGAAATAAATCCTGTACAGAAAGTCATAGAGGAACACCGTGGAAGGCATCCACTAAATTGAACACTAAGTGGAAAAGCACACACCTCTACGTTTTGGGACAAGTTTTGTAGCTTCTCTCCTTAGTTTAATATTACTCTATTCCTTACAAAATGTTTGGTAACGTTTTATCCATCTCTGTAAATCCCTGAAGTACCACAGTGCATTTATAATTCTGGTATTTATAAAAATTTCCCTTTCAGAAGTGAGCATACTGCTGCTAAATGTGCCTGGAGAAAAGGGTTCTCTATAGCCCTGGTTATTTTTTTCTTACTTCAAACTCTTATCTGTCAGTGTGCACTAACAGAAATGTTACGTTATTTCTCCCTTTGTCATTGTGCTATGCCCAGCCAGAAGACTTGGTTTCTTCCTTCCTGACATACATGTGGACATGACTGTAAGGAAGGACATAGCTTATGCAAAAGGGAGAAATGGGCCTGATCATGTATACTATTCCTGACCATTCCTCATTCTTTTACAGCTGGGCCTGTTGGCAAGGTATTTATTTTCCAGGCCAGATTTCAACTTGTTCTTTATTTCTAATCTAAGTTTGTCCTCACCAAAGATGTGCTTTCCTGCAGAATCTCACCCTCCCTCCACTGGTTTTGAATGTATTAGAAATATATACCTCAAGAAACTGTATTTCATTACTTTAGGGTTTCAAAACTTGAGTTATAGGATTTCAGGAGAATGATGGGTAGGTATTGAGTATCAGCTCAAAAGCTACGTGTTTCAAAAAAACCAACACTGCCTTAAAAAAGAGACATTTACAATTAAATGCTTTCTGAATTGCAGCTTTAGCTAATAATTTTGTTATTATAGTGTCTGAATTATCTCACAAGAAGTTTTATATTTTAGGTTGTTTGTTGATTTGTGATCTTTCATGTTTCAGAGACTTTGTATCAGCAATGGTGTGGCCAGCAGGACTAGATTGTCCTCCTGTACTCAGCACTGGTGAGAGCACACCTCAAATCCTGGGTTCGGTTTTGGGCTCCTCACTACAGGAGCCACATTGAGGTGCTGGAGCATGTCCAGAGAAGGGCAGTGGAGCTGGGGAAGGGTCTGGAGCACAGATCTTGGCAGGAGCGACTGAGGGAGTTGGGGGTGTGTGGTCTGGAGAAAAGGAGGCTCAGGGGGGAGCCTGGGAAGAAGTTGTAATGAGATGAAGGTCAGTCTGTTCTCCCGAGTAACGCGTGGCAGAACTGGTGGAAATTGCCTCATGTTGCTCCAGGGGAGTTTAGATTGGATATTGGGAAAAACTTCTTGACTGAAAGGCTAATCAGACACTAGAACAAGCTGCCCAACCAAGGGGCTGTCACTATCTCTGGAGGTATTTAGAGGATGGAGATGTAGATGTGGTGCTTGGGGATGTGATTCAGTGGCAGACTTAGTGCTGAGTCAATGGTTGGACTTCATGATCTCAGAGGGTTTTCCAACCTAAATGATTCTATGATTCTGTGACTGTCAAGCAACATCACAACTCATAAGACCGATGATTCTTCTAATATTTAGAATGCTATGCCTTCTACCGTGTATTTGCTTCCAGTCCTTTTATAGAGAGGTTTACCATGCATCAGGTAAAATGGACTTGTTGAGTCCTGTTATAGCAGATGAAATACCAAATTGTTAGCTCGAAGTGTGATCAGGCAAGAAGTTTAGTGACCCCTTGTGATACAAGTTCCTTCAAATTCTGTAACATACATTACATAAATGCAATTATTTATTTTGTTAAAATCCATGATTGTTCACATGTCATTGAAATGAGGCAGTGAGCTCTGAATTGCAATTATGGTAGAGAGGCCAAGTAACTTTTAAAAATCAGCATTATCTATTTTTGATGTTTGAAATAAAGGAGGTGTGTCAAATGAGAGGCTATCAAGCTGACCCCATTCATGGCTAAAACACTAGTCGAAATGCCACTTCACAGAAAATTATGAATGCAATCCTTTCCCCCTAAAAAGATTTAGTGATTGAAAATATTTTTTTAAAATGAGGTGAAATTGAGTGTAATGACAGGGAAAGGTACATTTATATGGATGTGTTAGTCTGCTTATGGTAAAGTGATGCTCTCAGAAGATTATAATATATGTTATTTGATCACTACAAAAAAAATTAAACCACAGATATATTGCCTTGGAAACTAGTGTTTCTTCGAGTCTTTTGTGGGACTTTTCTTTTAAATTCCAGTAGAGAACAGTAAACTTTCTTAAAAATTATTGTATATTGCTTGTCTTTAATAGTTATTGGTGCTGGAGAGTATTCAGATTTGTTGCTGGCTTCATTTCTCCTGCTAAACTGAGAAATATCTTGATAAACTTCACTGTGGAGATTTTTTTCCTTTCTTTCTGGTTTAATTTCTGGAGCAGATGTTTGTCTTCTATGTGACACATAAATTGTAGGATGTGGTAAAGGTGATGAAGTTTACACTTCTCATTGCCTTCAAAAGTTGCTGTAAAATCACCAGCTGTGTTCCCATGGGTTTATCAGTAAAATGCCCTACTCATGCAATCCTTGGAATTTAAGGAATGACAGATTTCACTGATTCAGTTCTTGAAACAGAAACAGATAATTTATTTTTGCTTAATTAGGTGAAATATAATTGTGAAATATGAGATATCTATTTTTTCCAAACTCTTACAAATCCTTAAATAATTAATCCCGTATGTTCCTCACTGTGTGCAAAACTGTTCAGATAGAACAAAGCCAGTTAAGAATTCAGGGGTCTAGAGGAACTAGATAGCTGAGGAAGATACCTAATGTTAGGGGTTGTCACCAAGCTTTCCACCTAGAATTAGGGATTAACAGGATTTGAAAGCCACAAAACTTTAGATTTTTACTGGTGAATGAAGGATTCCTGACAGCTTGGGTCAGATCTTTTAACGGCACATTGTACATTAGCAAGGGCAAAGCTGCTGGTCCATAGGACTTCAGGTCTATCAGCCCTCTTTAAGATCTGTAAATTATGTATAGCACTGCCTTAGCCTCTGGTTATGGTAGGATTGGAAAGATATGAATGCTATTGTGAGGCAGGTTTTATTCTCCTTCCTTGTAATATAAAATACCGTGTGTTGCAGAGGTGAAAAACAAAGCCACATATCTGTGAAAGACCTCACAAATTAAGTTTATGGATGTCACAAGTTTAAAATGAGTGCTTAACATTAATGAAAAAGTCATAAAAGAATAAATGTCAGTATATTTTTTTCCAGTAAAAGAGCCAAAGAGGGAGAATACTTCAGGGAGGAAATTTTCCTTCCTAATTCTCATTCCATCCAGTCCCAGTAAAGGTTGCTCATAGCATAAATCCTGAAGAAGTAATTATTAGGAGCATTTTCCCTTAAAAGGTGTACAGGAATGGAAACAGGTAGGCATTTGTCTTTCACAAGAATCAGAACAATAAGAGAGGCTTAATTCTGAGCACCTAAATGATTTCTGTGAACTTTTAAAACTAATGTATGCTAACTTAGACAGGAAACAATCAGTTTTTCATTGGCTTGAAAACACAGATGCAGGAATGCTTGGGCATCCTTTCACAAGATCTTCTGGTGCCCCAAGTTTCAGATATGTTTTGCTCGGGTGCAGCGTGGCCCCAGCTGTCTCCACGTGTTCTTGCTGTGGCTTTGCTAACAAGCCTTCACAGGCTCCTGAGAAGGGCAGTGCTCCTCTGGCTTTTCAGCAGTCAGCTTGTATGTGGTGTTAGTTATTCAGCATTTCACACCTAAACTGCTTCCAGGCCTCGAACCTGTGTCTGCAGTCCTATCATATGGCAGCAAAGCAGGTGTTTGGAGCCAGGCTGTCTCTGTCACCAGCTCTTGTGACTGTGTCAGAGGCACAAGTAATTTGTAACCTGTATGCTGAGAGACACGTGGGTAAAGGAGAGTTTTCTGAGTGTTAATTAATGCCATACTAAAACCTGTGAGGAAATCAAAGTTCATATTTTCAAGAAGGACCTGGACACTATAATAAACCCAGTTTCATGTAATGGGTTTTTTCCCTGCTCTCTGTGATTATTTTCCACTTTGAGTATGAAGTAATGCAAGGAAAAGCAGCATGTGATCCTATCAATGAAGTTATGGTGAGTGTGTAATAATTTGTTATAATTTTGGTGTTTTTCTCTACTTATTATTTGCTTCGTCAGCTTCAGCAACTTTCCTCAAGCAAGAATTCCTATTGCTCAAAACAGGAAAGCCCCAGTGTAAAACCTTGAACACCTCTTCTCTTCACAACAGAAATAGCTCATATATTCCTGTTTCAGCCTACTTTTTCAACAGACATACATTTTTGTCTGACACAGAACTTTGCATAATGCCTATGATTACTTACTTAAATATGTTTTTCAGGAAGGTATGATCTAAAGCTCTTTGAGAGTCCAGGTAAATAGCAATTTCTATTCCTTGTTCATTATACTGTTGACTTTCCACCAAGAGTCGTAAGGGGTCAAAGAAGCAGGATTTACCTTATTAGTATTCTATCCATACTTTCCTATTACCTTATGGTTATCTATTTCATTTTAGATTTAGCTCATTCTGAAGGTGCCTGGCTAATTATTCTGAAGACCATTAATGCTGTTTTTTTTAAAGGTAGCGACAGCACAAATTGCTTAGGCAACCTTCACTTCTGGTGTGAAGCCAGAGAGTCAAGGCCAGGTTTCATCTCTGTGTGAGTTCTAACTGATCAAAACCCTACAATGCAATAGTCCAGAATAAATTAAAATTTACTTGTAGCTTTTGTTCATTGTGAATATAGTTATGCCTCGCTATTAGCAAGCTGTACTGTCAACCAAAACTATTTCAAATGTTCAAAGTGAAACCAATCTTCTGTTAACGTGAGATTCCCCATTACAAAACAAACAGTAAGCAGAGTTTATTGATATCTTAATATCAATAAACTTGTGAAAAACTAGATTTTGCAACATAAATATTTAGATATACTGTATCATCAGATATGTCTGAAATATAGATCTGTGACAACAATAGGTCTATGATGACTCATTATGCAATATTTTTATAATAATTATTTTGTTGGAGTTAGGTAGTTCAGCAGTTCTTGATATAAAGTTCAGGAAGGGTTTGGACAATACTCTCAGGCACATGGTGTGAGTTGGGGATGTTGGGGATGCACATGTTCATGTGCAGGGCTGGGAGCTGGACTCAGTGATCCTTGTGCGTCCCTTCCAACTCAGCATATTCTGTGAAGCTGTGATATGATTAGTTCAAAATCTACTGGACAGGTTTTTAGTGATAGCAATCCATTACTGCTGTAAGTAGCTCAGAAATGTCTAAAAGATTCTAATAGATTTCTCTCCAAGAACTACTGTTTTTAGCTAAACAGCCACGAACTAGAAGAACAGAGAAATGGCAGAAAAAGTCAGTGGGACACAGTTGCTGGGATAAAGATCTAGTATCTTGCTTGTTACCTAGCAAGCAGTCTTGCTTTGGTTTTACCAATCTCTACGTATGAAAAGTGTATATTCTAGTACTGCAGCATGGGAGCATTTCAGTGGCAAATGAAGAAAGAAAGTGTAATTTTCACACTTTTGATACCATGCCTCTTCATAGCTGTATTGGGCTTACATGAAGCAAAATGTGTTTTAATTCCCAGTATTGTTTCTGTTCCAGGACTTCTTTGATACTCTTGTAAATTTAAGGACTGTAGGATTCTTTGTGTAAAACTGTATGGAAATCCTTCTTTAGTAAAACTTGTGCTCTGCTGAAAAGCAATTTTGAGCTGGCACCTTCATTCTGTATTGCAGTTGTGGGCTTTTACTTGCTGGGAAAAAAACTTTTTGGGATGAAATTTTACACAGATGATCACAGAAAGATGTATTTATTTATGTTTTATGGTGGAACTTATGTTTAAATGTCATTTTTAAAGAGAAGCAAAAAATTGAAACTATGTTTCACGATGTTATGACCTTAGACATCAGCTGGAGGTCTATTTTTTGTGTAAATATATTTTTCATTACAGTACGGGAAACATAAGGCATTAAAAATGCATAATGCTTGTATTGATAACAACTGGTAATTCTCTTTGCAAACTGGGGTCCCATGGGTTGTCAGTAAAGACTTAAGTAAATACTTGTGCAGGGAGTCAGTATATTTTGTGTCTGAGAATAGCCTGCCCCAACCTGACCACGCCATATCATACTGCTTTGTGTTGGCACAGAGAAATGGATTGTCACTGTAAACATGCCAGTTCATCTCCTCTGATGGTCTGGGGACATCCTGATGCTTCAAAATGCGACACAGCTTCAGCTTGGACATGACATTAACAAGACTGTCTTTCACCAATTGCATGTTGGGCTGTAAGATTCCTGAGGTGCTTTGCTTCATTGCATGCTCAGTGCATGTTTCATTTTTCCAGTTTTCACATCACAGATGAGTGTGTCTGACCCCACTGTTGGAGTATCTTGTTTGCACTTTGCTATTTATCTTCTGCTCCTTCCCACCAACTTCTACCCAATTATCAGGGGCCTGACCTGGATTTGTTATATCCCAGATATTGCCTAAGCTGAGAGGGAGGTTGGGGTCTTCATTTTGTGCTTGGAGTCTCTTAAAACATGTACTTGAGTAGCAACAGCAGTAGTCTGTATTTAATAATTTTCACCAGTACCTTTCTTTTCCCCTTAAGAACTTCTTGAGATGCTCCCTGGTTTTGTGGGTGGCTGGCCTGCAGTTAAATGCAGTTTTTACTTTCAAAGTTAGCTTTCCTCTGCTTAGCTTTCTAATTAAGTGTTAAAGTTGAATGTAGGCCAACTACTGCACGTGCTTTTGCATCCATCTCTGGTTTCCATTATTTTGTGTTTCCTGGAGCATGTTTGTTTTCTGTGGAGCTATATATAGAAAAAGGGACCTTAATAAACTCTTATCCATTGAGCTAGTGCGTGCTAAGTGTGTGTTCTCAATCCACTCATGTATTTGAGGAAGAGAATGGAATGGCTTTGGGAACTCCAGTTAGCTTGTTGAGCCTTTTAGTGTGGCTATTTCAAAACTGTAAACAAGTCCTGGAATAATGTAGTGAAAATGATTTGTTCAAGTTGTCTGATTTTTTAGATGTGCTTATCTAAAGGCTTAATTAATTTTCTAAGTGTGTTGGTTCTACTATCTTGCCAGAATTTTATTGGTGAAATTTTTATTTATTAACTCTTTCAAAAAATATTTCTAGTTTATTTATTTTTCTGAAGATAATAAAAAAACCAAGCACTAGAATGGGAGGTTGCTTGCTTGTTTACTTCAAATGAGAAAGATTCATGTAAAAACACTGTGATTAGAGATGTACATATCTATGAAAATAAATGGTATTTATGAAATTAAGTACCAGAGTGCTAAGTGTCAAAATAATGCAAACCTTAATAGAACCATAAAGAAGTAAAAATCTAGATTTCTAAATGAATAAAATTTGAAATTCAAAGAACTGAGAAGCTGAAGAAAGAAGGTATAGCCTAAGTACCAGCTCAAGAAACTATTTTATATTAGAGAAATGCTATAGATTCAAGTGATTTAAACAAAAAGTATGCATTGATTAATGCTGAAGGCAGAAGAAGCCAGAGTTAATAAATGAAAAGAGAGAAATTTTCAGAAAATAGGGAGAAAAAGAAATAGTGCATTGTGGGGGGGGGGAAAGAAGCTGAAAACACAGCCAGCCAGGGCAAATACTTATGCACAAGACAGATTCTGTGTCAGTGAATTACATCAAGGCCATGGAAGGCTTTGATTCCAGATCGTGTTGAGCCAGAAACGTGGTTACCTTTGAGGAAGCATTTAGTACAGCTCACAGAATCCCAGGATGCTTTGGGTTGGAAGGGACATTAAAGATCACCTACTTTCAGCCTCCCTGCCACAGGCAGGAAATCTTCCTCTGCACCAGATTACTCAGAGCCTCATCCAAGCTGGCCTTCAACACTCCCAGGGGGGCATAGGGCATCAGAACCTCTCTGGACATCCTGTTTCACTGCCTCACCAATCCTGCAGCAGAGAATTTTTTTTCTAATATCTAATCTAAACCAACCCTCCTTCACCTTAAGGCCATTACCCTTTGTCGTATCAGTACATGCTCTTTTAAAAGTCCCTTTCCAGCTCTCTTGTAGACTCCCATTAGGTACTGGAAGGTTGCTCCAAGATCTCCTTGGTGGCTTCTCCAGGCTGAACAGCCCCAACTCTCTGAGCCTGTCTTCATGGGAGAGGTGCTCCAGCTCTATGATCAATGTAGCTTGTTCTGATGGGCACATCTTTCCTGTGTTGGAGGCCCTGAGCTGGATGCAGCCCTCCAGGTGGGTCTCACGGGGGCTGAGCAGAGGGCAGAATCCCCTCCTTTGGGCTGCTGGCCATGCTGGTCAGGATGCAGCCCAGGATGTGGTTGCTTTCTGGGCTGCCAGTGCATTTTACCCGGTCATGTTGAGCTTTCTGTCCACCAGCATCTCCAAGGCCTTTTCTCTAGGGCTTCTCTCAATCCATTCTCTTCTCAGCCTGTGATTTTGCTTGAGATTGTCCCAACACAGGTTCAGGACCTTGTATTTGGCCTTGTTGAACGTGAGGTTTTCACAAGCCTGCCTCTGGATGGCATCTCTTCCCTCCAGTGTGTTGACAGAACTACACACCTTGGTGATGTTGGCAAACTTGCTGAGGCTGCCCTCAACCCCAGTGTCCGTGTCTGGGCTATGTGTTGCAATTGCATTGTCATCAGTGGTGTACGGTATCCTAGGAAAGCTGAGGCTTGTCTCTGTTCTGCCCCAGCTGTACAAGGGACAAATGATTGAAAGCTGTCATGAGGGCAAGGCTCATGGCTTGGCCGTGGAGCTGCTCTTCAGCACAGCAGCTAAAGAGGTTTTGGAGCAGGGCTTTTGTATGGGACTGCATGAATGGGCGTTGCACAGCTGTGCCAGACCACGCTGCACGCCTGCACAGGCATCTCTGGGCCATGCTGTGCTGCTACTCTTGTCTCAGTTTCAGCACCAGGGTTCAGTGTAGCCCAGTAGACAGCCGTACGAGTGGCAGCAAAGTCAGAGGAGGGCTGTCAGATGAAGAGATCAAACCTTCAGGATGGGACTCAGCTGCCTGAGCTGCTGCACCGCAGCCACCCCAGAGTTAGAAATGTTTGTGTTCACCCAGTCACTAAAGGGAGCCAGGGAGCAACGCTGTGCCGTCAGGCACCCTGTTTGTTTTCTGCTGTACACTCAAGGTTTCAGTTTTATGACTTTGTATTTTGTCGGTATCCTTGCCAATGTCATCTTCCTTCGAGGTTCTCTGGAAGGACTTGCAAGAGGGTGGATACTTATAGTGTGCTTAGTGTTATTTTTAAATAGAAGAGAGAAACTGATGCTGTGTCTAGTTTTAGACTTCAATTAGTAAGCACAACAAATACTGCATCTTTAATTTTTTTAAAAGTGATTTGTGAGGAATGGAATATTGTAACTGTGACGTGCATATGGTCTGTGTGAATCTTACCTTGCTGACAGCTGTGTGAATTGTGGTTTTAACTGCACATACTGCATTGCTTTCATCTCTCAAAAAGAAGCAAACCCCAATTTTCTTTATGGAAAATAATTAGTAAACCATTATGGTCTGGCATTGTAATCAATTAGGTTCAGGCTTAATTTGAAAGTATTGGAAGACACTTATAAGAATCCCAGTAATTTAAGTTTAGAGGGCCATACTGATATTTGTCCGATCTTCTTGCACCTCTCCAGATTTATTATCTATTCAGCAAAACTTTCCTAATTTCCCAACTACAAACATAAAAACTAAAAGTGGTACATAATCCTTCAACTTTTTTTCCCCTACTCAGTTTCTCAAAGTTATTTCTTGACAGCAACCAGAGCAACAAAATAATTGCTTACAATAATTATGCCTCCATTATTGTCATCTAATGAGAACCCCATTTAAAAAAACATTATTTCAGCTATTTGAGTAATACTTTTATTCCCATGCATTCACTTCTAAGTCCTACTTTTGTATTTGTTTTCTGGAAGTTTTGGTCAAAAATTATCAAAGTAATATTTTTCAAATGTTTTTTCATACAATTATTAGCTTTTAGGTTAACGTAATCTTTACTTATGTAAGGGACTAGTTATTTAAGCTGCTACCAGTGACTGCAGCATTAGGCCAGTAGGCCAGTAATTATTTATAACTTAAATCCGTTTATCCTTAAAAAACCCTGAATAGGCCATCTGTCATGGTTTTCTGCTAGCAGAGGTCAGGTTGTTAAGTCAGATCGTAAGTCATGATCGCAATTTCCGCTAGAAGGGGGTGGTATGACAAAGAGGTACTTGCAATAGTATAATTCAGTTAGTTTAGTGGTGGACAGCTATTTAATGGGCTTATTTAATCTTTATTAAAAAGGATTCCAGATCTTCTCCTTTGGTAAATCTGTCACAAGTTTTCCTTACACATTTGGCTCTTCTGTCAATTATTAGGTGGTATACCCTTGATGACAACAAAAGTCTTCTTCAAAATATTTAGCAGAATTTTCTTTATTATAATGCATACAACTTAACTTCAGTAAGTGTTCTAAATACCTTCCAACAGAATATCAAACTTCACCTTCTAACTAATTACAATTGAGGTCTTTAGCTTTTAGAAGAAAATAGCTGCATCTTAGTTTTCAGAGGTGACCCTGAATTTTCTACCAACTAGCATTCAGGTTAACTATTTCATGATATTGATCAGTCAGAGAATACTTACAGGTTCATATTGGTTGATATGACTATAATTCTCACTAATCACAGAATGGTTTGTGTTGGAAGGGACCTTAAACATCATCTAGATCCAACCCAACTCCCATGGGCAGGGACACCTTCACTAGACTAGGTTGTTCAGAGCCCCATCCAACCTGGCCTTCAGTGCTTCCTGGGATGGGGTATCTGCAGCTTATCTGGGAAACCTGTTCCAGTGCCTGACCACCTTCACCATGAAGAATTCCTCTTAATACCTATTTTATACCTACTCTTGCTCAGTTTGAAGCTATTCCTTGTTCTGTAACTACATGTACTTGTAAAAAAGCCCTCTCCGTTTTTCTTTGTACGCTCCCTTGAGGTACTTACCAGGAGTAAATTTCTTGCAAACACCGATTATTAACAATAAGCAAAGATAAATTAGCAGTGATCTGTCCTGCCCTGGAGTTGTTACAGATTGTGTTACAAAGAGCAATGATATCTAAGCAAGAGGATAAGCCCTTCTTTGCATCAGTGATTACCACTGTCTGGTGTGGGTTCTATATGACTGACCTCTCACAGGAGCAGTATCTGAACTGCTCACAAGCAAGAGATTTCTATGTTTAGGGTTTTCAGCAGAAGATGGTTTATGACTGCCCAGAACTTTGCATTTGACAGAAAAACTTCTGTGAAAAATGCTTCTCTGATGAAGGGGAGATGCTTCTTCTGTTGGACCGAGCATGGTCTTAAGCACATTTTGGTGTGTATAGTTCTGGTATTTCAATGAAATCTGATTTTCTCTTTGTTCTTAAAAGTGAACTTAAATTCAGTATTAATTATATGTCCTTTGATACAGTGGTGTTTAATGGTTAAATTATGTCTTTCAGGTATTTATTGTGCTTTTAAAAAAAAGTTACTTCTGTCTTTGTCTTCTTATTGTATTTCAGTAGTGAGCTCTGCCTCATGCAAAGTGGATTTGATTTTACAGCGTAAATATGGCCTTCTTCTTCTTCTGTAAATAAAACACATAAGAATGGGAAGAAACGTCAGGAAATAACTTTTAATTTTCATAAGCAGAACAAAGTCCATTAAAGACTTACTGTAACTTCTTATGCATTGTTCATTTGGACTATTGCATGCATAACTTCATGAGGTAGTTAATGCTTTAGCTTCCTGTGGATTTTTGCATTTTAACATTTTCTGTATTTTCCCTGAAGAGTTTTCATCTGCCAAGTGCTGGGTATGGTTTATCAGGTGCATTTACCCGTCATGTCTTTATTGTTGATGGAAGCTTTGATTTAAGCTGCTTGGCAGTCACGTATGGCTAAATATATGCAAACTCACAAAGCCAAAACATGTACTTTGTTCTTGTTCTCAACTCCATATTCATATCAAGGCTGTTGTCCTTTCCGCTTGGGAGTCTGATGCATCTGAGATTTCCATGGAGAGATCCTGAGGGAGGGGTTAGGCACCCTTTCACTGCTCACCTGTAGCAGTAGCACGTACAGTTATGTTGCTTTTTGAAGGTCTGAGGAAAATTCAACAGAGATGTTTAACCTTGGATGAGCAAAGCATTCCCTTGAAGAGTTAGCAGTGATATTAACAGCAAGAACCTTTTAGAAAGGAAAGTCATATTTGAGGATGGAATAGAGGTTGCTTATGAAAATAGTTCAAAAACAGCATAAGCAAATACAGACGTTTATGCACTGCCTAAATGTATAAAAGTTGGGGTTTTTTTAAACGTTAAATCAGTTGCCATAAATACACATCTCTCAACATTTTCTTCTCGAAGTCTTCATAAATGCAAAATGGCATAATTACAATGATAAAAATTTGCATGGAGTAAAAACCCAATTGGTTTTCTAAAGAGCCTTGAGTGGTTTAAAGTTGCTTACTACTTTACAAAGGAGATACTCTTCCTAGTGGGGGGAAAAAAACAAGTATGACTATGAAGGCAAACAAACCTACACATTTTAAATCATGAGTAGCCCAAAAGACTATTTTCTTTGAAAACTTTTAGAGCTTTCTTGTCATGCTTTGGGCATAATAGTTATGGAATGGTTAAAGAAAGCAATGTTAGGTGCAATAATTTTTGTACCGGTTCATCTTAAATTTATTTATTTTCAGTGATTTAATTGTTTGAATTAATAAGTGAAATTTGCATCCTTAGTTGTGACAAAAAAAGAATCAAAGTCTTAAAGGACTAAGGACAACTTAAAATACATATCAGCAGTATAAGATAAAAGAACAAATCAACAAAGGCTGGATTTAATTAGAAATAATGATATGGTTAACTATGGTACAGAACCATCAAAGTAATTTCTGAAAATTGATTAGATAATATAGGTATTAATTTAAGAATATGCCATAGTTGACAGTTTGCAAACTTAAACTATAAGTTCTAGAAAACTTGGTTATAATATAATGTGTAATACTGTAGGGCAAGGTGCTGATTCTGCAATGATGTTTTGAAAGAGCTGCATAGCTAAGTTAGATGACAACTTTCTTTTGTCTTTATAGGTAGAGAAGGGCATTTAGATGTGCATAATTGGGTTTACTCTTCCAGTAGTGCCCTAGAAGCACTTCTGAAAACAGTCATTAATAAACATGACATGTTTGAATTCAGAGTCTTACATACACTTAATGCAGAGGTGTTTAATTGTGTATATCCAGTAGCTATACAAGAAAGCTGGTACCATTAGAGTCTTGATTGGTGCCATCATTCTAGGTGTCAACTTAGTGATTTTTGTGCATGTGTGGTTGTTTTCTGTTGGTCTCTGCATTGCTTTTAATGAGGCTAGAACATTGGATATTTTATTAGGTATTATACAGGTTGGCTGCTGCAGGTATCAGTCAGGAAGGAGAGACTTCTCTAGCTTGATGGCCTCTCATGCTATTTCAATTCAATGCTGGACTCAAAAAATTAGTCCTTTGTTTGGAGGGGCAGAATGTTCTCAGCACTTCTGATGATATAAATTTTTACAATTAATTATCACATTTGTATGTGGAAAGTAATTATTTTTCCCCCAACTTGAAAGAACCACTAGTGAACCACAACAGCACTGAGATATTACTGTACTTCTACAGCTATTGATACGATCTACATACATTCTAATATGAATTTATTTATTTTTTAATATAGAAGTAATTTTAAAACCTGAGGTTGAGCTTCTTATTTTTAGAAAGTTTTAGTGTCATTATGTTGTTAGGCTATAGCTACACTGAATTTTCCTAGTGAAACACAGCAGTCATAGGATGATAACTGTCTGATTAAGAAAAGCCAATGGCTTACCTGTGGCACAAAAATAGCAGAAGCTGTCAGAGATTTCTATTGTGTCCAGCCCATCAATTCGTGGTTTTATTCAAATTAGAATAATTGATTAGAAGTCACAGCTTGGTAAGACTCAGACAAGAGATACATAATGAATAACAGTGACTGTATTTGTCTTAGCAGAGCTCAGCATTGAAAGCTGTTTGTATTTCAGTATTCCTGTAGCTCTGCTCCTGGAGTATTTTGATGGCCTGCCAAATCATGCAGCTTTGATTGCTCTTGGGCATCTTTGAACACAGAGGACAAAACTTAGCTTAGATAAAGAATAGTGTGTTTTCTGTTCAATTTCTTGCTGTTCTGTGATAGCAGTTAGATTCTGGTAAGAGCTGAAGAGCATAACCTTTGTTACCTGAACCTGATTATGCTCCTGAATTAAGCATATAAATTCTTTTCTCTTGCTAGATGTGTGACCTTTTTTAAGTGATATTATGCTTTTATTTCATACAACTGGCTAGTTTTTATTACATCATCCTCCCCCCCCCCCCTTTTTTTTTAGCATTGATGTTGTACAAGATTAACAATAATTGTGTGTCCCTTTGCTTGGCTAAATTATAAGTAAAAATTTTCTAGCCTTAAAAATATGAATGAAGTAATTATTCTATTTTTTAACAAATCTAGAGATGATGAATTAAGATTGTTTTCAGGAAATTTATTTGTGGTGGTTCTTCAGACATGTGAGCAAGAGCAAAGTCCTTCTTTCAGTTATGATCTGGACAGTGGCAGTCATTTTGATTGTTCAGGGCCAAAAAAGCAGAATTGCAAATCTTCCAAATGGTTCTGCTCACCCAGAAGACCAGAATAGGACTGTACCTATATTCAAATGATTTCTTGTCTTCACAGGTACAGGCAGTATAGAAAGGCTTGATTGATCACTTACTGAGAGTGACTTTGTATCTCACATTAAGATTTCAAGAGACCAAAAAATTGTAAAAATCAGTTAATCTGTTGTCTCACTCACCTAATCTTCTCCAGTGCAATAAAGCTAAGGCTCATTTCCACTTATTCCTATCAGCTCCATGAGATTGCGTGGGGAGTTCAGTTTTGTGCATTTCATACTTTGAAAAGTATGTATTAATGGTTAAGTGTGGAAATGGCAGAGCTGTCATTATTCAGGAAGGGATTGTAGTTTGTCAGACTCAGAACCTGGAAAGATGAAATCTGCTGTAAATATATGCATAATTTGTGTCCTGCATGGAGATGTATTGCAGAAAAAAAAACTTAATTCACAAGTGCATCCTATTCAACCATGGGAGATCTTTAACATTATTGTATTTATGTTCCAGTTTTATTCAGTCTAGTGCTACCCTTATTTGGAGTACTAGACACTCAGTCCTGTAGGTTAATCTTTCTGTTTATTATGTTTCATGATTCTACAGAATAACACCTTTAAAATTGCAATATGTTGTAAACAATCAGATTAGAAATTGTTTCTGATTTTGAGAATAAAATTGCTCTAAGCTGTTTTTTGTAATTAATTAGCAAAGTTTTGTACTGAATACCTCCATTGCCAACTTCAGTTGGAAAAAAACAGATTGTGAAATTTTAAACATACTTATGAAGATTTCTTATGCTTGGAAATGCATGCTTTACTAGTGCTGCATTTCCAGAATGTGGTAGTGTTACTTAAAAGGTATTTTGTTATTGGTACAAACTAAAAGTAAATTCAGAGGCAATTTGCAGTGGGCACACAGCATTTATTTCTAGTGTGCCTACAGTGGTTTTTGCTATTTACAACACATCCTAGTGTAGCACTTCGAGATGAGCTAGGTATTGTGGAGTGTCTGGGCATGGGTACCTACAGGTTTGTGTGTTTTGCCACTGTTTATTTGTATCTAGTATTTGCTTCTGCTTTAGGGTTATTTCTCCTTGTTTTAGTGAATGTGACGGTTTATATCCAAATGTTATGTAGTTTTTGGGATGGTGTTAGTCTCAGAGGTATTCTGTAATAAAGTCCCTTTAAAATAACACTTTCAAAATTAAAGTTACAACTTGAGGAAGATTTAACATGGAGAGAAGGCACTGTATTTGCTGACACTAAAATAGTATTAATGCATGTAAGGTGTGCTGAAAGTGCATGACTCTTTTCTAACCTTTATGGTTTAGCACTTTGGAATGCTTCAGAAAAACATGTTCTTTTAAAAATATGTTTATTAGCTTGTTCAGATATAACTTTAAAAGCTGTTTTTAAAGGCATGCATCCAGAGACATGCACACAATGAATTCAAAGTGTCAATGTTTCAGGGAATCTAAATTATTTTCAGAATTGCAGAAATTGAGAAGGGATAAGTGGAAGGAGAAAATGTTGGGCTGGTGCCAAGCGATAGCTCGTAACCCTCACAGACTTCCAAACAGCACAAGAACACCCGAGGTCTCAGGTGATGCTTCACATAACTCTACTTTGGTGAGTGAAAAGTTACATTTCGTGATGGTGGCATGCTCAGATGAACTTCAGAGGTGTTAAATTTATTTTTAAAATTGTGCTGTTGGCCATTGCTTGCATTTCCTCCATGTGTGAAACCCTTTGATATAACATCTGTTTACTCTTTCCGTTTGCTATTTTTTTGTCTTTTATGTTATGCATGGTTCATTCTGACTTGCATGCTATGTCTATAAATCAGTATTGATGTTTTGTGAATTGTAAAGTCTTTAAGCAGGAGATGGCCAAATATGGGTCACTTACATTCTTTGTGATCCTAATCAGTGCAATGACATTTGATTAATACAGCTGGACATTATCTAAAGGCACCTCATTTACTCTTTGTTCCTGCCTGTAACAGGAACAAAGTATCATGTGTCTAAAATTGTGTTAGACAGCTGGATTTTAAAATTATCTTCATATATTAAACACACTATTGCAAGAGATGCTTTAGTTTCTGCATGCAAAGCTATTGATAGTAGTTGTTCAGGCAATGTTGACAGTTTACATGGTGGAAATAAAATGTATCATGTGAAACTGAATAAAGTTACTCATTGATAAGAATTTTGATCCCACAGTTTTTGTTCATTGAAATAAAGCCACTTACATCAGTAGACCTGGCCAGGTGAGTAAGAGCTGGTACTTGTAAGTTAAGGCTTCCAACTCCTCATCTCTAAGAGAACAAGTTGCCTACTTGTCTGCTTGTTTTAATACAACTGACATTTTCAGGCTACAGCAAGACAATATTTGAAACATATCCAGTTCAATATGCCTGCTCCAGTTTCATTAATGACTGTTAAATAGGCACTATACTTCTCTATCCTAAGAAACATGAATGATCAGGAAATACTGCCCTGCAGTTCTTGAAACATAGACAGCATGACATCTAAGCTAAAAGGTGAATAATTGTTCCTGATCACTGAAGAAATGTGGTAGTCCAAATGAAGAGACAGTGGTCTGCTTGAAAGCTGTTAAAGTTTTGGTGAAATAAAGCCCCTAATTAATGTGGCAAAATTGTCATCTTCAGTGGTAAATTATATAGAATATAAGTTTCTGCTACAGAAGAGAATGCAAAAAGGCAGCATTAAAAGCTACAAATTTTATAGTTTATTATATATATCCAAGAATATTGTTATAGCTCACTTTCATCTAGAGTACTTTCAGAGAAATAAAAGGAAATTAAAAGTCAATGATTCTATGAAAAAAGATGTCAAGTATATTATCACCACATTTAATTACTATTGCTATTTTATTTTTAAATTTTATTTAATTGCTTTTACTATTTAGCTATTAATAGTAATAGGAGGTAGCTATTAATCAATTGGGATATGTGGAAATTTGCATATTTTGATTTCTGCTTGACTGCTATTCAACTTTTAATTTGGTTTGATATTCATGCGATAAGCATTCCAGTCTTCCAGATGGGATTTAGAAATGATGAACTGGAAATACAGTTCAGAACTGGTGAATCTGTAGACTTGACATCTTTTAACCCTATTAATATTAAAACTTATTAAAAAATAACTTTGCATGTAAACTGCTGCTTAGTTGATGAAGTGTGTAAGAAAGCCAGAGAAATAAACTACTGGGGATGATACTGTGTGTCATTTAATATCGTGATTGACTGTAGAACAATAATCTTCACAACAGGAAATAAAACAGTAATGTCTCTTGAGGCCTGCCAAGCTTTCCTTTTCATTTTCTTTGCTTCCCACTCTCTCAACCATGACTTTTTCTATCCCTCACATCTGAAGAAAATAATATTCAGTATAAGCTTTTGCTGGCACTATCTTTCCAACTTGCAGGATGAAATAAGTAAATCCTTATTTCACTTGTGAACATTTTTAATCTGAAATTTTGTTTGAAATCCATTTTGATTTTGCTTAGTAGATGTTGCCTTTTCAATATTGAAAAATTTTCCAGCTGGTCTTGAGTGAAGATACAGAGTTTAGCACTGGAAACTGAAAAATAATGAAACAGCAGAAAATAAAGAATATAGCCAATTATTTGTTCCAAGTGTACAAAGCCACTTCCAATGGGCTATTCAAGCCCCTTCTTTCTGAATTTAACTTCATTTTTCAGTGCACTGCAGCTCCTCTGTGGACCTGATTGCCTTAGTATGGGTTTATTAGGTGAGTCTTGTGCCCGTGTGAGTCTGTGTCATGAAGACACAGTTCTTTGCTTCCTTATTCTGTAGGTGACAGTTCTGGGTTTGGAAGGAAGCCAAGTGCAACGTAGACTGCATATTTTTTTGACCTCTGCCATATGCTTTTGTGTACACTTCTGATTCAGAAGTCTTCTTTATTTCAGAACTTCAGCTAAGGCATTAAAAAATACTTTCCGTTTAAAAATACACCCCATTTCACAATGCCACTTTCCCAAAGGAAAAGATCTGAACATTGCAAGCAACTCTCATTAATTTTTCACAGAATCATAGAATACCAAGATGGAAGGAACATCAAGCATCATCTGGTCCAACCTTTCTTCTCATAAGCACCATAATGACAAGGTGGCCCAGCACCCTGTCCTGCTCAGTCTTAAAAACATCCAGTGTTGGGGAATCCATCACCTTTCCTTTGGAAATTATTCCAATGGCTTGTTGTTCTCATTGCTAAACATTTTCCTCTTGTGTCTAATCAGAGTGTGCCCAGAGAGTGCCCAACTTGTACCCATTACTTCTTGTCATTTCCTTGTAACTCCTTGTGAAAGAGAGTCTTCATCTTCTTTGTAGCCACCCTTGAAATACTGGAACATGATGATAATGTCTCCCCTAAGGTTTCCTTTCTCAAGGCTGAACAAACTCAGTTCTCTCACCCTTTCCTCTGTGGCAGGCTTCCCAGTCCATTTTTATGGAAAGAAATATTTTTCTCTCTGTGGAAAACAGAAGGAAGCTTACGGAGCAGCAAGCAGGTTATGATCATTAAGAAATTGCTTTTTTAATTAAGCAAGTAAATGGAACACTGAACAGCAGTGAAGAAAAAAATACAAAAGAGTTAAGCTCATGAAAACACTGGAATGTGTTTAAAGAGTTTAATAAAACCAGTTGCACCATTTCATTTTTATTTGATGTTAAGATGGTCTAGCTTCCTCCAAATCAAATAAATTCTGAAATATTTTAGCACAATTCAACTAAGGATTCTTGGAAACATTTTTGTTATTGTTGTCAACTTAGTTACAATAATATCCCCAAGCTTTATCACCTTAGTCTACTTTATTTGAAGATTAAAACCTTGCATTCAGTTTTAGATGGCACCTAGCTTCTTGATTCTGAGCATGCCTTGAAAGTTTTGAATCATTCTGTCCTCAAAGGAGGCATAAGTTCTCAAAAAATATTGTTCAATATTGCAGTTGTATTTGGGGGTTTGTATTGATTATTTTAGATTCCTAATGGGTAAATATTTTTTCTTTTTTAATACTCGAAACAATTTCATATAGTCAATTTACTTGGTGTAGTGGAACATAAAGCTGGAATTGACTTTGCTTCTCTGATAGCTAGAAATAATCTCTTTATCAAGCTAAATTTATTATCACTTTGTTTCTGTATACATTGTTTCTAAACTTTGAAGATTCATCCTTTGTAATGTTCATTGTATTTTGAGAGGCCTGTAATACAACTTGCCCTTTTCATCATAGTTTCCATGTTCCCATGAGTGTCTTAAAAGGTCTTGTCTATTCCTGCTCCAGTTTGAACAGGAATGACCAGTTTTACACAGTATTCCAGATCAAGCTTTCTGTTCCTAACAATTGTAGCACTAATGCCTGTCCAGTAGCACATTTATCATACTGCATAGATTTAGCATCACTTTATTGGTACCTTTTTGTTGCTGCTATTTTAGTTTTGAGACCAAACCTCTAGACTATGTTGATTTTTAATACATGAAGACTGTATAACTTCAAATTATTAATGCTCTTCTGTCCTTTTCTATTTACCAGGCAATATGCAAATTCATCTCTTTTTCATTTTTCCCTTTCTCTGATATTTTCTCGAATTGGGGAAAAAATAGTAATGTTTTTTCTTTACTTGAAAAGAATCTAGATCTTGAAAGCTCATAATTTTATGCAATAGTGTTTGCAGGGTTTTTGTCTTCTGAAAAAGATAATGGATATAATTAAAAATAAGAAATTTAAAATTATTTCTTCATTAATCAGTCTGTGCTGACAGTGTGTATTTATATTGTGCTTCTATAAGCGTATGTGGTGAGCTCAAAGGATTTTGATGGGAATACGTAAATATATATATATTAATGTTGATTAAGCAATTTTCCTAGAAGCAGTTCTGTGTCTGACTGTTTTTGTAGAGTGTCTAGTGTTTCTCTGGGTGCTAATTCAAAACTTGAGCACTGTTATAACCTATGTTCCCAACTGTTATGTGCAGCCTCTTCTGCATAGGGTATGGGCTGGTCCTTAATTAAAAAAAAAAAGCGAAATACATGAAGCTAATGGCACAAGAGCACATACTTAGTGCTGAATTGTAGTCATTAGTGTAAACCACTTTTCCCCATTGTATTCCCAAGCAGAATTATAGGTGAATATATGTGGAAGTATAGTCAGGTGAGTAACTAGGTAATTTTTGTTTCTATATGCAAATGAAATTCAAAAATCATGGCAAATTATCAAGCATCTAATTTAACTCTAAGGAAGGATTTCTTTTTATGCGAGCAAATGATGCCGTCTGCTTCTCCAAGAGGAAGTAAAATATGATTATGGATGATCTATTTGACATAGGTAGATCCCATGTTGCCACATCTGATTTTGACTAAGCAAGCTAATAGTAGTCAAGAGTCATTCTGAAATATAATTAAACAAACAAGGAAAAGTGGGGGTTTTGGGGTTTTTTGCTGTTCACCCCAACAGACAGCTCGGCCTCCCACAGCTGCTTTCTGCCTTGATCAGCGGGATGGAGAAGAGAAGCAGAGGGGAAAGGTGAGAAAAATCATGGATTGAGATAAAGACAGTTTATTAGACAAGGAAAAAGCCACACATGAAAGCAAAGTAAGGAATTTATCTCCTGCTTCCATGGGCAGTCAGGTGTTCAGCCATCTCCAGGAAAGTCGGGCTCCATCATGTGTAACAGTTACTTGGGAAGAAAAATACCACTCTGAATGTTTCTGCTTCCTCCTCCTTTCAGATTTATATGCTGAGCATGGCACCATAGAACATGATTTATCCCTTTGGTCAGTTGGGATCAGCCCTCCTGGCTGTGTCCCCTCCCAACTCCTTGTTCACCCTGGTCTCCTTGCAGGTGGGGTGGGGTGAGGAGCAGAAATGTTCTTGTATGTAAGGCTTGTTTAGCAAAAGCTGAAACATCCCTGAGTTATTAACGCTGTTTCCTGCAAAAATTGAAAACAGCACTATGTGAGCTGTGATGATGAAATTTAGCTCTATTCCAGCCAAAACCAGTACAGATTTTTCTCCAGTGATCACAAAGTGAGTAGCTGGGATTTAACTGTAAGTTTTGTTAACTATGTGAGAGTTCTAATAGTATAAGAATTATTTACCCCTAAATGGTCTTTAAAGGTCCCATCTAACCCTAACCATTCTTTAAATCTGGGATCTTTATCTAAACACCCAAACTTAATTTCAGAACAAGAAAGATTTCTTCATCTGAGTTTGAAGTGTTTGGCTGCCTGATTTTCATCAAGATAATGTAATTCCTTGATGAAAATCTTGTGAAATAGGGTACATCTAGATTTCCTTTTATACTGCAAGCTTTGAACTGTTAATCTGACAGGGAGTGATGGGATGTTTAAGATGTGTATTTTAATTTGTTATAAGAAAATCACATAATTTAAAACTCAAAAACTAGATGTGAGAAAAGAGTAATTATCTAAGAATATGGAGCTGGTTTCTTCTGAATTATCTTATTTCTATAACTGTTAAGTTATAGAAATGAGCCTATGAATGAGGCTGCAGAAGCAGCTAGGAAATCCACAATACCACACCTACAAAGGTGTCTATAAACCACTTTTAAAAATACAGTAGTAACATTAATATAATAGCCAAACTATGTGTACATGTGAGTAAAACTATGGAAGAGAGAGATTATGCAGAGAAATGTAATTTTAAAAGGTGCAGAATTGATCATCAGTATAATAAATTACATGATTTCCCTAAGTATCTGTTCATGTTAAAGTTGTGAAGACTGCTCCTTGTACTGTAGGTGTTCCACATCCTTCTGCACAGTGCAGCGTGCTGCCCAACAGGGCAATTGTTTTAACAAAGTATTCAATTACAATTTACAGGATCAGCCTAAGCTGTCAGTGGCCTCAGGAGCCATGCCACCCTGGGCCAATCCTGTTGATTTTCCTTATATTTAAAGCCAATTAGCAGTTGTAACCTTGGTTACCATCACCTTCTGCATTCTCACCACAAATGTGATAATAAGGATGTGAAGTTGTTAAGAGTTCATTTGTGTTCCTTTTCTATGCATGCATAATCAATTAAAGCAGGATAGATGTGGGCCAAAGATTTTGGGTAAGTCTCCCTCAGCGTCACTTAATTATTTAAGAGCAACAAAGATATGGTCAAGTTTTTACATATTTGACCAGTTAGAGTTCCCCTATGGTAGGCTTAAAAGGACAGTCCTCACTTAAAGAATTTTAATTTTGCTTTTTCTAACCAAAAACGGAGGCTACATAGAAAATAAATAGTACTTTGAATTTGTATGCACAAAAATAACTTTAATATAGGAAGAAAAAAGAAAAGCTTATTTGAATGCTGGATTCAATAAGGTAATAAGATTTGAATATTGTCATTATCATTATTAATATTACTATTATTATACTGTCATTCTTTATTTAGATTTATAACTCAAATTATATTTCAGATTTTTAGCTGTTAGCCTTCTGCATTTATTATTAGTGAAATTTGCAATAAAATATTTTTCTCTAGATAAAATTACTTTAAGAAGACATTGACATAAAATGTGTTAGATGTCTGTGTAGCTGTTTGAATAGGTTGTATTCAACCTTTAATTTTTCCCAGAACATTTCATGCATCTTGTGTCACACAGCAACATGTGCTCACAAGATTGATTCAAATCCATTTAATATAAGTGATTCATAATTTGTTTCCTTTTTGTGTAATTGAAGCTGTCATTTATCTTTCACTTAGGGCAAAGGAGCATCATTTCAATGTGGAATTTAACACCTATTAATTTTTTTTAGCTTTGAAGATGAGAGCTATGTCTTACTATATTCGACTTTTTCACATAACTTTTGACTGAAAGTTCAATAAATTATTTTTCCAGCAATTTTTCATATGTTCATAAAAATCTTACATTTAAAGTATGTAATACTCCAGGTTATGTGATGTGGCATTACAGATACTGAAACAAGAGGGAATTGCCAGATCACTATTTAGTTTCTATCTGGCGAATGAGTTCATGAAAATGAGAATATCAGACAAGGCCAAGTAATTAACCTGTGTTTTTTATAAGGTGAAATGAGTTCTTCTCATGCTATCTCAGCGAAGCCTTCAGTTACATCATTAAGTGAACACGTACACTGTAGTGGGCAAGTCGAGATGATAGGAAGCATCAAAGAAATCTCTGCTCATTCATTTATTGCCAGAGTAATACCAGCAAGAAAAGCTATGAAAGCATATTGTGTTGGGGGGAAAAAAAAGGAAAAAAGGTAGTGGTGGAAGAAGATAATGCATTTTTTCTTGTTAAAAATCTCAAGGTAATACTAAATGTTTAAATTAAATTGCAAGTTTATATTCCCATTCCTGAGGTTCCCTAGTATTTGTGTGATATTTTGGTGTCCCAAACAACCTGAATTACAAGATCCAGCAATGGTGTAAGGATAAGCTGTTCTACTGTGCTGGCTACTGCAGTTTGTGTAACTCAGTCCTGTAAACAGAAATAAGTATGCATAATTTGTTTAAATAGTCTACTCTGATACCATTTGCATGCTTGCAAATATCTGCATTTAATATTGTGTAATGTGCATATTATGTGTACATATTTCAGCCCTCCTAGTTTAAATTTTACCTAATCATGTACGTTTGTGCAGTTTCTGCAGCAGGATTCATTCTCACTCTGAAGTGGTTTATGAAGTAATGATTGCTGCAAAATATATTCCAGAATAAGAGGAAAATAGGGTTGTACGTGCATTCATATTAGTAGGTAAGTTTTGTTACAGACAGGGATGGAAGAAGAAAGCAGCAAAGCTACAGGGAGCTGTGTATCTCCCTAGATGCATCCCTAATGCATTCTTCTGCTTTGCTGTTCTCAGTGAGAGTCTCCCCATCACTGAATTGTTTGGGTGTTGGTTTTGTCTCGTAGGAGGCTACGGAGTGCAGCACATCCCTGCAGCTGCGCTTTCCCTGCGCTGCTGTGCCCGAGGGCCGTGGATCCCTTTCAGCACACACTCAGCACTGTGCTCCACCCGGGCTGGGGGCTGGCTTTCCTGCAGATTATGAGCCTGCACATATCAGGGCTGTCATGTGAGCAACTGGTCCGGGTGGAGACAGCCTGAGTCCTCATTGCAGATCTCCATCGTTCTTCCTTTTCTCTGATAGAGGTGTCTGTAGCATAGAAGATTGAGTAGGGACTCTTGAAATCTGCAGCATGCATGATTTCCCTTTTTATGCGATGTTGATGGAGAACTGAGGTGGAATAGGGTCTGGGGAGATATCAGACCGTCAAATAAAGGGTAACCTTTATAACAGATTCTTCCAAAAATATGGTCTGGGAAGTCTCTGAAATCGAATGTCTCTGTTTTGTATTGCCAGTGTCACTGAACACTTGCCATTGCAGCTGGAATTGTGGTGTTCCCTTTAAACAAAAAACGGCAACAGAAAGTGCAGGAGCAGAAGAGGAATCATGATTATTGTGTAGGGTAAAGCACCGGCTTGTGTTGTGTGTAACTTCCATGTAACTTTGTGGAAGTAATTTCTACTATATTATTTCAGCCTCATTAATAGGAACTAATGAACACTTGCGATGAAATTTCACTTAAAATAGTAAGGTGCTTCAATCCTCTAGAGACAAAGGTGTTAGACTTACCCTGGTTGATAGAGGAAGGATTTAATAACTTTGGATAATTAATACAAGGAAGGAAGAGAAAATACAGCAGAAGACCTAGGTTTTTTTTCTCAAGATGAATCAACAGATGGGCTGCAGTTTAGCATTTGTTCCACAGGAGATGAAGATAACTGGCTGAACCAGGCACCCTGCTGCAATTTCAGAGGTGTTGAAATGTTTTTCTTAGGAATGCCAGTCCTATCAATTTCATTAGCATGAGTAGGTGCTCAAAGATGACTGTGTGTGGATGCTGACCATAATCACTTGTGTTGTCTCTGCTGACTGAGAAAGAAAACTGCTTGTGACCTTGTTAGGCTAATTACCTCTGGGGTTAATCTGTTATTCCCTCCCCCTGGCCCTTCCATAAAGTATGAGATGGGAGTAATAGGATAAAGGTAAGAAGGGGAAATGTAAACTGAAGGTGAAGACTATAATCTTGCCAGTAACATGACTTAGGCTGCTGTGTGATTTTGTGTTGGGGGTAACAGAAATCCCATGTCCATGATCCTTGAAATTTGGAGTGGAAATGGAAATACTTGCTATGATATTTTTGTTAGCTTTTTTCCTGTCTCTGATTTTCTGTAGGTCTTTTTCCTCTTTCTAAAGGAAATATTTACTAGGATACTAAACAGTATTCCTGGAAAGACTTTGGTTTTGTTTATCTTAAGATTCGGATTCTAAACTCTGTATGAAAAAAACACATTAAAATTTCTTTTTTGAAAAGGTAGTTGGCCATAAAATGTTTGAATTGAAAATGACAGATTATGTCATTTTTCTATGAACTTTTATTCCTTCTATAGAAATTAATTTGGTAGCTTGTAGAAATTTTGCCTCCTTTTCTTTCTTGTGTTAAAGAAAGGAAAAAAAATTAAAAATGTGAAGGAACAATAATTAAGAGAAAAAAAATAAAATTGAAGGACAGAAGATTGTATTAATTTCATGCAATCCCATTTTACTCTTCCTGGAGTTCTTTTGGCTCCTCACATTGTCTTACATCCTAGGGAAGAATCTGTTGTAGGGCTATCGGTACTGTCAGTCAGTCCATAATTGGCATTTTCAGTATAGCCATTGGAATAAATATGTAAGAGAAATATGTAAATAAGGGAGAAAGGCATATTGTGGGGTAAAAAGTGGTTGTAGATAAAATTCATTTGCTGTACAGGCCATTAATTTGACCTTGTGTTCTCCCTAGACAAAGAACCTCCCAAACAAACAAAAGGAAAATCCCCAAACCTGAGATATCTGCAAACTTGTTACCTGTTGTATTTCCTAGACAAGCTCTTGAGTACAGGCTCTGACTTGTGTAAATTTGAAGGCAGGCAGAATAAACTTAAGTGTAGTGAAATTTATGGTAATGAGGTCATTGAGCAGAGGTGCATTGATGCTGCTCCATCTAATAACAAACTCACAGTAGAGGAAGACAACAACAGCAGTGCAACTGTTTCTGAGAGCTCCCAGGGGGCTGTGTTGGTAGTGGGGTGCATCAAAACTTTATCTATATCATATATATAATATTTTACCTATTTGATGCTAAAATAATGGAATTAATTTTTGTATTATGGAAAATTGTGTTTATTGAATCATGTTTGATGTTTGTTTTCTCTGGGTAATAATATTCCAGAATGTGTTAATTGCTTCATGTAATCTTTGTAATCTATGAATATTAATGCTTATGAAATGTTAATAACAGCTGATAAAAACAAAATGCGGAAAAATGAGCTATTCAATTAATCAATTTAAATTTTAATTGCATGAATAATTACTAAATTGCCAAAACATCAATAATTATGTGCATTGAACTACAGTAGTTTGAGGTAGGTTGAGTATTTTATGTAGACTAAGTATGATTTCCCTTCAGTTTTGTTGCTGTTGTGGGTTAAGGCCATTTTATTTAGAACTGAGATTACAAAATGCTGAAGGTCTCATCTTATGAATAGCCAGTTCAAGACACTCATGTGATTTTTAAAGAAGTGCTAGTGTCCCAGTACTTCAAATGTCTGATGGTGCTCCCTATCTAAAAATCCTGGTCTTTAATCAAAAGGGGTGTTTTCAAATGTGTGAAGATAAATTTTGGGTTTTAGTCATTGTTTTGGGTTTTCAGTAAAAATGGTCTGCCTTTCAGGGAACCAAGAGAAGTCATGTGTTTAGAATATCTGAAGTGATGCATCTCAAACTTGATGTTACTGATATCAAGGTCCTACAATGGAATTTTTTGAAATAATGAGTGGGTGATTCAGACAGGAATTTTTTATTTCTGTTATTATGTAAAGGAGAGAGAAAATGGAACGAGGAAGATAATGGAGGAAAAAAGGAAAAAAAGTGAATACTGTATAAATACAGATGTCATTTCCACTTTGATACGTATCTTGTACAACTCTGACTTCACTTGTTCTCTAAAGAATGTTTGTTTTTTTCCAAATGCTTTATCACACCATATTCACAGTTCACCTTGGCTTTTGTAGTAAGCACTATCAATTGGCTGAATATTCACTCTGTTGACACTTCCAGCTAAGTGCAGTTTTAGTGTTCTGTGGGTGCCTACACTTTTGGCATGCAATTATCTTTAAAATACAGTGTAAAGTTTTTTTGAGATATCTATCACTAATCTGTTGTTTTTGAAGATCTGTTCTAAAGAAACAGGATTTTTATGTGCACCATCATTGACAGCAATCACAAACAGTCATCTTGCTGTACTTTAGTCATTGGAACATTCATTTTTCCTGCTTGATCTTGATTGTTGATCATGTTTCTTTCTCAAAATAGACATAGTGAACATACAAGATGACATAATTAATGTAAATGTGCTTTTTGGAAACCTTTTTCCCATGGGTGCAAAAAGTGATTAAAATACAAAGAATTCTGCCAAGTGCAACATGAAGACTTTGTTTTAATGCTGTAAGTGACTTAAAAGCTTTTTGTTTAACATAGACAAAAAGTTTTAATGTAATACATCTCCATTTATAGGGTTGAATCAAGAAATTCTAACTACAGTATTGTCTCGAAAGTATAGTCTCCTTTTAAAGAAAAAAAAATCATCTTTTTATGTGAGTCTTCTTAGTGAGTTTAGATATGAAAGATTTTTCAAGTCAGTGTTTAGAGTTTGAAGGACCATTTGCAAAGAGATAGGTCTTTAACAATGTAGGTTACAGTAACACAAGTTAATGCTTTGGTCAGTCGGTGCCTGACATGGAAAATCACTGCTCGTCAACTTCTCAGATGCATAAGATGTGCAATTTCTGTAGCAATTTTGCATATTTATTCTCAATTCAAAGTGGTTGGTAAAGCAATTGGTTTCTTGCAGGTAAAAATAAATAAATGAAAGCAACTTAGTTTTGTGCATGAGAAAATTCTGTATGGTTTGGCTATCTATGTGTCTATTTTTGGGAGGCAATTAACCACATAAAGGCCAGTCAGAATGGAATCTGTGCACACATACATATCCATGCATTCTGGAATGACTAGCAAATTGTCTGCATTAAAAATGTTGAGTCCAGCATGTAGTTTAATTAAACAACAACCAAAAAAAATACACTACAAGGAAAGACACTCTTTTATTTTTTTAATCTTTTGTTTTTGTCATCTAGACATCATATCATTAGGAATTTTATTTCTTGGGGCCAATGTCTGGAGGTTTTGTGTTCTATTTTTCTTTTTTTTTTATTGCATGGTACACATAAACTCTTTATTTATCAAAATATGTATGAAGGTGGAAGAATATATGAGAATATTGTTTTTTGGTAGCTCCTAGGGTATGAGACCAAGTTCACTAGTCACTTTTTCACATTTGAAACAATGTAGTGGGTTGGATGAGACCTGACCTGTATGCTCTTTGTCCTAAATTGAGAGGTTATTAACCTAGTATATGAATTTTTCTGGTTACAAGTTTTTATTTTGCTTTAATCCAGATTTCCTTCTGCAGAGAAATAAGCTAAAAAGCATTCTGACTTGCTTGCAAACTTGCAGCAATAGCTCTCTGGTAAAGTAAATATAATTGTTAACTTAATCTGTTAGAACTTCTCTTAAAAACATAATGTATTTACTTGAATTAAATGAAGTAATGCAGCTATGAGTATTTTTCTGCATTATTTTATTAGATACAGTTTAAAACCAAAGATAAATGAAGTAGACTCCATGGGATAAACTCCTGTTGTGGCTCTATGTAAAATAATAAGCAAAATATATTTCTCTTGATTCAGTATTGCTAAAAACAAAGCAAGACAGTTCTCCAATGCAGCTTAGTAGCTTCTGGTTTTCCCTGCAGCTAGTAGAGTGTCTACTTTTATTCACATAATTTTTTTTTTCAGATAACTTGAAGAGCTTACCTACAAAATAATATCTGTGTTACCACAGAATTCTCAGTGGTGGTGTAGACATCCCTGTTCAAACAAGCTGAGCAATTCTTTTAGGGCTTTCTGCACACTACCACAGTCTCAGGTTTAGTGCTTAGGCCCTTTAGAATCTAAAAAATGATAAAAACAAAAACATGACATAAGAAAACCAAGAATCAGTAACTTGTGGCACCCATGAATGATGTAAACTTTTGCAGTTTTTGTTTCAGTTATTTCATAAACCTTTCATTTGCCCTGGACTGATTGCAGACACCAAGAAACGTAACTGCTTCAAGATTTATTGGCTGAGTCTTTACATTATTCCATTGGCCATCTCAAGCTGCTTCAAGGACATAATAACAGTAATACTAGCAGTAGTAGTTACTACTATAATTATTTACATAAAACAAGAAATCAGAACATTTGCATTATTTTTTCAATAATATAAAATTTATAAATACTTAGGGAAAGGGTGAATATTTCCACATAAGACATGAGGATTAAATTACTGCTAAGTTTTCTGTGCCATGAGAAAGAATGAAGAGAGAAAATGCATTTTAGAGTTTTTTTTCTAAATGGAGTGTGTGAGGAGAATTATATACATGATAACGAAAACCAGGGGGTTTACGTGTTCACTCCTTTCCCCTTCAGACCCAATACTAAATGAAGCCCAAGACTAAGAAATGACAGCTTTTTAGATACATTATTTAGGAAGCTGAGAGTGAAAATTTAATGTATTCCCATGCATTTGACCTATAGGTTATCTTTAAAACAATATAAAAAGATTAGATTCGGCAAGACATCTGTGAAAAACATGTCTGCTCAAGAAAGCTTATTAGTTTTCTCTAATAGCCTTCCAGTCACTGCCTCTGGATTTGGATGTCCTGAGATTTGTTATATTAATGGAGACAGCGTAGTTGAAACTGCTTTATAATCCTCACTGAAACCTATGCTGCCAAGAGATACCTGTGATGAAACTTTCCACGGTCGTGAAGCTGTTTTTGACATTCATGAAAATGCTTTTTTCTTGGAAACATATATTTTTGTATTGTGTCCTGTGAAGCTTACCTTTTGAACAAAACCATGCCTTTTGCTTTGTCTTGTAAAAAGTAAATTTATTTTTAAGAGAAGTCAAGTAATTGTTGAGTTCGTTTGCTTAGAAAAGTTTTTAAAAAATTTAGCTTAAGTCCAGGTTTATTTTAAGTTTTCAGAATTGTTCTAAGTTCTTCTTTGAAATAGTAAAAACTAAAACCTTTCAAACACTTCAAACTTGAAATTCAGAATATGCTACATTACCCTTCCTGATTTCCCATTGCTCCCCATCCCATCATTTCCCACCTAGTCTCAGGTATGCACATCTGTCTTCCCCAGATCTAAAGGTCTTTTCAGTTAGGAGAGAATTATTGTAGGATATGGTTTTCAAATTTCAAAGCCTCAGTAATGGACAGCACAGATATTTTTGCAGGGAGAGAGAAGAGGGGAAGATTTTGAACACAATTTTCTACTGTTTTACCTATCATTTTATCAACTGTATATATTTTTTGATATATTTCATGTCTCAAGTATGATATTTTTAAAATGAATACATTTTAAAATGAGTCTCACTTTCAATCAAAGCTTAAATACTAAACATTAGAAATATTTTTGTTCTGATTTGAGAAATCTTGTCTAATTTTCAGATTAGAATAGATTTGGGCAAAACCAGTTTCATGCCTGAAAATCCGCTGTAGAAAGTTCAGTAATTAAAGACACATGACTGATTTTCATAGAGCACCCAACTCTCTCTTTCTACCTGCGTAGTCCTCTTGGTTGCAAGATGGTAATCATATTAGTACTTGGTGAGCTGAGATGATAAATCTAACCAAATGTTCATTTTAGTGCTGTAGAAGGGCCCCTTTTTCAATGGATAAGGTACGTAAACATGTTTATAACAATACTCCTTAGCCATGTTTTGTTAAAAATGTGTCTCTAAAATACATATGTGCATGTGAACTAAGGGATGAGAAAAGCTAAATGTGCTGGGACTCGCTGGAAGTACTTTTATCTTTTTTTTTAAATTTTTAAATTCCTTTTCCCTATTCCATTTATCTCACGCTGTACGGTAGCAATGAGCACATTAACAAAAGAAATTAACCTTTCATACTGCCACGAGCTGTGATGTAGTCAGATCTTGTAGAATAAGCCAACCTGAGCCTAATCAGTATTTTAGAGATCTGCAAGGAGCGAAAATGTAGGTGTGCAAAACAGATTGCTCCTCCATTGTTAAGATTTCTTTTCTTTTTTCCCCAGAAGATTTTATTCTTGTGTAGTTTTTAATTTATCTTTTCCAGGTGCCTTGTTTTGAAAATGCAAATCATGAGACTTCACCATTCATCACTCAATTCCTGGACAGCAGTGACATTACTTTACCTGTTGTTATACTGAGTAGTTAATAGAGCCTTCAAATAAACATGTCAGAGTATGAACTATGAAGTAGCATACCAATATGTTTGTAATTAATATTAAATTTACTTCTTGCTATAGCTACAAGTGTAATATTTTCATATGAGGCTGAGTATGATACAGCCGTGATTCATGTCATTCCAGTATGAAATAAAAATAAGGCATACATTGTATTTTGGTATTAAAAGATGCTTCATTAGGGCATAGGTTGATATTATTCACTGTGCTCCTAAAAGTGAAATATTGTGCTGCTGCTGGAATTGTTGTGTGTTCTGTTTTGTCCAAATGTTGAACCATGAGAACGCAATAATGAAATTTAAATGCTTTGCATCTCTCTCCACCTAAAAAAGATGGACATAAAAATAGTCATGTTTCCTTCAAAAGCAATTTATGTTTTTAGAAGAATACAAGTCTCAATATTTCTGTGACATGCTTCCCAAAACTGAAGAGGGGATAACAATAGGGCATTTAACAGTCCATGATAAAAGTATTTACTTCTATTAATTTAGTCAGTTGCATTCCTTTTAATAACTATAGAACATTAAATATTAAAATTTGCCAATTTCTCTGGCAAAATTCCAGATTTAATTACTGGATTGTGTGAAGAACTACTGCTTGTTATTGTTAATGAAATCCCTGGGCTCTTAATGAGATTCATATTGAAATAAATTGTCAAATCTTACATGGATTTAGAAAGAGTGCCCTTTGTGCCTTTTTCATAGGCCATATTAAAAAATTGCAAGAGTCCCTGAGGCCTAGCATGTCTTTGCTGCTTCTGTACAATTTTGAGGCCACTGTGTAAATTTTTCAAAGGAAAAAATCATTGTCACTTACTGATACTGTCTCCAAAATTATGCCTTCTACCCCTTTGACAGTCAAGAAATTAAAGAAATTAAACTCAGAGTCTTTGAAACACCGATTTTGTTTTTTGGTTGGTTTTTTTTTTTTTTTTTTTGAATAATGTGAAATACCTTCAAAAGAATTTCAAGCAGAGTGCTGCTCCTAATTTCAGATTTCCCTGCAGTGGATTCCCAAATAACCAGAGCAGGATGAAATCTATCAGCAAATTCATGGGTGCCGAAAGTCTGGTTGGACAGAAGAGTAGAAGGTGGCATTAACTGCTCCATTTCAGCAATCCCACTGTTCACTGCAGCCTTGGTGCTGTGCCTGGTCAGGACATGATGAATAGTCAGAATGCTCATCTGGGATCCCCACCCAGATGTGTGGGTTTGGCTTTTCCTGGACATGCTGACTTGATGGTTGAGAGATTTGAGGAAGGAGGTGGAAATTCAGTGTAAATAAAAACTGCTGACCTTTTTTTTTCCCCTTAATTTTTTTAGTATCAAAGTACTGAATGTGTTTGGGGGATGATTTTGGATTAAAATTTAACCAAGAATTTTTGGCTTTTGAAAATGCTTGGGCAGAAAGGTTCTTGGAATGAGGACAGAATCTCTGAAGGAGTTGTTTGTCCTTGATTATCACTTCTTGTAAACCTTTCTCTGAACACATTCAGGAAGAAGTTAAATTAATAATTTTGATCCCAGGCTAGTTCTTGTTACTTAGGCAGTAGAGTTTCTCACATCAGGCATAATCAAAGGTGAAACTAAAAGGTTTATGATTCTGTTTGAAGACACATCTTCTATGATATGTGTGTACAAAAAGTATCTCTAAAAGACTGATCCTCTGTTCTTCTATGTGTAAATTCAGCGGGGCAGAACAGTCATGTGTGTTTCAAAAGTAATTGGTGTGCCTCATGTAACCTGATTTTGAGATGCCTCAGCATTTTATATTGCTTAGAGTACTAGATTCTTTGCATTGCCTGGTACAGTTAGCTACAAGTCAAATTTTTATTTTGGTGTGGGACAGAATAATTTATGCAGACCCTCTGCAATACCTATGCAGGTAACTGTAACACTTGCTGAGATTTTCGCCTCCCAAAGTCTGATCTAAATCTTAGTTTCATTTCAAAGTAGTTATTTTTATACCTTACCTTATGGGATGTAGTCTTTCATTTTTCTTCATGATTTAGGCAAACAGGTGATTGACCATGCAAACCTGGAAAAGGCTTTATATTCAAAGGCTTTCCTAGAGTCATGTGCAGTCATTGAAAGCTGTCTCACTGGAAAACAATAATTAACATTTTTGATGTGATTTTAATGTGATGGAAAGCTGAAAGGGTGGTGATCATGATGTGCAGCTGTGCAGGGACTGAAAGCAGGCCGTATGTGAAAGCAGCAGAGTATTGTCAGACTATTCCTGAATCCAAGGCTGCAGGTGACCTGTTTAGTTTGCATACTTTCTGACTTAATTATTCCTTACTAGAGACATTTTTTTTTCTTGTTTGCTAAACATGCATAGGCAACTAATATAATATCACAGGGAAGAGTTTTTCTATGATTCCGTGTTTTATGTTGTTTTTTTCTGCCTCTTCTTACTTGTGGAGTACTTGCACTTAAAAATGTATTTTTTATTTATGACTTCTATTAGTTGTATGAATATTATTTTTGTGCTTTTAATAGCAGCCTCAGAATATTTTAAAACTAAGAGGTTTAAGTGGAGTAAAAGCAATGAGATGCTTGGGTTTTGTCACTGAGTGTTCAAGCACTTTTGGAACATTGAACCTGTTTTCGAAATACCTTGGGACTTGATAGATTAGGAGGAATGTTAAATGTGCTTCTTGCTGTTCTCTGCCACACAAGCACTAGGATGTATAAATGCAAGTATTTAATTTTTAAAAAGATGCTTTTCAATAATTTTATACTTCTGTAATAATTTCTTGTTCTGTTGTATGCTCACTATGCCAAATTGTGTTGGGTTTCATAACTTCCAAGTTAAGGTGTCAAGGTTCTTGTTAACCATAATACTACTTCTTTCAGGTATGCAGTAAGATATTAGATTATAAAAAACCAATTAATACCAGTAGTCTAATGAGCTAAAAAAAAGAGACATTAAGTTCCTGATAGATTGCTAAATATGCTGTGTTGTTTGTGTATGTTAAAATGTCAGCACTGAATTACAAGTAATGCTACATCCAGCCATATGATCAAATACTTGGAGTTAATGTAATACTTCAGTGGTTTAAAAATAGCGCCCTAAATAAAGGACTTGGGTATACATTGCTTCTCTTTTCCACTACTCAGGAAGTTGAAAACAAGCTAAGATACAAATTTTACATTGCTTAAATCTAGTGGGAAATTTGCAATTCTCCCATGGCACCAGCAAGATCATCTATCCCAAATTTATCCATGAAAATAAGAAATAATTTTGCCATATTATATCCTGCTTTTTAAAGCTCAGTCAGCACAGGAATTCAAGTAAAGCATGATTTAAGTACAATTTTGAAAAAAAGAGTTTTGGAAAAGAGAAATTATGGTTTTGCATGAAGGTAAACAAAAGCTTTAAAAAATAGGAAAATATAAAGATTCCATTTAATAGGGAAATAAAAATTAACTTTTAAAATTAATATTCTTTCTTTAGTAGCTCTAAGCATGCTTAGACTGTTAGTGTAGGAGTTAGGCTATGTTCAGGATCACTAATTTTTTTTTCTTAAACAGAAATTGACTTAGAAATAAATCTCAGAGTTTTCAGGTTGTGTTCCAGCCTTCTTACAGTGGGCTGGTGCAGGACTCATTATGAGCACTGGTAGCAGCATTCACCTAGAGCATAAGTGTATCATCAGGCACTTTCTGTTATTTTGTGCATTTCCAGTATTCCAATGGCTTCATAACAATTTTGTGGTTGTCTAGCCATGCCCACATCACAGGGTTCAGTTTAATAGTGAAATAAAAGAAACCAACGATAAGCAATTCACAGCATTCAAGCTGAGGCTTTACACTCCATGTAAAGATTTGCATTAAAGCTTTTGATGTCGTTACCAAATTGAATGGAAATTTTAGATGTTATTGTCTGTATTGTAAATCGAGCCTGAATGAATCACCAGTGGCACCATTGCATTTGGTTGATAAGATAAGCAGAATGCTGAGCTTAGAGAGGAGATAATGCTCTAATGGACAAATCTTCACGTGTCCTGCATTGCAATCTGCACCACAACAAGGCAGTATCAGCAGAGTCAGTTCCAGAGCTGCAGATGTGTAACCAGGAGTCTCTTAAAAAAGAAAAAAATATCAGCCTTTCTGCATCTCCTTCATTTAGGGAAGAATAAAATGGTTGTTTTTTTTTTTTTTTTTTTAATTTCTTACCTCATCTCATACTGCAGAGCCATCGCAGTCTCACATCAGCTGCAAGTATTGAAACACATGACATTAGCTGAACTTGGTTATTTGTCAGCGACTGTAATTTTGGAATTCTGCTGGGTTAAAGGAGTGCTGTGACACATTTGCCACTGGACATTGTTTGACTTGGAAAGTAAAATTAACTTTGATGCTTATAACATTGTGCCAGTGTCACAAGTTAAGTGTGTTTCTCATTTCATTTCTGGTTTAGGTTGGGGGCAACCAGAGTTCTAACAGCGTGGCAGATTTCAATTTTTTAATTGAGTGCTCATCATTGAATCCAAATCAAATGAGGAAATCCAATGTTATATCCTATTACCAGAGCTGAATAGAATAAACAGAGATGAGAGTTTAGATATTCACCAGTATCCTAAAGTTTAGGGTTTATGGTATAGCTTGCAGCTTAGTATGTTTTATATCAGAATACTAGTGAAAAGCATGGTGTTGCAAAATCAAAGCTGGTGTATTTTTGTGTTTGCATTGTTTATGAAATTTGAATATAAAGTGGTACAGGCTTGGAACAGTTTGTGTTTATAATTTCATGTCAGCTGAGCTGACAGTTGTGGAATCATCTGAAGTATAGAAATGCTGCAGGAGAAGAAGAAACCTTTCCCCATAAATAAAGCACATCTTTTTTATTAATGAATGAATGTGCTCTAGTGAAGTCTCCTTTACAGGGTTTTTGCTGCCTAATTTCTCCTATAGGTTGAATTGAAAATTGTGCTCCTTCAAAGTATTGAAGTAATAGCAAGCTGCAAAATTCACACCAAAAATTAAGAGTCAGTCCAATTGGTCATATTTGCTAAAATGGTGGTATTTACAGAGCAGGCCAGAATTTCATTTATTTTTATACCTTTTATTAATCTTTTTATTCTTTTAATAGCTTCTGAGAGTAAGGTTTAAATAATGGAATTAACTGTCACTTTCAAAAGAAGAGGGAATCAAGGATTCATAGGGTTATAAAATTTTAATGGAAACATCTTGCAAAGTGCAAATGTATCATAGCTGGGAACAATGGTTGGTGTAGAGAATATTTTGAATAAAAATGTTTATCTGTATAAGAATAGTTTTGTTGGTGATTATTCTAAAGAAAACTTGACAAAATGCATATTTGTTGTGAATACTAGTAATTAGTTTTAAAATTTAACAGTAACTTGCTGTACAAGGCAATAAATATTTAGCTAGCTAAACTTTCAATGTTCATTTGAGTGAATATTCACAAATATTCACAAAAAAAGTTTTGTTGGAGTGTTTAGTGTATGAAAGGCAGAATGAAAAGTCACAAATGTGTTTGAGAAAGAAAAGGTAGCAATGAATGGAAATAGCCTTTGGATGAACAAAGGGAAATGCCAGATTAGAGAAGCCCAAATCCTTTCTGTGGTTAATAAAGTCCTTGAGCGGTTTTGAAATCACTGAGATACAGAGTCAAGGATTATGTGTTTGTTAATTATTTTGAAACTGGCTAACTAAAAAAAGGGGTAAGTTCTGTTGAGACTAAAGGATTATTTAGTGGACAGGCAATAATAAATTATAAAAGAATTAACTATTCATCTCAGGTTTGATTTATTACTAGATTTCCATCTTGGATGCAGTATGTAGTTTTGCAGCATGTTCCTGAAGAAAGCTCTTAGCGAAATACATAGTGTTAAAAAACATGCATTTCTTGCTAAAAATTGAGATCTTCTGCCCAGTTAAACAAAAATGTGTATCGAAGCTTTCAGTTGAAAATTGAGTGTTTGAAACAGGGGAATGTAGAGCCAGGTTTTTGATGTTCACATTGGTTGCCGCAGCTGCCTTACTTATACTGTATTTTGCATGTTACATCCACAAAATCTTTA
>VWZV01000384.1:0-255315 GCA_013397155.1 Irena cyanogastra | reverse complement strand
TACATCGTACTACAGGTGTAGAGCAAGGTAGACATTGTCCTTTGTTCAAAGTAAGCTTCTGCTGTGGGAGGGTAGAGAAACCAAGTGGGAACAGATGAGGGGAAAAGTGTGTTTCTAAAAGGGGTAGGACTTGGATTTCAGGTGTGCATGTCAATTACCAGTTGTAATAGTCTAACTCTGCTGATCTGTTGTTTGCTGATTTGACTGTCTATTGAACAGGGTTTTCAAGAAGATAAAATATCAGTGTCTGACATTCCCTGATTCAGATGTGTGTTTTTGAAGTGTGGTTAAAAACTTTACTGCGAAAGTGACAAATCATTAGCTTAGCTAGATTATGTGATTGTTCTTATAGTCAACTTGATTGTTATATTCTTATTCTTCCTTTCTGCATTCAGAGCAAAAGTCAGTGGGATGATCAGATTTTTGTCAAAGGATGTATTCATGCACTTGAAGCTTGGTTACCCCGAAATATCTACATTGTTGCAGGTGTCTTCATAGCTATCTCACTGCTCCAGGTTAGTTGTTATTGTTATGATTCTTTGAAAAATGTCATGTTTGCAAATAAAGACCTGCTGAAGGTAAAAGTAGTTACGAACAGAGGTAAAATAAATATTTTGAATGTGGATTTTGTAGGTATGATAAGAGGATGGCTGAAACACCACTTATAGTAATGGAAGTTAGTGTAAAAACACCTGTTGCACAAAACAGGGAAGGTCATTATAAAAATACAGTGCAGTAATAATAATATGTGATAATTGGGATATATATTGTAATATTAATATGGTCATATATAATATGATTATGATGTAAAATATTCCTTGTGCTTCAATGTCATTAAGGAGGGGGGAATCTGCTGTCTGCTCCAGTAGATCTGAGCTCCAGCCTCCTATCACAAACCTGAAATGACTAAGATAGAGCCTTGTCCTTCATGCTGAGGTTACCTTAGCCAGCTGTAAGTGGCTGTAGCATGCTGCTCAAAAAGCTTGGGAATATAAGAACAGAGAAATAGCTGAACAGGTTCCAAAAGTGATGTTAGCAGAACCAGATGGCAGATGGTGACTTCTATTACCTCATCAGTAGTTGGTACATCAACGAGAGCTGAAATTCTCTGTAAAGCATGTTAGATTGCTGCTTTCAGGGTAGATCCTGCTTTCATTGTGGCAGTTGTTTGCACTGCATTAATTTCTATGCTATGGAAATTCCATCTCTATAATGGGAAATAATAAACTTTAAATTCTGCTATGGAAAATATTTTCCATGTAATTGACAATACTTGAGTATAGAGTGCTAGCAAAAGGCCTTTCTCTAGTCCTGGTAATAGTGCCCTCTGTAGCTTAAGGTTTGATATATTTTTATCACCATCTGGTGATAATGCTTCCATGGGTTTGAGAATTGCTGTGCTAAGAAGAGCATCTCTTGCTAGGAAGATGGTCAAGACACAAAGTTTAATCTTTTGTTAGTATGTTGATTGACAATAACTTGACAATATTGTTCTCTACTCATGTCCCGAGGCTCTGTGAAACCACTTTGAGTTATTTGTATTTTCGAACTGGGTCTTTCTTGTGCATTAAGCTATTTGATTATGGGACTGAGAATTAGACATAGCCTGATGACATTTAAATGAAGTCTTTTAGCTTTCCAAAACTTCACCCTAGTTTTGTATTATTGCTAAGAATGTTTCAGGAAATTCACTGAGTTACAAGTTTATCCTCAGTTTGTAAAGGAAGATTTCCCTGAGAGCTGACATGAATGTTAAAGTTTTAAATGTCTCTGAATAATCTGGGACTACTCTTAAGTGTTGTCTGTGACAAGAATTTGATTTTAGTACAGGTAATTGTACATTCTGTCTGTATTTAAAAAAAAAAAATCTGAAAACTGACTGGGTTGTTATTCAGAGTTGTGGAATGAATGCAAATGTCTGCTTTGTAGTTTTAGCAGTAGGTAAGCATGGGTGTTTATGACTCTCAAACTTGGTTAAGTGGATTTGTTCTAGCTCTAAGGCATCTGGAAACCTATTATTTTGAAGGCTGCTGAAGTTCTACATGAAAGCATCTTTCTCATGAGTTTTATTGCATGCAGGATTCTGTTGCCTTTATTACTTTTTAGTAATAGCTATGCTTTGATAAATGATCTTGGCTATGAAATGATACCTGAACCTGCCAAAAAACATCTTGTAGACTGGTACATTACAAGTCTTATCTCACAAAATGGTGTATTTTCTATCTTTTTAGATTTTTGGGATTTTCCTAGCCAGGACATTGATTTCTGATATTGAAGCTGTAAAGGCAAGTAATGCTTTCTGAATATGAAAGCAGACGCATGTTGCAAGACAGTGTGTGTCAAGATTATTGATTGGACACCAAGGTGGAAGAAATGCACAGACCATGAAATACTCCTGTTGTTAAAAGCCTTATGTGGATTTTTTTTCCCTGCTCATGGTTTTTGTTAGAAACTGTTACAGAAAAAAAAAATGGCCAAACACATGCTGTCTGCCTTTTTTCTAACAAGACAACTCAGCGCACCAGCGTTGATCTCTGAGGAAGAAATGGAATTTCACAAGACATTGGCAGAAACAGATTTTAAAGACTGTAGCAGGGAGAGATGGACCTGCTGTAAACCCTTTCCTTGAAGAATGAAGATTGTTCTGTCTTCACTCCTGTCATCTGTCTTAGAATGTAATCTTTTCAAATGTTGCATGCTGATTTCTTCAGAACCTTGCAATCATATTAATCTCTACAGTAGACTTATCCAGTCAGTTTTTGCAATATATCCAGCAACCATAATTGGAAATTGGGAAAAAATAAATCACAAAATGTCTAGATCTTCAGTTGATTTTAGGTTGTGCAAACCCCACGCTGTTTTGAAAAATGCAAGCCAGAATCTGACTCTCTGTAGCATTAAGTCTTACAAATCTCCATTTCAGGCAAGAGGGTGTAAAGCCCTGATGCTGTTTCCTGTCTGAGAAAAATGTAAATATTCTTTATTTATAGAAGAAAAACCTCTTTAAAAATGCTTATCCTTTCAATGATCAGTAATATCTCTAAAAAGTGCTGCCTGCATACACTTCAGAATGCAGCTTGTTTCAGTAGGTAGCAAGCGTGCTGTGCTAGCTGTTGATGGCTTTTGTTATTCCTCTAGATTTTCTCACAACTGCTGTGCTGATCTTCACAAATCTTAATTGCCACTACCAGACTGATCAAAGACTTAAACATTCAATGTTAATCTTTACCGAAATATGTTTTTAAATAAGGAAGTACAGATTTAGCAAAATATTAAAATTGTTGAATTTTGAAGTCTTGTGTAAAGCTATTGAGCCATGAGTTCTGCCTGGTTCATGTTTCAAATGTGAATCAGAATGCAGTGAACCAGAATGATCTCTTCAGTCATTTTCTACATGAAGCTGAACTAGTTCTTCTTATGTCAGGGTTTTTATTTTGATCAAGAGAAAAGTAAACTCTTCTTCCAGTCCTCCCTTTGTGAGGGGGTTAGTAGATGGATCTGTAGTTCAGTAGGAGTTTCAGTCTCTTCTGTAAGACTTTGGTGTTGTATCCTTAGCTCTAAGGTAAGAGTATGTGGCTGAAAAGTTTTTGGCTGTAGCTGTCAGTTTTTACTGTGGGCCATATAACTAACATTGTTTACTGCTTCCAGTGACACCAGGTTTTTCAGGGAGAGCAGGTTCATTTACAGTGCCTAACAGTGTAAATTTTTGAAAAGTTTATATTTTTATAATGATATTTTACTATATGTAGTGTGCCTGAAGGATTTAATATTTGTATTTCTAAAGTATATGGCTTTCTTTGGAAGCCAAACTTTTAAATATATTATGTCCTTTTTATTCTATTATACATATATTAACAAACATGTCACTGGCAAAAGTTGATCAACAGTAAGAATCTTTGTGTCTGGTTGATTGCCCAGACATCCTTCTAGCTTGTAATCTGTGCAGCACTTCAGACAGTGCTCATGTGTACTTCAGCTTTCATAGCTCTTTTTCTGGCCAGTGATTGAGACACAACAGGAAAAGGAAGCTTGTCTAAGGATGGCTGATTTCCTTACAGTAGCAGAGAATAGTCTGCTATTAACTCATCTGAAAACCTGTAAGTAAAATGGCTAGAAGTACATGTGACTTCTTAAATTCGGTGTACAACAAGAAAGCAACAGCAGTAGATCACTGAGGGGAGAGCAAGAGGCATTTCTTCTGTAAAGCCATGAATGTGAGGTCTGTATTACTTATTTGTTGCATCTGATCCACGAGGAGCAGCCAGAAGTGTGTGATAGTACTATGTCTTGGCAAGCAGTGGTCAGCAAACTTTGCTTTAAATTCTGGTGCTTGAAACTCTGCAACACCTCGTCAACCAACTTACTTGGTTAAGGTTATGTGTGATAATCTGATACATGTAAAATTGGAGAAGGACGCTTCCTATCTGGAACTTTTTAGTCATAAAACATTGCATTGAAAACACCGGCTGGGGAGTGCATTTCCCTTTGCCAGTTTTTGACACAGCCAGCTCCTAATGCTAGGAAGGAATTCCAGCAATTTGATTAAAATCATTCTGGTGTCAAAGATGGCTGTGGAGTTCATGCACTGAAATTAGCTGCTGACAAGAGCCAGCATTACAGATTAGGATTCCAGGGTCTGCAAATCTTGCCAAGTTACCTGAAGGCAAATTAATGCTTGTTTTTTTCAGGTACTGTTTGTATGCAAACCAGAATTTAACTGAAGCATTGTCTTTCCACCATTTGTTCTTAATGGCTTTGGCCATATTAACACCAGCCTTTGTATAAGTGGTTCAGTTATTTGGAACTGAATTTGAGAGAAGTTCAACTTACTTGAGGACCTTTAAATTCATGGAGTGATTTTTCTTTTTTGCCACTGTGGATAAACTTCTCTGTGCTTATTCAGTATCATTTTTAAAATCCTGGGGCTCTAGGTTGTTTTGCCCCTGTATGTTCTGAAGTATGCCCATACACAACTAGTGTAATTTCAGACTTGTAATGGGAATTCTTTCTACTTAGTTTTATTTAGCACCTTCTCTGTGGACCTGCAGTGACTTCATGGCTAAAGATTTAGGTTATGGTCTAAAAAAAGTCTTTGACAGCAAAAGCAGCTGGGTGTGAGCCTGCCTCTGAAGCCTCAAAGGAAAAGTAATTCAGTGATCTCACAGAGCATTTTGATACATTGTTGATGTTGAGATTTCAGCCGTTGCATTTGGAACAACTTCACAAACACTACAGTGGAACCAAGGTTTTTCATGAAGATGTCAAATGAGGTCAGATTTGAAGAACTGGACTGAGAGACGCAAACTTCAGTGTAATCACTTTAATTTCTCAGAAATGAGCACATTTTGTTTCCGTTAAGCAATGTATGTATTTGTCAGTCAGTTTTACAGTGCAACTGCCTCTGTTTTTATTGATATAACTGCATTTGGACACAGTTTCCCTGTACCTGAAGAGGAGGATGAATACAAGCACTGAAAAAGTGCAGTGACCAAAGGACCTTGGGTTGCCTTGTGAAAACCTGAGTGTTTCTTCCCGAGATCTTTAGCTTTGGAGAGCTCACGCAGTGCCATGTGGACAGACTTGTGCTTCCAGTTGGTGGAGCTCAATGTGGCCATTGATTTATGTGTAGAATTGCCTTGGGTTTTGTATCCCCATTCCATCCTTCCCTCTTTATTACCCTTAGTGCCTCTGCATTGTCCTGCAGCTTGAACATTGTGCAGCCACTGGAAGGGGAGCTCCTGTCTCCTCTTCTGAGATGGCTTTTCTGAGTGACTTTCAATATATTTTTTTTCTCAAGCCTTAAATTTGATTAAATAAAATTCAATATTTTCTACTCCTGGAGTTTAATTCCTGAGATTTGTTGCTTCCAGTCACTAATATTTCACTCTCAAAGGCTTAGACTGGCTACTGAGACTGCAGTTTCTGGATAACTCAGAAATGGTGAAATGGTGTGGATAAGTCGAAGTCCAGGGGTGCTTGTTTTTGTATTTTGCTGAAACTAATTCTTGATATTTTTTTCTCTTCAGTTTGAGCTGTTGAATAATAGATAAGACTGATGCTTTTCTCTGCATTTTTCATGGAAAGCCGTGAACAAGTGAAGAGCTGCAGAATGGTGTAGAGTAACTATTAAATCTCTGGACATCAAAAAAAGTTAAAAGTGCTGGTTTTCTTTTCTCCTGTTATGTGGTCAAAAGTTGTTTGTGTGTTACTCAACAAGTGGCGCTTCTCTGGGGTGGTTTTATGAAATTCCCTTTCTCAGGGCTGCTCCTGAGAGTGATATTTGGTGATGAGTGTAGTGGGCTAAGTAGTGTTGTTGGGTTTTGCAAGTGGGAAAGCTTTTGCGGGAACAAAGTTGTCGCATTTGTTTGCAGACATAAGCCCGTTGTTCTCAAACTGAGAACATGAAGCCTTTGTGACTTCTAAATACAGTCTGCTTTATAACAGGTTTCTGAAGATCAGTGCTTGTTTATTTTTTTCAATAGCTTTTCTGCTGGCTTAAAAAAAAAGTAATTGCTCCCAAGCTTTTTAGTCTCTACCATTTGACTGTTTTGCATTTGATCTCCTAGGTCTGGACAACATGACTCTGCAACATACCTTAAACTTCAAAAATTTCCCATAAAAACAAGTTGTGGAATAGAATCTGTTACCTTCTCTTCTAATGACCTTTTTAAATACAAAAGGATTCCACAGAACTGTTCAGAGATGTTTGTTTTACTACATTTTTTTTTCCCCTGTTATCTAAAGTTAAACCGAGATTCTCTTATGGGTGGTAATGGAATGCTGTCTGCCTCCCCATCCTCACCTCTGCCCACTTGTAATTTGACTAGCTTTATTTGTGTGTCTTGTCCTAGCACTGTGTGTTCACTGACTGCAGTTTCTTGTAAACTTTGCTTCTGCAGAGCCTCATTCCAGAAGGTGCAACTCTGAAATCAGGACAAGACTGTAGTCTCAAGTATTTAGGAATCTAACGTGTGACAGGAGCAGGTACAGTTTCAGAGACAGGCTTTAAAATTGGAGATTGAAGGGGGAGTTAGCTTAAAGATAGTTTTGGTTTTGACGTGTTCACCTAACAGTTGGGCTCATAGTGTGATTCACAATGTACAGATGTTGAACTGGTGCCAGTTAACCCCTTGCATTGTTTAAGCTACAGCTTTGATCTAACTCATGTTTCAGATTGCATGATAAAAGTTTAAGACTTTTATAGAATTATTTTGAAGTCCCACTGATACAAGAAAAATTGCAAGTGTATATCCTAACCTCACAAAACCAAGCCGCTGAAAAATGTATAATGAGTGGTAATTGCCTGATGTTTCTCCTGTGATGTTTCTTAACACCATTTGCTTGACAGGACTTTTTCCTGCTGTGTGTTAGTGGCTAGGTGAGGAGCAGCAGTGGTGCAAGTATCAGGCCAAAGAGATGTGCTCATGAGGAGTATTTTATATACGGCTTTCAGAGCAGGAGCTGCACTTGGGCTTCAGTGGTGTTGGTTGTGCAGCAGCATGACAAATGCAAGGGTTGCAAAGTTGGTGGTGTCAGCCTTAGCAGCAGTGCTGGCTTGCCATGTGGGAGAAGGGAGGTTAGTGGGGTGTCTTTCCTCTCAAAACCTGTAGTGTTGTGGTGGCTTCCTTGACCACATCTGCATTGCTGTGACTGCAGAGTTGCTCGAGGGTGTCCTTGATCTTGTCCTCTTCTATTTCTTGTCTCAGATCACCTAAATGGGAGATGAAATGGTGACTTTAGTTACCTGCCATGGCGTAGTGGCTCCCAACAATTGTTGTAAGATAAGTTTGGAGTACTTGCTGTTCATAATAAGCTGCTTCAATTAAAACATTTTTTCCAATAAATACCCTTTCAGTCATTGGAAGTATTGGAGAGATTAATGTTTTTTTCCTCCTGCTTGACTTCCAAGAACTGATTGACAGAAAAAAATCAAATTTTGGAATTCTAATACAGGACAATTTCTGGCACTGTTTTGCTTGTATGCTTTTTGCTCCCATTCCATATTAGTAAGACTCAGCTCTAAGCCTTATAGTTAGTCTATAAAATGCTAAGTATATACATGTCTGGAAAAAAGTCTTATAGATTGTATCTGTTATGTCAATACTTCATTGTAGCACTGAAAGCTGCAAGTTCTTTATCCCTATTCCAATATCTGTGTGGTTTCAGGGATAAAATAGAATATACTGGAAAATCCAGCTTGTCTGTCAATACAAACAGGATTTGAAAAGCAGCTCACTTTGTGATCCATCCTTGCCCAAGTACAATTGTTATTTCCACTTTATGTAATTTTTGTGTTAACATGTGAGAAACTGCCACAAGATCTTTGGATTCCTGGTTTCAAGGTGCTTGTTTTCATTTAGTGCTACACATCCAGGATAGTCCCATCACGCTTGTTGAAGCATTTTAAGTCTTCCCTGACCATGGAATGAAACTGAAATCATGCCCTTCACATGCTTTACTGAAAGTCACTGTGTGGAGACAACATTGCTAAAATGGCTGCTTTATCTCAGATTCTGGTTTGCTCACAGCACAGGCAGAACAAATGTATGCCTGCCTATGAGCAGGGTACAGAATGTTTCTTTGGACACAAAAATGCTCTGAGACTGCCAGGCATTTGCGCATGGTGAAGTTAAACAAAGATGCCTTTACTCCAAGACTAATTTTGCTATTGTGAGACTAGGTTATGCCACTGACTCACTGAATAAAGCGTTCCTCTCTTTTTTATTTTATTCAACTAATGGTTTAATCAGCTTTCCATAGAGAAGGAAACTACTTGGCTATGATTTTTGGTGATCAATACAGAATGAACCTCTAATACCCTTTACTCATTCACTGGAGCATTGCAGACAGCATATTTTGGTAACAGGAACCATTTGTCTTCTTCACAAATATTCATCCTTCCATCACAGACAACTTGAAATGAAGTTACCTGAATTAAGAAGTCTGCACAAAAGGCCCATTGAATTGTATTTCACCTCAGGACTTGTATTATCATCTCGTAGAAGTTTGTGTAAGCTTTGAACTAGCTGGCATTCTTTAAAAGATTCTTCAAGAGTTTCTGAAAAATAAGCAAACAAATAGTAACCTTGAGCTGTTATCGGAAAAGAAATTTGAATATGCTTGCTTTTTAGGAAAGAATTGTGGACTGGCTTCATTTCAGACTGGTAATACGGGGATGTCTTGAGCATTTGTCTTCTGCACTGAAGAATTTCTGTGCTTTCTGTACAGAATTTCTTTACTGGCCTTATTCTTGAAGACAAGACCAGTCTAATTGACTGTATATAGTTAACTTCATAGTAGATTAGAACCTGCAATGTTCAGTTCTAGAAATGTTGATTCCCATTAGTTGCCCAAATGAGTTTGAGAATTTTAATGGTAGACAAGCAGTAAGATGGGTTCTTCAATCTTGTTAGTAGAGAAAATTACAAATTTCAAGTGTATTTTTCTTCTCAATTTACCTTTTGATGTATGTAGATTTCTGTGGTGTCTCTCTATTGTAATAAATTCAGACCTATTTTCAAGTTATATAGGAAATACCTGAAGAAATTTGTATCTAACTGAAAATTAGCTCAGGAAAATAGTTTGTACCCTTACAGTTTTCTCACTTGCTTCATTTGCAACTTCTACAATGCCTTTTTATTTATGCTTCTACTTTATTCTTTCCTCATGTCTGTCTGAAGATTGTTTCTGCTACTTACAATCTTCATTGACCATTTGAGTATATTATTTGTCCTTCATTTAGCTTTTATCATCTTTTATCTCCATCACCTTCACTTTCCGTCTTTCTTTTGTGTAGGTGTCTAGCATCATGTTTTGCTACTCAAATAGTGCCTGTCCACACAGCATGATAATTTGACTCTATCCTAAATTAAAAAAAACCTTCAGGCCATTCCCAAAGCCTATTGATTTTATGATGTGAATGGTGACAATCTTTATTTCATGCTGAAGAGCTAAATCTAGACAAGAAATGTCTTTTTTTTGTACATGTAACCTAGAATTAATAGCATGACAATGTTTCTTAATTGAGGATCTTGCATAGATAAATGCTTTTAGGAGGAAAATACCTAAATCGATGGCAGATGCTATTGCCAAGGCATTCAGAGCCTCATTCTGCATGGCAGCATGTTCACTTGTTGTCATGGAAACCAGATGCTTCACTCCTTGTGCTGCATGGATGGCTTTGACCACTTCCTGTGAAAGCAAAGGTAAAAGAGATGGAAATCTGATGTAGAAATGCAGTAGAATGAAGAGGGAAATCATATGGCACTCTTCAGCTTCTGAATAGAGGGAAATTGTCTGCTGCAGTGCAAACTGACTGTGTTCAAAGACTGGGGATAACATTGCTTTTGGCACTGATGGTACATGTCTGCTTAGGGCTGGTCTAATATACCTGGAACATCAATACTTAGAATTAACTCTAGATGCGTATCTGTAAGAAAAACATATATTTAGTCTTGTTTTATTTTGTTCTTATTCCACTCTTTCATTTAAAGCCATCAAACTAACAAGGATTAGTTTTGCTTTATCAAAGCCTGTGCAGAGAAGATCTACTTTTTTAATCACTACCTCATAGTAAAGTATGGCTGAGATGCCTGTGTGTAATAGCACAATTTACAAAAAGCAGAAAATGCCAGCACGTAAAGATCATGCCAGATTTGTCCATCATGGATAAGTGGGCTCTTTAGAACTTCCAGAGGACTGACATTTAGGACAGCTCTGAGTTATTTTTACCATTTTAGTTTGAAATTTGAAACATTGTTATGGCCATAGAAAAACTTTTACCTGCTTACCATTTGGCAAGCCTTGCTCAAGCAGGGTCAATGTTGGCAAGTGACAGTAAGTGACCATGGTGCTCGTTTCTGTGAGGTGTCTGTGCTTATGGAGTGCACAGGTTTCCTCCTTACTGGTTTTGAGGCAGACCAGAGAGGTTTTCACTGTGAACCTTCATGGTTTTCATTGTAAAGCTGTTTAAGCCCTAGCTCTGACTGCAAGCTTTAAAAACCTTTGAGGAGGGTGAAGTAGAAGTGTATGAGAGCAGCAGCTGTGGTACCTGGGATCTGTTGTGGTGCAGGATGGATGCCAGCAGCCGGTTGGCCTCTCCGCAGATGCCACTGTGGTCACTCTCACTGCACCACTGCACCAGCCTGTTGAGCAGCAGGGGGTCTTGGCCCAGGACTTCAGCTGCATCAGCTGCAGAGAAAAGCATCACCAAGAGAGGTTCAAAATCAGACCCCTCAGTCTGTCTGTTGCAGGAATGCCAGTGGAGAAGTAACTGGGGCTGTGGACCTGCACTCAGCAGCCTTCAAGAACTCTAATTGAAGCATTGAGCTTGTAAAAGATCTTGGAAATACTTTCCAGAGGAAACTTTTTCAAAGGAATCATGCAGGGGAAGGACAAAATAAGCTGCTCCAATAGACCTATCCTTTGAAAGGGACTGCTGAAGTAGGGCTTAAAATAAGCAGCTTTCTGTCTTTGAAAATAAATATTCTGTTGTGATACTTCAGGAGGCCTACCCTTTCCCACTTGGCTTTTGGCACTTGCACTTTGAGCCTTGCGTAAATGTAAGTGTGAGCTCTTGGGAGCCTGTTGGTGCTGTTTCAGTGATAATTCATTACTCTTGGTAGTGTGGGAAGCCAAGTCTTAGTACAGAATGGCAACATGTCAGTAATTGGATGACTTGAGTCTTAAGAATGTGTGTTGAACCATGTATAAGGCATTATCAAAAATTCCCCTTACTGTGGAAGAGCCTTTTAATTTGCATTCCCCTGTGTTTTGGGAACCCTATCTCAAGACTTGCTAGAAAATTTAGTGTCTGTGGTTGACATTTGAAAAAACCTCACTAGATAACTTGTCCTAGGAAGTGGAACTCTATTTGTGTGAACATCTGTAACAGCAGGGATAGGTTTGATAGAGGCATCACCCTGGTCCTGTTCCTTTACCTCTCCCTTTTTCTGTGCACTGCACTACTTTTGAGATATGATGGAAGAATCAGATGGAGTATGCACCAGAAGGTCAGTGTCAATAAACCACATGATTGCTCTGGATATTTTCCAGAAGCTGTAAGTCGGCCTATGCTCTGTCTGTTTTGGGGGAGGGAGATGGGGAAGTACACACACTTGCTTTTTAATTTGTCCAGCACTCTAAGGAACAATCCACAGGTCAAATCCGACAAGGAATCTAGGAGTTGATAGCCTAGCTGGCATACTTTGTTTTGAGACAAGAGTTACTGGGCATTGCACAGCTGCCTGCCTGTTATCTCCTGTAACACAAGACTCTTGTTTCTAGTCAGATGTTCCTCATTAGTCTGCAGAGATCACAGTAATCCAGTTGAGTACAGAAAGTTGAAGTAAGAGGCTGGAGGATGGAACCAGTTTGAGATTTGTTGCGAAGGCAGATTCTTTACTCAGTTTGACAGCCATGAGATAAACCCCAGTTAGTTATTCTTAACAGGACGACCTTTTAACTTAAAATTTATTCAAATTTGTCAATTTATAAGATTGAACTTTTAGTTGTGCTGGAAGTCCTTTGGCTACTGAAGTGCACAAATTATTCTGCTCCTCTGAAGCCAAATGGTGGAAGAACTAGGAGTTAACATCTCTTTAGAGTAATGAAGCTGACAGATCTGCCTGCAGTTTTCTGTGGTTAGGAAGAAACCTACCTCTTCTAGTCTGTAAGCCTCAGCATGCCTGCTGATTGTCAGAGTAATGAATTTATACTAGATAAGGCAATTAACTAATTTAGTATGGACTTCTTAGTAGATGTGTGTTCATAAGAGTTTCAGGCTGAGTTAATTAAGGGCAACGTTAGCTCATGGGTAAACAGAAGGTAATTAGAAGTGGGAGAATTGTGTGTTTGTAGGTGGGAATTGATAAACATTGATTCTCCTACATATTTTATTCTACTTTGTGTTTTGATAATTAATTTGTTTCAGATTCAGAAGTTGTATCTTGTGCCAAACTCCAACTTTGTATTAGGGTTGGTAAATAAAAAAAGATAATTCAGTGTTTGATAATTTAGATCTATGTTACTGTGATGTCTCAATTTTAAATGTTTAATGCTTTGTCACAGTTGAGATCACTTGGGAGAAATGACCTTACAATGACTTCTTCAAAGCCTCAGAACAAGAAGGTGCTAGGTTTCTATGTGTCTTGCAATTTTCATCTCCTACCACGATGAAATGTAAGTGAAAGCAGCTTTTCACTGGACTGGAAGTAGTGCAAATTAATATAAGGGCTAGATCTAAATTTTCTGTCATGCATGTTAATTTGTTAAAAGATGCAAATAGTCCTCATATTAAGTGGTGTCTGCAGTAGTGCAATGGAGTGCAGCATGGAATGTAGCAGAGTGAGGTTTTATCCTCTTCTGTATAACTAATGAAGTTATGTCTGTAATTGTCCTATGTCAGTTATCACTTCCCATCACAAAGTGGTCATGACTATTCTAGTTTTAACTTATGTTATTCATGCATATCAAGGAACCAGCACTGATTAGTGCTCTAGAACAGCTGCTCTGGCAGTGTGAAAGTACTAAACTCCACAATGCTTGTTTTTGTGTCACAGTCTGGTCAGAGCTAAGTAAGCCTAAGGATAAATTAAGATACACTTGAGTATCTTAATGTAATTCTGACATTGTGCATGTTTCTCAAAATGCAATGATGTGCACAGAAAGATTATTGTTGCTTTTGCATACCCCCCTCTGTGTTAAACTGGATGAAGTACAAGTAGATAATCCAGTACATTAAAATGCAAAGTAAATTCAACATTGGAGCCACATGAGCAGGATAAAACTGGTAGAAATAAATTTCTCCTGCCTTGCTCCACCCTAGCTTCTTTTATTCCTTTTATGTTCTCTAAGTTCTTTATTGATTTGCTGTCCTGTGATTTGACACTAAGACCTGGCTCTTTTTCATCATACTTGTGCCTTGCTCTTGTATCTCTGGTGAAAAACATCATCTTTTTAGGCCTTTGCCCATTCTCACTGGCTGCTGCAGATTCGTTGCATGTGGTTTGTTCTCAGCTGCCTCTGAGGCTGACTGGGGCAGTCTACAAAGCGTGCAGCCTCTGGCAGTAATCTCTGCTGGAAGCCCTCCAGATGGAGGGGAATTGGGTTAGCAGGACACTCAGCCTGCAGTCTTGCACAGCCATTGTGTTGCAGGGTAAGGGAGGAGGGGAGCTCGCAGCTGGTCTCAGTGAACTGGCAGGTGCCTACCTTGGCCATCTGCTAACATCCGTAGTGTTCCAAGGAGTTTAAACTGCACAGGAGGGCTCTCTGACCGTAGCAGCGCCTCGATCCGCTCTGCAACACCTTCCTCCAGCATCTGAACCTTGCTGACAACTAGAAAATGGGGAAGAGGAGTTGATGTGAGGCTCAGTAATGGCACAAACATCTGGAAATGTAGATATGAGCTGTTGTGAATTGTGTTCTGTGTTAGGCTTCTAGTGAATAGTCCAATTTGTTAGCAAGCTCAGAAATTAAGTCAGGACTATCTGATTGCTTAGACTTCTGTTTTAGGCTGAAACTTTCATAGGAACTGCTCTTGGGTAGTTTTGGTTACTTTTGATCTTAGCCTTGCCCAGAGCAAAGTACATAAAACACAGCATTGTTGTTTCCCTTCCTTTTTCTAGTTGTAATAGATTATCCATCCCCTTCCCCAGTCGCACAAGTGAAGCCTGTTCTGTGCTATCTCATCTTAACTGAACTGGAGGGCAGAAATTCTTTAGCCAGCCATATTTCTTGGAAATGGATTTTCTTTTTGTATTTGAGCTCACAGATCCCCTGTTGTTCATGCCTTTGTTTCTGTGCTTTCCTCTCCTCATTTTTGTGTCTTTGCTCCAGTGGTTGGTGCAGTAAATCCCTTGTAATAATCAGAAGCTTGTCTGGAAGGAGTCTTAATTCTGCTTAACTGTGCTACCAAAAGCTGCTTCCTCCAGAGCAATTTTGTTCCTCTCTTCTCCATATATTTTTGGGGGAGTGGTGAGGAAGATTGGACAGTGAAATGAGGGAGATAACTTATATGCCTCATCCTTTTATTGGGCAAATTGAGAAGCACACCCTATTAAGTAACTTGCTCTTAATGTCCTTGTTTTTCAGTGGCACAGTCTGACTCCTTTTACTAGATCATAATGACTTTTTCAATTTTTTATAAGCATCTGTTTTCTTTTAAGATCAGTGCTTAAATTGAAGAGTTCTTCTATGTCTGTTTCCAAGTGTTCACTCATATTTAATTCATGTTTATGGATTTCTACTCAGTGTCTTTCATTTTTCTTTTTCAGGTAGCAGATTATAATGTTGAAAGTGATAGAGGTTGTGTTTCTAGAAGTGTTGTGTTTCTTTTAGAGATTACCTAAGAGATATTACAGATAAATTACAGATATTTTTATGAATTGATGAGGGTATATTGTAGGAATAGCATTTTAAGTGTCCACACACTTGGAAACATCTAAAATGGTTTGTAGTAGACATGAACAGAACAGATAATCAAAATGCTGTATATTGATATTTTATAATTGAGCTGAGCTTTTTAAAATGCAGCTTCAAAGAACACTAAGATTTTTGATTCTGTATAGTATGAATGAATATTTACTTTATAGAAGAGAAAGTTTGACATCCCTACCAGGTGTTTCCACCCCATTCTCTGTATTTTAAGCTGTGAACCCTGTGCTGATTTTTTGTCTTGATCTGCTGTGTGCTATTAATATGAAACTACTTCAGCAGCTGGTAATGGGATTATGCTTTATAATATTTAAACTCTTTATGTAGATGAGAAAATCCCGATGAATTATTCAAATACGTGTTCCTTAGGGGAGGGGGAGAAGGTCAAAACACAAGGGCCTGGTGTTGGTGATGGGCAGAGCTGCAGAGATGACCTATCTGCGCAGAGAAGGGCGGTGAGTCAGTTGCGGTTGGGCTGCGCACCTGGAATCGTAAGGCTCTGCAGGGCGCTGAGCGCAGCCTGTTGGACAGAGGTGTCCCCGCTCTGCACCTGCTTCTCCAGGAGATCCAGGAGCTGGTGAATGACTCCCAGCTGGAACATTCTCAGACAGTTGCCATCTGAGGAGAGAGGCAGAACCAGGCAGGTGAGAGAGGTAAGAAACATGATGATAGAAACTAATGATGCAAATCCAGAATTCAGGGAGTCTTTGCCTTGACTATTTTCACATCTTGCTGAGATCCAGACTATAGCTTTTGCATTGCTTTTTGTAACCTTCAGCTCTTTAGAGAGAAGTGAGCATCAGCTACCTGTAAACTGATGCTGAGACAGACTCCAGTGGAGCTTAGCTTGAGAGAGCTTTCAAGGGATAATCACTGTCAAATTCAAAAGCATAGGTTCCCCAGTCCTTTTCTTTTCCCTCAGTGCTGCTGCATTTTCCACTATACATGTCGTAAAATACCAGTGGCATTTTTCATTTCTCACCAGGATAGCTTTAAAGCTCCTTTAATTTTGCTGTTCTACTGATCTAAGGCACCACTGAGAAACTAGGGGTCTTACCCACCAGTGGTAGATCTGATGACTAGTTCTGTACTGCTGTTATTCTTTGTTTTCTATGAAATAAATTGTCATTAACTACTCCTTCTAGGTTTTCCTTAACTCCTCTGAGAAACCCATGTCCTGAAATGAGAAGTCTATTTGTGTTGCACTCACATGAAGCTCAGAAAATATAAGTTTACCTGGAGAGGTCTGGTTTATTAAATCCCGGTGGAAGAGCAGATTTGTGCATTCCAAAAAACTGCCACTTTGCCCAGCAATACTCTGCAGTATTTTGTCAGTGCATGTCTGGATCTCTCCTCCTGTCTTTGAGAACTTGCTCTGTACAGGTGGCAGCTTTGTTTTCAGAAGCTGCTTAGCTCACCTTGTTAGGAAATGAGAAAGTTCTGCTAAAGACCAAAAGGAAGCCCTCTATGCTACAGATGGCATCCTTTCTGAAGGAAGTTTTTTGAAGATGCCATTTGGAAAATAACTTTCTGTATTTTCCTTTATGCAATTATGCCTCTAGAGAAGTATATACCTAACACACATGAACATCTCTTTATTGTTGTGCTTTTACCTTGTGAAAGCTGTTTATTAAAAATGGCAAAACAGCATGAACACTAAATAGAAAAACACATTCACCTGGAATAGAGGGTTACCCATGGAACTATACACACCTCATGCAAATACATGGTCTGGCCAAAAGTAGCTTTAGTGCTTTGTGGCAGTAATAAGCAGATGGGACGCAGTTTCTTCATGCGGAAAAGCCAAATGTTATAGCCTATTTTTTTACAGTTTTCATGACATCTAATTGGTTCATAACTTTCTTGCCACTCAATTAATTAGTTAGAAAATGCCTGTGTGTGTGTATGTACTAAGATTCTCTCTTTACCCAGGTGTTTACATATTTTCTTTGCAGATTCTCATGAGACAGGCTCTTTTTTTTGCAGGTGCAAATGGTTCTCTTTCCAGAATAGTTTGTTGTGCTCACTGCTTCTCATTCCTCTGATTCTTTCTTATGGGAATTTACAGGCTTAGCTGGTAATTCAGCAGAGCAAGGCCTGATTTTATGAGGCCTTTCTTTTATAATGTCTCTACCTGTATGCAACAGTGCTTCTTGTGGTTCTAACAGAATATACAGACTGAGGTGTACAGACTTCTAATTTTTGTATGTATAGCATGTAAAGAGGGCCTTAGTAATTTTAACACCTTTGCTGCTTTGGATGTTATTTCCACCTCAAAGTCATAGACACTCCTGTTGTCTTTTGAATGAGTGCCTATTATTCTTTTAATCTCTTAACATTTCACTTAGTAGCCTGTTTTTCCTCTGTATTCTTACATATGTTAGATAAGAATTTGCCAAATGCTTGTAAAATGTAGTTTGATATTTTCATGAGGGAACTGTCAGTCTGAAATAGTTAGAATCCTACTCACACAAAAATCTTTTGATACCGTTTGGTGCATAAATTCTCTAAAGCTGATGGTTTTGCTTGTCATTCTTCAGGAGTTCTCTTGCCTAGTCCTAATTTTTGGAGATCAGAGTATATGAGGAAAATTGCCCAGTCTTCTTTAGGAACAGGTTCCATAGAAATAGGTCACCTCTTTTGGTCTGATAAAATTCTACAGGGAAAATATTTTGATCTTCATATAGACTAACCTTAATTGAACTTAATTTCTCTCCTCCCCCCACCTCTCAAGCTGAAGAATGTCAGAACATTTTTTTTTTTTTTTCATCATGTAGTAAAGTGCAAATAGGCAGAGCCCATTAGTGGTTGCCTTCCTTTGATTGTCACAGAGCTCCAAGTTGCTTTTCTCTCCTATGGAGTTTTTGCTTGGATAGCACAGAACATTCAGTTTAATGGCTCATAGTTAAAGTCTGATAGGAACAGCCACTTTTCATAGCTGCAAAAGCTGTCTGTCATCTTTTCACTGCCTAGAAGTCATTTGATGCTGAGAACAGATTTCCATAGGATTTTTTTCTCTCAGATTAAAAGCTGTGCATACATCAGTGACACACATTGAGGCATGAGAGGGATTATTCACTTCTTCCACATGAAACATCTAATGCTGTTGTGGGGAAGATGAGGAGAGAAGAGTGAGTGACAAAGCAAGCCATTCAGCTGGGTAAATTGAAATAGCCAGTTAAAGGCACCAGGGGCACTTCTGTGGCCTTTGTAGAGCCAAGATGAACAATGGCTGATTCAGAGCAAGGTGTAAGGCAAGGAAGAAAGGGAGTCTAGAAAGGTTGTGAGGTGAAGGTGAAGAGGTGTGTGGATGACAGCTTGCTTTAAAAAAAACCCCCAAAACCAGCATTCAGACAGACGCGATGGATTTTTTTCTAATAATTAAGCATCTATTAATGCAGAAAGTTGAGCAATTTTGTTAATTGAGTTTGAAGCCAGTACAGTAGCTATCAGTGAGATAGGACAGGAAGTGTGGGGGGAACTTTTGCTGATTGACTGAGCACAGCATGCTTTCCAGGAGTCTGCTCATAAGAATATCTCTTTCTCTCTGCAGAATATAAAGGCTCATTGCTTTCTATAATAGGAATTGGAAGATAAAATGGCTTATCTTGAGATTTCTTCCCCCCCTCAATGTCTGAGTAATCCTCCCTTCCTAAAAGTGATTTAAAACCTAAACCAGCAGTAACTGGGTTTTTTTGTTTGGGTTTTTTGTTTGTTTGTTTTGGAGTTTTTATGTGGGTTTTTGGTGGTTTTTTGGTGTGTGTGGTTTGTTTTTTGTTTTATTTTTTTATTTTTAACAAATATTTGCCATTAAGTGTTTCCAGAGTCTCCCATATAATAAAGTGCAGTTCAGGAAAAAGAATAGTGTAAAAGCTTGCAATACTGATTTATCTCCTCTTTCTTTATTACTATGCCCCTCCCAAATTATTTTAGTATCACTAGCATCTGTAACTTAAAAGCATCCAAGTCTGTAGTCTGCAGAAGAGAAAGTAACTATTTCAGAACCAGGGAGTAATGAAATCTGATAGTGTTGGTTTTCTCTGCACTCACAAACAGTGGCTTTCCATCTTTGAAGGGTAGAGAATAACCAGCCTTACCATTTCTTTTGTAAAATTAGCAGTAAGCCTTGCCCCTGCAAGTGTCTGGATGTGGTGCAAGTATCCATGTTCTAACAGATGATGCCACAGCCCTTAGCAAAAACCTTCTGTATGTGCTTATTCGTGTTAGGAGAAATAGAGAATATCTCATATCTGATTATAGTTAGCCCAAAACTGAACTGTTCTGTCAGTCGGTGATGACTTTGTTGTTATGGTTAATAATTTAAAACTTAGGTTGTTGATCGCTTTGGGGTTGAGAGTGGTAGGATGCAGTGTGAGTGGCCAGTTCTTGATATTTTATTTTTTAATCTGTATTGCCCGAAGTACAGCATAGCAGTAACATAAACTAAGTTGCTGTTAGGCACAAGCGCTGGGCTATAGGCTATAGAAATGAAAAGTGTCATGCCTGAGGAGAATTCCTGCAGGGATGATAAAAGAGACTGTGGACGGGTCCCTGTTTAAGTAAAAGAAATGAACAGAGATGGAAACTCTGCTAAAGAGACTTTTGGATGTTGATTCTTTATGTACCTGGCCTGTAATATTCCCCTTGTTACCTCCAAGAAGCAGAGAGACAATGAGATCTGATGCAGCCTTCACAATGCATGTATCTTCAGCCTGTGAACTGCCTTGGAGCCTCAGCAGGATCTCAGACAGCACCTCTGGCACACCTGCATCCACCAACTGCACTTTCAGAGCGTCTGTAGAGATGACAGTAAAAGCACATTAAAAGCTTCTGGCTCTTTGTGGAAGCTTTTCAAACTAGAAAACTAAATCCTTGAACTTTAGCCAGTCATTTTTCACGTGCAATCACTGTTTTGGTTTTGTTTGTAACAGCTTTCTGGAGCTAGGATGGTACCAAGGCAGAATGAGCAAAGCTTTCTGCATTGGTCTTTGACATTTCTTGTGTTGCCAGTCGTGAGCTTTCATGTGTTTAAAATCCGTGCTAGATATCTAGATATTTTTGGTGGAGCAGTCTAGGTCTGCTTGTTGCACTGCTCCTTAGAGTATGCGTTTTTGCAGATTCACAGAATATTCTGAGCTGGAAGGGATCCACAAGGAGCAGTGAATCCAGCTCTTGAGTAAACTGCCCAAACAGGGATTGAACTGGTACCCACTTGTTCTGATTTTTAAAATTAAAAAAATTATCTGTGTTGCTGCCTTCCTCTTACCCACCATGGAGAGTAAGTCTGCATCTGCTGTCTTTTGGATCTACTGAAATGCAGTGGAATGGTACTCTCTCCTTCCTCTCTTTGTTGTCTCACCTGTTCAAGTGTTCGGGCCAGGATCTCGCGTGTTCTTGGGGCTTATTTCTCCTGAAAGGGTTGCTGGTTCTGTTAGCAGCATCCCATGACAAACTTGGAACCCAGAGCTTAAACCAGTACAATACCCAATCTCCCCTTGTTCCACCCAGACCAAAAGGAGCCTTACCATTTTCTGCAAGTGCTTGCAGGACCTCAAAGACAATTTCTAACCTCTCGTGGCTCTCTGCTCTCCTCAGTTGTTTCACCAGCTGGTCAGCAACTTTTGTCATGCTTAGAGCTTCCTTGGCTGAATCTGTGTATGTGATAAAGTCACAAAGGGTTTTGAATTTTTATTTGATTAAATGTTTAAAGATCTCTCCCTATGATGTGTAGTGATTAGACACTGTTTTTGAAGGCTTTTTCTATTCTTGTAGACTCTTCTGTTTTTTTAGACAATACTGAGACAGCAGAACTCTATCCCTTCTCCCCTCAAGTTCTTTAACTGTTTTCTGTAATTTCTGTAGACCTTATAGGTGTCAAATTAATCCTGGCTTAATGTCACTGACTGGTACAAGTCCATCTGTAGTGTGACTATTTAATATAACAATTGGCACATGTCAGTTTGCTATAGCAGTATATTTTTTGCCTTGATTAGGTGCTTCTAGTCTTGCTGGGATCCTAAACATCTGCAAGATGTATGTTAGCAAAGTTTGACACTGTTTGACATAGAACACATTTCAATTGAATATGGTATTAAATAATATAAAAGATATAGCAAGGACAGACCTCCTTAGAGAATAAGGTGACAGTGTGATATCATGTCCCCTTCCCTGCATATCCCCTAAATGCAGGAAGCAGTAGATCAAATTTTAGCCAGACCTTATATAGAGAGTGGTAATAACATTGTATTTGGTCTTTTTCTTCCATTACTACTCACAACTTGTAAAGTAGGGCAATTATATTTTACGTTAGTGGAGGTGATTTTGCTTTGAAAATTGTGTAAATGAAAATGGTAGCTGTTTCAGTAAGGTATAGAAACTTAATTATAAATAGAAATGAAATTTTAATAAACAAGCTTTTAATGTACCAAATCTGAAGTAGTTGAAGCTGTCAATTTATCATATGAAGTTTTGCCATCTCTTCGTTTGGGGTCAAAAGCTGGCTGTTTAAACTTAATTGTTTTAATGTAGCGTAAGTAATTGCTGGTACTCCATAAAAGAGTAGTTATTTCTCCAATCCAGATACTGTGGCCAGTTCCTGATTAGATATCAGTAGTGTTTTAAAAACAAAGCCTAAACACCACCCCTACCCCACCCGAAAAGCAAAGGAGAAAACAAACAAAGCCCACAAACCCATGGGCAGTGGAAAGGCAGTGATAGTGTGGAGATATTTTGCTCTAAGATGCAAAAACCTTAAAAAACAAAAGACCTTACTTACCAAGGTCTGCCAGATTGTACAAGGCCAATAGAGCAACGTGGACAAGTGGCTCACTCTCTGCATAGTCAGTTAATATTCGGACCAGTGATGGGATTACTCCGACCTTCACCAGCTCTTCCTGGAGGCCACCTGGCCAAGGAAGCATAGGTGTTAAAGGTGGTTAAATCAGGAACTGATTAAATCAGTGGAAAAGGTCCAGCTGAGATGATTAGCAGCAAGGCAGTCTGATTCTTTCTCACACTGTTGGAATTTGTAAAGCTTTTGTGGGGTGGCTCCAGACTGATATGTGTGTGGAGGAAATGCAAGTTTGGAATGGATTTTTGCTAAACCTCCCGGTTTGACTTTGACTTAAGGTATTAAGCCACTGTCTCCACCCACATGTGCTTGCTGAAGAAACCCTGATAACTGTTTTCTTTCTTTCTTTTTGTAGTTTGTTTCATAATGAATGACAGCTTAGTGTCTGAAATGATTTTGAGGGTGCCAAGAACTATAAGATACAAGGTTGGACAATGATGGTTGCCTAACAGCACAATGGCACTGCTTTTGCAGCAGTGTCTTGCTGAGAGCTGGTCTGCTGCTTGGGTGACAGAGTGCATGGCAGACACCAGGAAGGGTCTGGTGCTGTTGTAGCATAGGCAATCGGAATTCAGACAGGGAATTGTTGAAGTTAATTTTTCTTCTCTTTGATGCATTTATTGTTGTGTTAGTTATAGGATTTATTAAAGCATGTCACAGTCATTTTGGCAAATCTGTGCTGGGCCTGTGCTCTGCCAGAACGGAAGCAGATGTGTAGGATGGCCATATGCTGCAGCAGTGCCGTGTACAGGAGTTGCATGAGCATGGAATCAAACTTTGGGGAAAAGCTTTTTTTAAAGTATTGTGTCATTCTCTAGCTAATACACTTAAGTCGCAGGGAGCTTAGTGGAATCTCTACTGGGTACCCATAATGCTTGGATTTCATAAGAACGCTGAAGGAGGCAAACCCACAAATTTCTGAGTAAAGTTGTGCAGATCCCCACTAGGAGGATTAGAGAAGATAGGTTGAAGGCAGAGGGTAATGGATATGAGATACTGGGTGAAAATTTCCATATTACTTTCAGTATACAGTAAATATTTTGGTCAGTCTGGGAGTTAAAATCTGAAACTGTTTTGGTCAAATTGTTTGACTAGTTTGACAAATTGTTTGACAAATCAAAATTGTTTGACTAGTGACACCAGCTAGCAAGCTGGTGTCCAGGGAATTTGGAGCACAAAGATCTCCTGCATGCAAGCAGTGGTTCTCAGAGAAGACTATTCCTTGCACAGATAAATATCTCAGTATTTTTTTATCTCTTTTTTTCTAACACACTTTTTAAGCAAGTGCTTTGCTTTATAGATGTTCTTATTACTTTGGGAGAAGTCCAAGCCAATCGCGATTTGGACCCAAGGCAAGTCTGCAAAATTGGTTAAGATATGTGTGAGACTCTGCTCCTCTTGTAATTTCAAAGCAGTTCTGACAGAGATATGCCACTTTGAAGTCATAAATGCAGGGAGGAAACCCAGAGTTCAGGCAGTGCTTGGGGTGCATTCAGCCAGGTGTGTGTGAGCTCTGTGAATTGCGTACCTAACTGGAGGCTGAAGTGTCAGGTCTCATAAAGTTGTGATGAGTTACAGGCTAGAATGCCTTTTAAAAGAATGCCTGGGAGCCAGGAAAAAGCAGATTCTCCTCAGTGGATACTTACAATTATCGTAACAGATACGGCCAATGGCCCTCCCAGCATGGAGCAGCATTTCTTGGTCTGTGCTCTCCAGCAAAGGTATCAGTGTTAGAACCAAATCTGCTTCAATACATGGTTTCTTCATTTCCTCTGTGTAGATAAAAGAGAGGGAATTCCAGGCTTTTGCCATTTAGGAATAAAACAATTGCAATAGCAATAGCTGGTAGTTGTGAAACAAAATTCAAGAGTGAAAGCATGAAACTAATGTTCTGTAAGATGCTTTGTAGTAATGTTTGAGCATGACTTACCATTTTTGGTTATCTCTGAAAGCACGTGGGCTGCTTTCACTGCACATCGTGGATTGCCCTTCAGGATTTTTGCCAAAGTTGGGAAGATCCCACTCCCTCGGAGTAGGCGGAAGGATCTCTGCTCTGCAGTGATAAGAGTGTTAGCAGTACCTGCAGTTGGTTTGCAGCTGTTCTATTCACATCTTCCTTTGTTCCCTAGAGTTCAGAGTGGATGTCTGTGGGATCCAAGTTTCTGATTTAACAAGGTTCTTAAAGGCTGTCTGAGTCTGAATATATGGGCACAGTCATCAGCTTGAATTGCAGCAAGTGTGGTTCCAGCTGATTACTCTGCTTTATGCTGAGTTGAAGCCGGGGTGGCAAAGCAAAGAGGAAAACAGTTTCATCTTCTCTGACTATAAAAGGATGCCTGCGTAAGGCATGGGAAGTCAGGGATTAAGATGCTATTCCTGAGGCATGGCCTAGCAATTAATTCTGTAGGTAGGCACAGCATCTTTTATTAGACTAGCAATTAGAACAGACAATTCTCTTTGCCTTTTTTCATCAAAAATATGGCCAGCTGGCCTGGAGGTAGTAAATCACCATCTGCCAGGAGACTCAAATAAATGCAGGTTTATGTCATATTAGGAGAATGTGCAAAAGCTTTAGGGACTTGTGTATAAATAGACTAGAAACTACTTTTAAAATGCCTGGCCTGATAGGGTCACCATAAATTAATCCTAGGAGTTTGTAATAAATAGAATATTAAACCTGGAATTTCTCTGGAGCTTTTGGTATTTTAGTGACGAGAAATTTTATCTGGTCACAGGTAAATTTGTGAGTTTTATACAGAGAGAAAAGAAAGCAACACAGCCTGAGGACAGCTATAGTTCCAGCAGCAATCACTTTTTGAAATATAGATTATTACAATAAACAAAATCTGCCATGAATTCTTTTGAATTGTGCAAACAGTTAATTGATGATGCAGAGTGATACTTAACTATCTTCAGTAATAGCCAGCAGAATCCCATTCAAACTTTCAAGGATCTGATCTTCAGCTTCTGTGTCATCTTCACAAAGCCCAAGGTATTCCAGGTGCTTATTCAGGGTTTCTAAACAGAACGGGATAGAAAACTTCAGTGAGCCAGCATGGAAAATATTGAGTTCTTTGTGGTAGTTCTTTTCAGTGCTAATGTCTTATTATAAATTAGTTTCCTGAAGATCTAAATATGCTCCTTTATTCCAAGTGCATGAGATCAAAGGCGTGGTCACTTCTCCCCACATAGCTCTTGTGCAGGCGTAAATGTGCAGGGATTAATTCTACCTGGGAGCAGAAATTAATGTGTAATAACTGTGGCAGAGTTTGAGGTGGGGAGGAGAAAGGAATAATTACAGGACCCAAATCAAACCTGTCGATTCAAAATACCTGTTTATCATAAAGACAGTACTTGCAGCTCAGCTAACTATCTGCTGTGGCAGTGGCCAGTTGCAGGCTCTGAAAGGATGCAAGAAACAGATGAGGGGTAAAATGCTTCTCCTGTGTTTCTGTCAGCTTTGGTCTTTAGAAAAATACCTGGTATTTACATCAATATGTACCCAATACATGTTGATCAACTTTTATTTGGAATTTTTTTATCTGTATAAGTTAATTCATAATTTTTATTGCCACATCACACAGTTACACTAAGTTCTACAGTTTCACTGTTGTGAGAGGAAGAGACTTCCCTTTGTTTTAAAATATTTACCACAAAGGTCGAGGTTGATGGCCTTTGAGTTGCTGTAGTAAGAGAAAGACATTATCCTTCACTTTTTAGCTCTTCCATGTCTATCATAATCAGATGAATTTTTATTATAGTCCTCCTTTGTAATTCCTCTGCTAATTTGCTTAGTATTTACAGCAACTTTGATAATTTGCCTGAATATTTTTCCAGCTCACTTTCATTCTCCTTGAGGATCTAGAATTTGAAAGTGTTCTCAAGACTCAGGTGGGCTGGGATTCAGACAGAGGTTGTCATGTTTTGTTTTCTACTCTGTTAATTCTTTGTCTATTTGAGAATGGCTTTTGTGCAGTTAATCAAAATGATCTCTTACCTTCCAGGCAGTGAGAGTTAACTTAAACCCCACCATCATTTATAATTTGGTCATCTTTTCCCCATGTAGGTTCTTTTGCATTTGCAGACACTGAGGTTGATGTGCCTCTTTATCCCAAGTCACACAGGATGATGCAATTTTCCTGTAATTCTCTACAGTCAATTTTGAGTACTCCAAATAATAAAAAATCTCCTTACCATTCTGCTATTTCTAGGTCATTTATGAATATATTGAATTACACAGGTTCCAGGAAAGGTAACCTCTAATAATTTTGGCTTTCTATTATAAAAGCAGCCTTTATTCAGCTCTTCAGACTTCATCAGATAATCATCTCTCATATCCCAAGATAACTTAGATAAAGGTTATTGAAAGCTCTGTAGAAATTGAAATGCATTAACAGTATCTCCTTTATTGACCTCCTTACCAGCTCCTTAAAAATATGTTTTGAGATGGGTTGAGCATTAGTCACCTCTACAAAAGTCACAGAGACTATCCTTTTTCATCATGACTGTGTTTAGTTTATTATCCTACAATTTACCTGTCAGAGATCAGACCTCTGCATTTTAATTTCCCATATTCCTTGCAACTGTTTTTAACTCATCCCACTCTTACTGCTTCCAACTGCATTAGTGTTGTTGTTGATCTCAGTGATATTCTGTGTGTTACAGTTAATGATTTGATGAATCATCTTTTAATATCTTATAAACGCTGTAGTATAGCATCCAGTTCTGACAGTTGGTTACTCCTTATTTTATTGATTTGTTAGAAATCTTCTGTCCTTTTAATATGGAGATTCCTCCATCTGCTTTCTGAAAACAAAAATACCTAAAGTGGCTGCGCTTAGTGTAAGAAATATTGCTGGAAAACTGAAGTAGTTAATGTTTAGTAGGATATAATGTAGGATGTTAGCAAAACTGTAGTAAAATAGCATTTTAGCTTTACAAATGGTTTCATTGAAAATGCTGACTCATGAGTTGTGCCTCAGAAATTATTTGATGAGGATTAACCAGTTAAAAATTGATCACTTATTTTTGTTTGGTGGACTCATTGTATTCTCTGTCCTTAATGTATCCATTGATTAATGTGAGGGTTTTTTTAATGAAAGCACATGAATTTAGTGCATACAGGAATTTACCTCTGAGGAACAGAAGTGTCCTGAGCTGTTTGGAAAAGAGGATGAAGTAAAGGGAGTTGAAGTAGAACATAATTAAAAGCTGTTACTGGCTATTGAGAAGAAAAATTATTTGGCTTAAAAATTTAATAGTGGTTATTTAAAAAGCTTTGCTTTTGTGCTTTAGCGAAGCTGCCATCTCCAGAAAAATGACTGAATTCATCAGGTCCAGTTCTCCTGCCCAAATTTGCTGAATAAATCATTTTGTGTAAATGAATGCAGCTTTTTTACACAAAAAACCACAAACCACCTGAGCAACCTGACAGCTGAATCAGGTTTGATCTTAAAGATCTGGTAGGAGTGGGCAGAAGGCTACAGCTGCTGATTGAGCAACATGAAATAATACCTGTGAGACTGAATTATCTAATGAATTCTGCTTTCATCTTATCAAGACCCAAAATGTGTTGGCATCTGTCTTCTAGTACTGTGTTCTCTAATTAGAGTAAGAGTGATGTTTGCAAATACCTTTCTAATATGTTTCTAATTAGGATCTATAAAGCTCTGGAAAGACAACTGGATTTCTTAAGATGGAGGAAGGGGACAGTCTATCCTGGTGACTCGTTGGGTCAGTACAGTGGTAACCAGAAATCCAGGTGCTTTGTCATTTCTCCAGGGAATAGATACTAGAATAACACCATATGCATAATGACAAAGTCCTTGTAAAACACCCCTCTGGTTTCAGTCTGTAGTATTTTGAAATGAGTAGTATGAGTGGTAGCTGACTGAAGAGTTACTTACAAAAGCATCACAGGAAGCAGCATTTAATTATAACAGTGTTAAAATACTGAACCCTTTTCTTGAGGACTCAGAATTTTATCATGCATGTTATTCATAAAAACTTGATTAACATAACCAGCTTGGGGCTGATTCCTCAATGCTCCTTGTGTTTAAGTCCGTGCCTCTGCAGGGACAGTGAAGCAGGCCCTGTTAAGACAGTTATTTATGTGAAAAAGCAGCAGAACACATACAGATTGTGACTAAAACTGACCAGAAGAGGGTATTTATTTCTCTTTTGTGGAAAGTTCTGGGGTGCTGACGTTTTGTTTCATCCCGTGCTGGAATAGATTGCTGGCACGGTGGAACTGGAGGCAAACCAGAAGGATTTGTTTCAGGCTTTTTGCAGAAGTGGTTCTTTGCCAGCCGGGGGCTGCGTGGCGCGCAGCCCGGCCGGCAGGGAGCCAGGCTGGAAGGGGGCCAGCCAGGCCAGCCAGCTGGTCAGACAGCAGGGACTGCCTGCCCGCCTGGCCTCTGAGGAGGCTTTTAGCAGAATAAACACGTTCTGAAGGAATACTATCCGTTCTCTTGAATCAGCATTTTTGCTAGAATATCGCTCATCAGCTTTAGTGATTCACTGTAGAGGAGAGGGAAATGGGCACTCATTGCCTGCAGACCCTGAGTTTAGAAATCTCTTGAGAGTGAGGTACAAAAGGTTTTTTTCCTGAGCTGAAGGCATAGATTATTAATTCACACATAAATCTGTACATAAGAGACTGAGTAAGAGGCATAGGAACCAGACTTTTGCTGTGGGAGTTGGTTTTTGATCATCCTAATGAGAACAGAGGCAATAGTGCAGAAAAAGTGCTGTAGCACAGCAATTTCATCTGGCTTCTGCAGTGGAGAAAGAGCCATGAGGAGTGAGCTCTTTGGATCCCTTGAACCACTGCTGTGTCAATTCTCAGTGCTAGTTTTGACCTATAAAGTCCCCAGGGAGTGAGAGAATTCCATACACCTCCCTCTTTCAGCAACTGATTTTGCCCCTTCTAAAAGAGCTGTGACTTCTGATTTTTTTTTTTTACTTTTTATAGTTGCTGACGTGTGTAGAAATTATTTTCTTTTTTTTTCCTAGATAAAGTATAGACTCTATTCTTCAATATAAATGCTGCTCCTGGTATTACTTCTTGGTGTTTGGGTCCTGGGTAATGTGAGGTCTGTATGAGCCAATTTGAGAGCTTGAAACAACTTAATCTGGTCAAATGCCTTGTGTTTTGCTGCCTCATCCTTCAATAATTTCACATACTGAACTTTTTCTTCTGTCACTTACCTTTAGTATACTTTAGGAGGTTCTTCCATGGATTATTAGCATCAGCATTATTCAAAGCAGAAAAACAAGGTAATGTGTTTTTCCAGAGTATAAAGGTGAGGTGGTTATTCACAATAGAGGTCTATTTAGCTTTGTCTAATGTCTCTGCTAATAGGTGATTAAAGAACCGTGAAAGAAGACACTATATATCCTTTCCCAGGCATGCTTTCTTAACTTATAGTAATCAACTCCACAGAGATTTTCTTTGGTGGAAGCTTCATCTTGTTTAATTGCACTTAAATTCATTAAAATATTTATGTTAAATTTGTTTGTAATTTAGCTTGCAGAACATGGACTATAGATAAGTGCCACAAAGTAACTTCGGATTGAGAGAGAAAATAACTCTATCTTTTTTTTTTTTTTTTTTTTTCTTGTGGAAGTTGTCATCTGGCCTTCTCTTGACTGTAGTTTTCTGTAAATGTGTCTTACCACCAGGGCAGGAAACATAAGTCTCTATTTTGACTTATCCTGCATAACAGCTGAGGGATGAGGGTTGGGGTTGAGAAACTCCTAGAGTTCTGCAGGTCAAGAGCAGCTGACAAGCATAAGATGTAGCCTGAAGAAATGAGAATTTCAACTCATAATACTGCAAAATAGCTGTTGGGTCTGTCTAGCAATGTAATTAAAAACAAAGCAAAAAGAAAAGTTGACCTGCATTCATGTTAGTGTGGCAGCCTGCAAAATCATGTCACTGTAAGTCTCCATTTTCTCACAGTATTTTTTTAATGCTCTTCCCTAAAATCGATAAAAGAATTCCTGATTTGTTGTGGCATGTCCTAAATGGAATAAATATGGTAATAAATGTACCTGTATGCTGAGTAGAAGTGTTACTGTAGCGTACCCAAATAAAGCTCCAGGTCTCCTTGTCTGGGAATGTGATATTAAATTTGTTTCATATGAAACATAAAGGTGTAAATTGGAGATGGAGAAGTCCAGGAGGACTGGCAAGTGTATATGTGTTAAGAGCAAATAAAGCCTGTAAGGTCAAATACATTCCTGCTGGCTGTGAGTGGTGCAGCTAGATGATGATAGCATTTTGCTGTAACCAAGGGTTAGCAAAAGCTGCTGCTTTTGATTTTGTTACCAGGGAAGGGAGGAGAAAGGTACAATTCAATCCAAGGAAAGATTTTTTTTTTTTAAAATTTCTCCAGTGGTGAATTATTGTATCTCATCTCTAGAAAGTCATGCAACTGTTTTGGGACTGAGCTGACTTATTCTTTCCAATAGAACTATCTTATCTTGGTGCATGAAGTAAAGTATTAGAGGAACAGATCCTCCATCTCTTCAGACTTTCAAACCCATGGCAAGAAAATTGTCCTATAAATCAGATAAGCTATTATCTATGTCTCCATGGAAAGCCACTTACAGCCATGTTAAAAGATACATTTTGTGTCTTTGTCACTGCACTCAGGGGTGATGAGATGTAGGAGAAAAATCATGAGATTATAAAGGACCCAGGGAGAGAATTTAAAACTAATATCCTGAGGATGAAAGGGATATAATTATGAACAACTCTTGACCTGGCTGGTTTTTAACTCTTGTTCCTCTGCATTCTTCAGCAGCTCTCTTCAAGGAGGAAAGGAGCAGGAATGTATGAGTATACTTTTTCCTAGAAGTCTGGAGCCCTGTCATTATCTGGGAATTGAAATATCTCCTTCCACCCACTTTCAGAATCTGAAAAGGCCCATATTTTCCCCAATATTCTTTTTTCCTGGTCTAGACTATGGGTGATTATTCTCAATGTTAATGGCCAAATACAGAAGTGTGCACTAAAAATACCTCTTGCCTAGAACTGTAAAACAGAGGTAAGCCCACTGTGTTTTTTTTTTTTTCTAGCCTTTGCTCATTGCTTTTGCAGTCTTTCTGGACTGCATTGGCCCATCCTGAGCTCCTTAAATTATTCAATGTCTATGATCCCGTGGGATGGGCCTTTGAACATCTTACTATTCAAAGAACATGAGAAAGCAGCAGCTTTTAAAGGAGATTTTCACTGTTTAGCCTGAGCCATAGGTGGAAGGGCTGATGAAGACAGGAATTTAAGTCTGACTGGCTAGTACTTACATTAATATTCTCTATTAATCACAAGGATTTTAAAAATTGTTTATAATCCATGTCTAAAATTCTCTTAATTGTCACAGATCAGGTTGGACAGACACAAATGCTCTCTTTGATGTGGTGTCATGCATGGCTTTTTTTTTTTTTAATGAGGTAAAGAAATCACTTAGCAGTAAAGTAGAAAAAGAAACTGAGATGGACAGAAGAAATTTTCAGAAAACTAGTAGAGAAATGCAGGCTCAGAAAAGGCCCTGGTAAAAGAAGATACTGATATTCTTGTGGTAACTCAAATTGATATATTGTTATGGTAAGAAAAAAATGACAATTTATTATGAAATGGAAGTTGTTTGGGAGGAGGAAGGCAACTTTATGTTTTTATAGTTTTTGGCTTTATCCTTGGGTAATTGAATTCTACCAAGGAGGGAGTACAGTAAAAAGTGTATGTGGGGAAAGCTGGGGTTAGAAAGCAGATCCCATTGACTTGTGGCTGATGTTATGCCCTGTGGAGTCAACGAGAAAAATGGCTGCAGAACCCTGACTGGAAACAGATGAGAGGAAAAATATGATAACCTAAAACAGGTCAGTGAGAGAAGTCAAAATAAAGCCAGCCAAGTGCAGTCAGGGAGAACATATGTGTGCCACAGAACATGAAAAGCTGCTTAATTGTATTCTATTAAACTTGCTCCTTTTTTGAGGGATGGAGAATAGGGGTAAAATTCACTTTAGGATGAAGGTACCAAAATATTGTAAACTTGTGTACCAGTAAGTGCCTTTTTACAGGCCTGATAATGTAACTGACTTAGTGCTTAGGGAATAGGTCTGACATACATCAGCTTCATTGGCTAATGCTGAGCCTGAGCTCCCAGATGCTCCAATGCATTATGCAAGGTAAGGAAATTCTAGATCCAAAGTCTGGAAGTCATGCTGGCAGGAATAGCCACAAATGTGCTCAAAAGCAATGAGGAAAGCACCATCAGCACAATTTGTGTTTGGGTAATATTTTCAGGTGGGTTTTTTTTTTATAAACAATGGGTCAGGAAACTTGATGGTTTAAATCAAAGTTCAACTTCTTTCACAGTTGTTTGGTTCCAGGAGGTGTTGATTTCATCATATATTGTGAAAGAGGAGTAAATTGTCAGTGCAGCAAAGCTACATGTGAGCAGATAAGCAACCAGACAAATTGTGACAGCTGGGGATAAATTGACTTCATTTATGAAAATAAATGAAATTTCTGTCTTGCTCACTGGAGATCTGATTTTCTGCATTTGTTGAGTGATGTTGGTCTCTAAAGATATGTTTGATCATGTAGTTAATACACATCTTAAGAATTGCAGCATAAAGTGAATTAAAGGAACCCTTCCCTATGGTTATCATATGTGTATGGGAAGTGAGCCATAGTCTCAGCCAAATAGCATTCAGCCTAATTTTCCTGGCTCCCTAAATTTAGCTTGAAGAGCTGTCAGTGAAGAAAAAACCAATTAGACTCCATGGCAGAGAAAACACTAATTTCCTTTGGCTGACAACTCCTACAAGGGGCTTTTTATCCAAGAAAAAGAACAGCTGTAAAAAAAAAGGAGGTTTTTTTGCTGATGTGAAAGCATCAGGCCAGCCCTCAGCTCTCCCTGCTGAGCAATCTGTTGGGAGCGTGGGTGGATGCGGGGCATGGCTGGCAGAGCAAGGAGGCCCCACCAGGGAGCCCAGTGGCAGGAGACTGATGTGGAGAGATGACAAATAACAAAGAAAATGCAATTATTGGCCTTCTGTGCCTTGACTCCACCTAAACAGGCACAGCACAAAGATCCCACTGTCCAGATTAAAATTCCTGAACTTCTAGGGTTTAATTAATGATGGCTTCAATGCAAGTAAACTCAGGCCTGAGCATTTGTCTGTTCTGCTTGTGCGTGACAAATGTTGTTTGAAGAACTGTAGTACAAAGATACGTTGTAGACCTGGAAAGGGCACTCATTTCTCTTTTGCTTCTCTGATACAATGCCAAAAAAGTATATTTTGTCTGCAACTTGTCTTCCATCTACACCTGTCTTTTTCTTGCTAATTGCCTGTATGGCTCCAGTCAAGATCTGGAAAAAGCCATTGAGAGAGGAGGATTTTGTTCCTGCACTGTTGAAGATAAGGGTATTCCATGACCTAAGGAATGAGGTACTTTATTAATCTCAGAGATCTCCAGAATAAAGTGGACAGTAGTGGGAATTTGCTGAAATTCTGTTAATTTTTTTTTTTTGTGGCACTGCCTGAAATTTTGTAGTGCTGAGTATTATGATTTTGATCCTGACATGTGTGTCTGACCCATTTTATAGTGAGAGAGATGTGAAGATCATCCTTGGAAAACAGTACTGAAGTTGGTTGCATAATGGTCGTGCCAGGAATATTTTTTCTTGCTTAGTGAGTGTGTGTGTTTAGATACTTTTATGCAGTATAGCAGACTTTGTACCATAAAAAAAGATCGTTCTCATTTCTGACACACATTTTAAAAGCTATGGCCTTATAAGCTCTGTTGGTGCTTAATGCAAGTAATACGCTGCTGTAAGATGGGACCTGAAATTTAGAGCTGTGCTCCAAACCCAAGTTGCTCAGCAGAATCTGCTTACTGGTGTATCACTTTTTCAATATCTATAAAGTGTTACTTTTATGCTTGTTCCCTGCAGAGCAAGAAGGATCAGATTTTAAATGCATGCAGATGGACACAGATGTCTTAGCAATTTTGAAAATCCAATATTATTTTTTTAATGGGTAATTGCTTGTTTGTTTTAACTTAATTATGTTGACCTGGTTACCTGTGCTGTGTGAGTAGGTTTGAGCTCTGCTGCACGAGTGGGTTGGTGTTGCCTGGGCATTGAAGATTTTCCCAGACGAATTCATGCTTACATAATGCTATGCAAGCTTGTTTGACATTACCTAGAATGATCAGGCTCAAAAATCTTGGCAGGTTTCTCTCACTTTTATTTGTCTGGAAGAAATGCTTGCAATCATTAGAAATTATGTACATAATTTTGTTAATATAAAAATTATCAAAATGGGTGGGAGGGGCTTTTCAGAAAAAAGAAATCTTCAATAAGGGAAGGGGGAACTGTCTTTGAGCAAGTACTAAAATTCTTTTGCTGTGCTGAGCTTGTCTTGGCTGAATTACTTTGTGACTAGATTTCTTCCTATAGTTCTACTTTTTTTTTTTTTGCACAGGTAAGTTAAAGAATGATACAATTATTTGGATAAAATAGTTTTGGGATGCTAGATTCAACATCTGCATTGAACAGTGCTGATTCTAAATACTTCTGATACTTTTTATAGTCTTTAAAATAGTCTCTAACTTGTAACATGGGATAATTTCTTTTAAATGGGTATTTGCTTTTCCTGCCTGGAATCAGTGTTTTCGAAGGAGTTTCTACAGATCTTTCAGTAAAGCTGAGCTGCTTTTATTCCAAAATGTTTTTAGACTTGACAGGATATAGTGTTGTACTCTTAACTGCAAAGGACCATAGCAAAGTCCCCATTCCAGTTTATAAACTACAGTATACTGTCAGTGTCCTTCCCTGGACTGGGCCCTGAATGAAGTACTTTTTCTGTATAGATTTAATTTAAATTGTATCTCCATTACAAAACAGCTCCCCCTGAAAATTTGATTTGGATATTAGAATAGTGAAAAGATAATTTAGCTCTTTCCAAGCAGCACTGTATTTTATTTACTTAATTTAGGTTTTTTTAATGTAGAGGGATCCCAAAGCACAAGAATGATAGGTTTAGGGAAATAGATGTTAAAAGTTACTCAGACTGCGACAGAGCAAGAAGGAGGGGGATTGTTTTTTCTTTTTTTTTTCCCCCGGATTGTTGGTGACCCTGTGATACAAACCAGTCCTTAGAAAAGATGGAAACACATATTGGGTATGAGCCTTCAGACACAATCTCATCCTTCCTCAAGTGCAATAGCTTTGTTTTACAAAGCACCTCAGAAATGAGGCTGAGAGCATTTGAGGAGCTGGTTCAAAACTGGTTTTGGGACCCTGTCTCCCCTCCTGCAGGGGATCCTGTACAGGTCAGGATGGCTTTATTGACTTTGGTGCAGTCTATTCCTAGTTCTAAAGAATAAGAGTAGCTGAATTTTCATTGGGTTTTAGACAGCAATAAGTTTGTTGACTCTGGTTTATTTAAGTGCATCTGATACAGTGCTTTAAAATCAAGAAGGAAAACAACTTGAATTAAAAGCAGCAGCTGTGCAATTTCCCTATGGTATTGATGTATTATGGGTTTATAATGCTGTTGAAGCAAATGGCAAGGTGCTGGGGAATGCTGAAAACTGCACACACAAGGAATTTGTACTATTTTCCAGGCTGGCTTTAGTATTACTAGTTTTAAGGAAAGTAACACAGCCTACATCTAAAAATTGTCTGAATTGTTATATGATTTTACATGAATGAATGGTTTTATTTTTTTAAAGAAAAGTTTGACAAATCTGTACTTAGAAGTGTGTGGGTTTCTGTTTGTCATTTCTTATTATCCTGCCCAGAGTTTTGTACTTGGGCAGCAGAAACAGTGCTGTGTGAGTAAAATCAGGCTGGAAAGAGCAGGAACAAAAGTGGGAGTAAAAACTTTGAGCCATGACCAGCAAATATATCAAAAGGATAAGCTTTCTGAGCAGAACATTCAGAAAGTAGGGCAGGTACACATAAATGATGTAGGAGCAGAAGAAACAATCCACCAAGTTCAGCTGTCTCCACCTGAATTGCAATAGAAAGTCTTACAGAAATTACCTGTACAATAGAGGTAGTTTAGCCAGAAGCAATACCTGTCTAGTACTAGTTCAGTCAACTTATGTTTTGTGCCCATCCCTCTAACTGTTTAAAGTGCTTTTAAGTTAAATTTTGACCTGCTTTTTTATCAGTGTCCCAAAACTACTGAAATGTTTAACTTTACTTGAATAATCATTTAATTGACTAGGAAGGTAATTACTCTAAATGGCAGCTCAGTTGCCATACTGCTCTTAAAGAGAGATTATTTCACCCTTAAACATATTGAGTATTACTAAGATTAGTTCTGCTGATGTCATGAGGTCCAACTGTGCCGTGAGTTGCCGTCATGTGAATGAAGGTGGGAGGCTGAACCCTTTGATCCAGTTAATCAATACCTTGGAGTGATCTGGAGACTAATGGAAATTAAAGTCTCCAAGGTATATTTTAAATCCAGTATGAAAGGCATTCCTTTTATGTGGAAAGGTCATAGCTAAGGCTTGTCCTCCAGCTTTCAAAGAAGCATGTTCAAAGGCTGGACCACCTAAATGCAGCTCCAGTCCTCCCAATCATGCTTGGCAAAGTGCAGTATGTATGCAGAGGCACACGTGAGCGTATTTGCTTTGATGAAGGTTGTACTGTCAATAGAGAGGAATGAATTTCAGTTCACTTTTAAATACTTGAGTTTCTTAACGACTCACCATTTTCCAGTGCTTTAAGTTTCCTTTTCATTGCCATTCTCATAATTTACTAGTTTTCTTTAAACCAGCCTTAATTTTCATGTGACTGTAAGTGTTAAGTATTGTTTGAAATAGAAGACAAAAGACTTTTAGGTCACCTCTAGTATTGCATTTATCATAGAACTGCATTTGTATATTTAAATGATCCTAAATTGGTTTTCTATTTCTGTCACACACATCTGCAATTTCTAGATGAGAGAAAACTAAGCACAGACTAGCTATCACTAACTATCTATAGTTAACAAGAGCTTTACTTACCCATAAAAGCTGTAGTTCTCCAGAATGGGGACAATAAAGAACAGCTGATCTGTGCTGTGAGTCTGTGTCCTTTCCAGCTACCACGCTGTGAGTAAGGGGGAATATTTTATAGCTTTCAAGCTGATGAGCAGCCCACAGCATGCTCACTCTTTCCTCCTCCTGCCTTTTTCTGTGACCCTGCTCTTCAAATGCATCTAATACTCCATAATTGCTTAATCCTCCACCGCTACTTTTGTTTCCAGTTCTTAGATGTCATTAACAAAAATGGAAACGTAGTAATTATCACACTGGGAGAGATCCTTTCAGATCTTCAAAACAGTTTTTAGTGAATTTCCCTTTGCTATCATTCAGAAGAGTGATTATTGAATCTAATAAGGAACAGAGTTCCAAGAGAGACTAGATTACGATTGGCATCTACTTACAGTCAGATTTAAGAGTGTTCCTAGAACATGATTCGAAGGGTCTAGCCAAATTTTATCCATCTCTGGACCTCACCTGACAGGTGCTAAGTGCTTGAGAAATGATCCAAGCCCTTCACACTCATCTTTCAAGTCTGTGGCTAAAATATAAAAGAGGAATTTTTTTTTTTTTTTTTGGAAAAGGAAACTTTAGAACCTGAAGGTGCCTTAGCTTACTGTTTCTGATCAAGGAGAATGCTTTCTGAAATATTCTCAATTATTATTTTGTAATGGTTATAAAAAAGACTATGGTTCAAAAAAATGGTTATCAAAAAATTGCTGGTTTTGAAGCAGTAGTTTGAAAATAATAGTTTGAAAAATAGTATTTTTTTTCCCTGTTGCATTTCTGAGTCCACTTTATTGGGACACTTGAATCTCTGATAAATAAGAGCCAGTTATAAGACAGCTTATGAAGCATGTGTTGTGTTCTATTCCGGATGCATTACAACCCCCTAGTGTTGCTGCAGCCTGAGCTAGAGGAAATGCTGTCTGCCAGTTAATACTATTTAAAGATTGTTCCAGTAAGCAGATTGAGCTTCCCAGTGTGGTGCTGCTTGGTGGGGGCTGTGTGTTGCAGTCTGTGGTTGTAACACTGGCTCCAAGTCTGTAGCATCCTAAAACTTCACTGCACCATGGAATTATAATCACTGTGGTGATTATAACGCTGGAGGGAGTTTAATTTGCTGACTCTTAAAAAGCAATCTGAAAATGAGTTTGGAGCCTGAGGATCCTGTAAAGGTGGTGGAGATGTTTTACTGACTCTCTTGCTTGATAATTAAAAAGCCAGTCCCTTTGGCTGGGCTTATGGAGAGGGAGGATGAGCTGAATTCTTTCTGGCATTATTTGTTTTTTCCAGTTGGAAGTGACATGTCCTGCAAAGTTGCATATGAATTGGAAAATAGAAGTCCTAAGGTACAGATTGCTACCTTATATCCTGTAATTGGGAAAATTCTTGTGTATATTGCATTATGTTTGCATTGCCACAGCCAGAAAAAAATGCTTTTTTTTACAGATGATGGAGAAGTGGAGCACGTATGCTTGACTGCTTAAAAGGGACCAAGATCAGTCATGGATTAAGCTGCATGTTACAAAATGATGAGACCTTCCTGTTGGTTCAGAGATTGACAAGATGAGCTGGTTCCTGTTGGCTTTTGGGTATCAAAGGTACCGCTGTTTATTGAGGTCAGAGTGCAGACTGAGGCTTAGGCAGGATTGCCGCATGCTGCCAGCATGGCCAGAGGTTGGGATATTTCTGAAATGCAAGCAAGGGGGGTAAATGTTAGCATTTTATTGGCAGAGCTGGTAAAGTGTGAAGCCCCAAAAGACACAAGAACCAGGGAGGGTGAGTAGGTGGTGGTACTGCAGCGTTAGGCATGCCAGACACATTTATCCTCCATAGAGGCCAGTTCCAGTGTGTTCTGAAGTCAATAGGAATTTTTTCAAAGAAGCTGGATTAGGCTCATGGATATGCAGATAATGGTAATCATGAAAAAAAATTTAACAGTTTTTCTTGATAAAAGACTGAAGACAACAAAGGAAACAAAATGAGGTATATAGTAAATGGGTGAAGACAAGTAAGAAATCACATCAGATAAACACATCTTCAGTGTCATTCATCATCTTGCTTCAGTGAATACTAATGGGGAAACAGAGGTTCGTAATACTGCACAAAGCACTGACAAGCAGCCAGGTATAGAAATCCTGTGCCAAATGAACTGTGATTTTATATGCAAACTAATCAGTTTCAAAGATTGACAAAATAAGATGGTTTGGGAATTCAAATTTATAGAACAGCACTGTCAAGCTAAAACGCTCTTTCTGTTCACACATAATCCTTCAAATCTGTTTAAGAGACACTGCACAAGGTTCTTACCAGCATCAGGTGCTGATTGTGCTGGGTGCTGTACAAACACACAGGGAGCAATTTTTGCACTGGAGAAGTTTACACCAAACTGAAAAATCAAAAGATGTCTCATCAGTGACCTGGTAGAGGGTCAGTGGCAGAGGCAGTAAGAGGAGCCAGCAGTGTCCCTGCTCCTCAGGTGAGGAACAAGCTCAGCTCTGGTGAAGCATTAAGTGGTCAGCACTGCTGAGAGGGATAATGTGCTCGAGTCTCAGGCAGGCCTTGTGACTCTGCAGCTTCTGAGGTAAAGCTGGGCCTCCACTTGGGGGACCTGAGCTGTATTTATGCCTCCTCTTCTAGGCACATCCCAGGACTGATAGACAGGGAGAAAATATTTTCTCTGCAGATACCATGAAAAAACTTCCTTTCAGCAAAATAAATTATCTAGAATAAATGGATGAGTCTTTCTTCCTTTCTTAGTTGATGGATTGCTTTAAATTAAGTTAATCTAATATTCTGCAGTGTGATGTATCTCTCATCTGAGGCTTAATTTGCTGCTTTAATTTTTTACAAGGTGGAAACGTGATTCATTTGATTGTGGTTTCAAGTAAACTGTCCTCTTCACAGGAGAAAAAAAAATAGTGGACAGTGTTGATCTGAGCAGTAAAATACCAGAAAAACATTTATTGGAAAGGAATTTTTGCGCTGGGGAACATACTCTGATTTCATACTGTTTATCTTCTCTGCCTTTGAATACTAGTGAAAGGGTATTTTGGTCTGGTTCACAGGTCTGGTAGATGCAGTTATTTTGGGAAACATCAAAAGATTTATAGAAAAGGAACTATTTTACTTGCTCAACATGAAACTTCTGTAACTGGGATGAAAATAAACCTAACAGAACAGAAGGGAGAGTGGAGGAGTTAGAGCAAAGGGTGAGCATATCTGAGAGGAGAAGCAAGCTGGAGCCTGTGGTCGTGCTTCAGTGAACTGCTTTGGGGAAAAATGGGGAATAGGCTGATTTACAGCAGCACATTAAGATGCACAGCAAGTGCCACCCTTTTCATGGGGATACATCACACAAGGAGCAGTGCCCAACATCACAGTGCTCTGAGAGATGTGGCCGCACCTCCCTGCATGCTGCAGTGCTGCTCCAGCTGTGTGCAGAACATCAGATTTATTGCTCTCTGCAATTCAGATTACTCTGAAGTACTTTGATGGGGAACCCATATTAGCAAGTACCATTACTGAGTTTAGAGGTACACGTCTGATTGATTATGAAAATCGTTATGTATTCTTATAGGTAAAACCACATAATTACAGCTACCAGAGTTCTGTCCAAGATTCCCTAAAAAGAAGCACACATATCTATTGTGCACTGAACTTACTCTGCCTGTTCTCGTGCATGTTGGATGTCATCTGAGAATGCTGTTTCTCCTGTATTTCTTGGTGTTTTATAATTCTCTTTCAACTCCAGGCCTGAGTAGGTTACAGATAGCACCAAATCCAGGACAAATTGCCACTATGGATGTGTAGCACTCTGGTCTCTATGTACTCCCTAGACACAGAGTTTATGCATATCCAGGGACCATGTTTGGAGTTCTGGCAGTTTGGTCAGGGTTTTTTTAATGGGACATACCTAATGGTCGCATTTCCAAATTGAACATTTCCTGATGGTGAAAAAAGACTTGTTCAATAAGTGTATGAATTGCTACTGTCATTCTTCTTTCCCTTTCAGACTGGCTTAGCTTGGTATTCCTGATTAATTAAAAGCAGCAACCCTTATAGTGACAGTGAGTAGTATTTCAGGTGTTCTTTCCTATACATCCATAAAGTATCTAGATCCTGCAAATCTATTTCTTTTTTGATAGTTTTGTCTATCTCTGCTCTCTCCTATTGCAATTTTTACATACCACTTCTTGCTTTCTGTTTTGTGTGGTGCTGGTGCACTAAAAATATACATACACCCACAGATTTTTATGCTTTTTAGTACAGAGTAAAAATACTAAATGGAAAGCATCGAATGCCTGTCAGCCTGAGTATCTTTAGCTGAGAGAAAGAGCACCATCATATCCTGCCTTTCCCTTGACTCACATTTCAAAGAAGCTTATCTGGAGATCTGCGTGATGGTCAGAGACCTTGATGGAATTTCAGTCTGTGATTTAGGAACCAGAAAGAAACTACACTTTTTAAGAAAAGGGGAAGGTAGAAAATAGCAGTCATTTAAATCCCCATTACTAAGAGATGCTTCTGGAAAGCAAATAAATGACTAACAGGAATAGATGTGATAGTTTGTGATCCTGGCAGAATTTGGTCTGGAAGCTTGCATGTGAAGATTGAAGTTATTGGTAACGCGGCAATGCTCTGGTTTCTACTTTGTGTGAGTCACTTTTTCAAGTCCCACATGCTAGTGTTTCTTGGAGTTTTCAAAACACTGTTCTTAATATTGTTTGGTGCTGGAACAGTGCCATGGAAGAAGTTCAGGTTAGCTGCAAGGCAAGGCATGAGCACCTTTAGTGTCAGGAGTATGACCAAATCACTCTCTGCTGAGGGGTAAGAGTTCTGTGCACAATGGATTTGGATTTACTGTCCTTCACTTCTGCAACATTTTAAGGAGTGCTGTTGGGACAAATGAGTTCTGTGAGCTCAGTCCAGGAGGTCATTCACACTCTTGAGTTTCACTTCTACTTTGCCAGTCTTGTACTTCAGCCCTAGTGAATCAACCCACACCTTTGCAGTGGTGCAGTCTGCTGCTGTTGTGTGTTCGTGGCAGTCTGGTGGGTTTGTGCAGATGCTGCTGCCCAGGAAAGTCCTCAGGGTGCTCCAAAGGCTGTGGCACAGACTTGCACAGCTGCAGCTGTGTCTGAATGGCTGTGTGCAAAGATTTATTTCTTTGCAGGTTTTAGTTAAAGGGGTTAAAGCAGGGTTAATACTTCCCTTTCTCCCTGGAGTACTGAGACCTTAGTAATTACGTAGTGAGTCCTTGTGGTGAATTAGAAATCTGTGAATTGTATTAAGGCAGTAAAGCCATAGCAATCTCAGTGCATGTTCCTGAGCTCTGCTCTGTGGGGCAGGAGCTGGGGATCTGTTTGACCTAAGGACAGTATAATTACAAACCATTGCCACCCTCTTTTACCTGGGAATCATTTATTATCATGAGTACAGGCCAGTTTTCTATTCCTTGTTTCTCTGGCTGTAATATTTAGCATAATAGAAATCCTAGCCTGTCAGAGGTTAACTCTTAAGAGTTTATTCACGGGGAAAAAAGAAAGGGGGGGGGGGGGAAGAGAGAACTTTTCTCTAGGTTCCCTAGTTTTGTTGAGGCTGGGAGACATCATGTCCTTTCATGTAACTTACTTTCAAAATTTTTTTTTTCCTCCAGACCTTGGTAAGAAACTTTCTGAAAGAACATTAATGAACTTTTTTAGAGACTAAGCAATGGTTAAGGAAGTATCAATGATGATCTGGAGGGCAATTGAGCAAGTCCCTTGTTTAGGAGAACTGTTCTGCCACTATGCATTTGGAAAATATTTTAGATATTGTGTGTAGCAGGCAGATTTTAAATTAGCTATAGATTTTTCCTTCTTCCTGTCTGGTTCAGTAAAAAGATAATTTGCTTCATAACATGTGTCACAATAGAGGCTAGCCACACAACAGAAGCTTGGTTTCAGAAAAGTTTTTTGATGTTTTGATGTTTCATTTTCTTCTACATTGGAAGATTTCAGCTTAATTTTTGTGTTTCCACAACCAGAGCTGTGCTGGGGTGTCATCTCTAGAATTGAAACCTTGGTATTTCAATTAGAAGGCTGCAGAGATACCCAGCAAGGCTCATAAAGGTGGTTTGGGAATGGGCTGCAATGTACACACTTCTGTTCTTCCTGATGTCTGCTGAGAGTAGGTTTAGATGGAAATTCATTCAGGTACATCCAGGATTTTAGTGTTACAGCCAGAGCAATGAGAATGTCTCACTGGCATAGATAAACCTAGCTCAAACCAGCCTTTATTAATGAAATGTTTACTGATATGTCTCCAAAATACTTAGGCTTTCACTGAACTTTTTAAAGCCAAAACCCTTCTGATAAATGCTAATTATTTCTATCCATGTGTGACAACATGTGGAGCATAAAGGAAAGCTAGATCTTGCTTTCTGCAATTAGTACATTTATTGCTCAGGGAAAAGACTTAGAAGGAGGTATTAGATTCAGTTATTTGTGTTTTATCTGTGTCAGGCTCAGAGAACTCATGTATTTGACTGCAAAATTCAAACACTGTAAGAATTAATATTAGTGAAATACTCACTATCTTCTATGCCACTTTTTAATTACCTATTGTTATATAAATCCTGCTGTTCTTTTTCAGTTTATAATGGAGATCAGAGGAACTTCTTCACTGCTGAGATTAATTTTTGGTGTCAGTTCTTTCTAAGGCCCTCTGAGTATTTGAGGGTTTGCTTCCAATAGTTTTCATTAATAGCTAGAGGGTTTTTTTAGGCTGGTTCTCCTTTTGTTGCACATGCTGAGGCTCAAGAGATACATTCAAAGCCCAGTGAATGAATTCTGACTTGAGGTGCTCTGTTTTCAGCTCTCTGTCTCCTGGGGCAGTGAAAACTGTAATATCAAAAGAAGCAGGTAGGTCCTACAACTCAGCTGTATAAAAAATGACCAGAGTCCTTCCTTAGGGCTATTGGAAGATCATTCCAGCTGACCTTTGGAGGGACTCTAGAAGATACAGAGAACCCAACCATGCTTGTTTCTTGTGACAAGATTCCTGAAATGCAATACTCTTCTCCATCATTTGAGTGGAGAATTGCCTGTTCCGAAGAGCAGCAAAGCAATCCAGCACCTTTTTTGTTTAGAGAAAAGGGCTTGTGCATTTTGCTTATGGTATTATAAAGTTGCTTGGAAGGTAAGAAAATGGCTTCTCTTTTTTTTTTTCTAAGAAAACCAGAAATTATTGAAACTACCTGAACTTCTGACTTTGTGGGGTATAGAAGAGCCTTTAAAACTAAAAAAAAAAAGACTTGTTGCTGATACACACAAACTTAAAAAGAGAAATAACAAGGGAAGGATATGTACAAGTATTTATGATGCTTAGAACTGAGTGCATTCTTCTGAAATTCTCATGGATTTTCTTCATCTCATTCCACTTTGGTGATGACAATATGTAATTAGACATAAAAAGGTTATTATATTAGGATTGTTCTTTTGAGTGGAGTTGCATATATGATTTTTTACAATCACTTTTGATAAAGGAGTGTGTAAATGCAGAAACATATCCTTATATATGATTTTGCTTATTGAATATTTAGAAAAAAAATCACAAAATATCTTTACTCACTAGGACATCACATATCATTAATGGTACAAACTATTTCATTGGTATGTAACAGCTGCAAGATACAGTGATATTCCAGTAGCAGAGAAGCACCTTTGTGTTCAACCTGCTACTGAATTAAAAAAAAGGGAATTTTTTACAATGAAAAATGGATATTGGTCAGTCCAGAAGCTAATGAATTTCTGGGAGGCAAACACCATGGCAATCTGGACTTGGTTGCAATTTCACAATTTCCACCTGTCCAGCGTAGTTTCTGACTGAAGATCTAGATTACAATGAAATATTCGTGGTTAAAACATGGGCTCTTGCTTTATTGAAACAGTGTAGTCTGCTGTTTATTTTATTTTTAGTTTGTAACAGTTTTCCTTTCTCCTCCTTTTTTTTTAAATTCAGCTCTGACCTTAAATTGAGCTGTGACCTTTAACTGACTTCCTGCATCAACCATCTGCATCCTCATGCAGCTTGTTTTTTTTTCTAGGCATTTAATCCCTGTTCTACATACTGAATGTCTGCAGTACCCCTCCTAAAGAATGCATATATTGACTATCTTGCTCTACAATGGATTTTATCCAGAAAATAAGTTTTAATGCAGCATCTTTGTAATGGAACAGCAACAACTAAAGAAATACAGTCTCTGAGAATTTCTGTAGAATCATAGGAAGAGAGGCTAATTAGAAAGGGAGAAAATACAGTAAAATACAGTCACCAGGACCAGTTTTCTGTTTAGCTCAGCCAAACTCTTTGCTTAGCTTTGGAGTCTCTGGGAAGGGCCTGGAGTGGAGCTGGGGCAGTTCAAACTCCTGTACAGCCTAGAGAAGCCTCGAAGTTGTTACAGTGCTCTACCTACTTTTTCACCTGCACTTGTGCATCTTTTCTCCAAACAATCCTCCTGTTCAAGAAGGTCTTGGTAGCTTTTTGGCATTTCATCTGAATGCTTGCTTGGTTTTGTGAGCTTCCCTGTGGCTTCCAAAGGGTTATTTCTGGGATAAGAATTTGTATTATCCTATTCCCACACATATCACATAATAGTCCCTGGTAGTCACTGTGCTTTTTCAGGGAAAATGCAACGTCCGATCCCATTTCTTCACTGACCTACAAAGCTCTTTAATATTGCACAGTCTAGGTAATCCCATTGATTTTACTAAAGTTGACTATACAGCATAAAGTTACATGCTTGCTTCAGTCTCTGTTTTCTTTAACATCTGGGCCAACAAAGTAGGGTCTCTGCTGGTGGCAAATCTGCAGGAAATTCCAATAAAATTTAGAGAGGGGTAGAAAACTTTGTTTTCTTTTCCATAATAATTATGCTTATAAGGATTATTACTTTAAATGAATAAACTAAAGATTAAAAAGAAAATTTTCAGTACAAGTCCAGCATTGTTCTAGTGCATTCTGACATTTATACTTTTAAAATGTTGACTTCTTTGATCTGCTTGATGACAGCTCCACTTTGGAGCAGTCTGTCTCACTCTTGGGCAAGTTTATAGATTCACAGTAAATAAGCCAGCAGGGACTATTGGATCATTTTGATCATCACAAGCCATTATACCTTCGCCCAGTTATCCCTGTAACATTTGTTCTTAAGGCTGAATGCAACAGATCTGTGACCTTTCTGAATTTCATAGGAGAAAATGGGGTGGCTTCATGTGGTTCACTGCAGCATTCTAGAGCTCAGAATTGATGGTTAATTTAGTTTGCAGAGAACTGTTTGTGATGCCAGTAGTGAAAAATTAAAAAGTTCTCACTAACCCGTTTCATGTCAGTGTACAACTCATCTCACTGAGAGACTGATGATTATCAGTATAATTTAATCAAAGGAACTGCTTGTATCCATAAGATGTAACCTACTGGATGAATGAGTTGAAACTCCTGGTGGAATTAATGTAAAAAACTCCGACCTCTACTAAATAAATCACATTTTACTAGCCAAATCAGAGGGACCAGGTCTTCCTCCATTGTTCACACTTAGAGCCGCAGTGCAGTTGATGGTGACTGTGAGATGAATTCCCTGAGCCTCACCTTTACTTTCAGAAGCTGACTGGTTTGCTTGCTCTCGTGAGGAATAAATGATCTTTCCTACCTGCAGGTCTAGCAGGGAGGCAGCAGCACACTCCAGGGCAGCACCAGCCCAGCTTCTCTGGGAGATCTGTGGCTAGCACGGAGAGCTGGGCCTCAGGCTGCACAGGCAGCAGCCATGGCGTGGTGTGCTGGCCTGGCCTGGCTTTGGGCATGTGGGGAGAGGACTGAGAGAAGGCTGAGGGTGAAGAGCAGGGAGCTGCTCTGGAGTTTGGAGCAAACAGCACTCAAGGCTTCTGCAGTGCGTGGTGCTGGGAGTGCAGCAGAACTCGGAGCTGTCGGGTTGTGCAGCCGGGCCGAGCGCTCTGTGGAAGAGAGGACGGGGCCTGTCCTGAGGGCAGCGGCTGGTGTGGAGTGTGGTAAGTAAATCTTGGTGTGAGACAACAGAACCCTGAAAATATGACAGAAGCTGAATCAGTGCAGTGCTAACAAACTTCAAGGTTATTCCAGCTGTGATAGAAATGGAGCCATGGGCAGCTGCAGCCACTTGGGAGTGACTTCCAGCTGGAAACTCCAACCATTACAGGCCTGTGACTGGAGCGGACTTTGGTGCCTGAATCTGAGCCCTGCCCCAGCTTTCTGAGAGCAGCTGACAGCAGTTTCTGCCTCCCGATGCTTTGCAGAGAATGGAAGAGATCCCCACTGCTGACAATCCATATGGGTAGCAGTGAGAGAGTAAAAAATACAAAATAGTGGTAGTGGTACATCACCTGCCCCCTGGGCAGCTCACTCATTGCACCATGGTAAAATAAGGAGGTACTTATAGAATTCTAAGATGAACACACGAACATGATGCTTGTTTAGAAATTAGAAATAATAGTATTTTTTTTTTAAACAGAGGGCATGGAGGTGGATTAAGATGACTTACTAAAAGGATAGAAAGACCTGGAGCAGTAGCCATAACCTGCTTGAATCCATTGTTACTCAGGAATGGCTAGAATATTTACCCAATTCATGTAATGTCTCTTTGGGTGAACTAGCTTGTATGGTACAGTGTCAATTACAGCAAAGCAAGAGTTTCTGTAGGAAGAAATTCCTCAATCAACTCTGAGTATTTAGTAATTTTGGAGTCATACTGTATAATATATTTAATATAATGGAGTATATTGCCTCTGCATATTTGGGTCATGGGGATTGTAGAAGGGGTCATCTTCCTGTTGGGAGAGGGGAAAGCTGGGATGCCATGAAAGCACTGCAGTCCTCTGTTGCAGTGAGAGGAGCAGAGATGAAATTCCTTGAGCTGGCCATCCTTCTCAGGCAGGAGCTGTTGACAGTGGGCAGAGGCTTAGTGTAGGAAGCCGCAGTGGAAATAAAAAAAGAAGAAACTTAGGAGAAAATAAAAGCCTGGAGAAGTGCAGTGCATGGCACTGTTAGAAAAGAATGAGGAGGTGACTCTCATGACTGAGGATATGATAAGGGCAGAGAGAATGAAATACAGCTGCTCTTGCTTCCTAAGTCTGCCATAAGGGATTGATAGGTGCACATCCCTATTGTGAAACTTGGATCTGTCATAATTTTGCAAATATCTTTGAAAAGGGTATTTTCTGTCAGGTGAATGCAGCACAGACATGAATGCCAAAGCTATGCAGGCTTGTATTGTGAAAATGAGCCAGTAGGCTTAATCCAGGTTTTGTAGTTTGAAACTGTGAGGATGATTAGAGTTTAAAAAAAAAAAATCACGTAAGTTTCAGGAATGTCCTGAGCTGTTCTTTGTTCCATGCTATGTGACAGCAGTGGAGAAGGTCTTAGTAAGATTTCAAGTAAGAGGGAAGGATTTTCAAAATCCTTTGGGTACTGCTTTTTAAACTTTTGAACAGCACCTCAGTATCAAGACATGGAAAGTGCTGAATGTGACCTGCAGCAGCAAGTTAGGCACTTTTTTGCAGCAGGGGTTTTGCTACCTTAGGAGGTGGACAGCAAGTGAAGCTGAAAATGAAAGAACAGTATAATACCAAAAGTGTTTGTGGATTTTTTCATCTGACCCTTGAAAACAAACAAAAGGCTGGCTTCTTACAGTGAATGAAGTATTACAATTTAAAAAAAAGAACAACAGAACAAAACCTCCCATCAGAAACAAAACTACTTTCATCTAGCTGGATTTTTATTAGGTCTTACAAACAGGAGTCTGATAGTCAAAAGAACAGGAGTCTTTTATAGTCAACATTCAGTTTATGCTCTGACTTTTGTAAATCTATAGGATTGTACTAGCAACAAAGATGACAAGAAGAACAAGGGGCTTAAGAGGGCAAAAATGCTGTGGCCCAAAAGTAAGTCACTTGCATGGTGCCAGACATTTTATATATAAAGCTGATGAGTCACTTAAATGATTAACAATTTTCCTATTGGTGCCCTTCAATTACACAAGTAATCAATTCAGCTGCCATAATGCAGTGTCTGATATGACGTGAAGTTGATATGCTACAACTGCTGCATTATGTATAATGCAGCTGAATGGTACCAGGGAGTGTATTAAAGAAAATTAGCTCTTACATGATATGTTCTGATGCAGTTATGGTGAGATGAAAAAGAGTGAACTTACTGAGCATTTTCATAAGTTAATATATATCTGAGAGAAGAAACTTGCATAATGTAGAGCATGATATCTCTTGAGTAGCTTATTGTAATGAAATTCACTGAAAACATACCAAGTGCTGGAATAATTTCATGTGGCAATTAGGTCATGGAATTCAAAGGTCTCTTTGGGCTTTGCTGATACACAAAGCAAATTATTCATATGAAGGAGAATACTGAATTCTTGCTGAAGATAAGTGTCCTGTTGCTATGCAGACAGCTGGGTCTGGAAAGGTGTGTGCTGAGGGGCAGGGAAAGAAGAGCAGACCACAGCAATATTCTTTAGGCAGCTGTCTGCACTTAGAGTTTCCTCCTTGGTTAACAGATCATTATAAAGATCATTATAAAGAGGTAAATCAATAAAAAGAAAAGGTGTATAGGCCCTTAGGAAAAGCTTATCACTCCAGAGTTGAAAGGCAACCATTTCTGCTTTCAAGGGTTGTGGATGGCCTCCTTCAGTCTCCATTGGAGACTTCTGCTGAGAAACAGATGGACTGATGTATTTTGTACTTATCCAGCACAAATCAGGCCTGCAGTGCAGTGTAAGCACAGGCTGTGTTTCAGTGCAATATAACATCCTGCTGTGAGCAAGGGCGTGTAAACAGGAGAGCAGGAGGCAGTGCATTCTGCATATCTTTTTGAGCAAAGTCCTTGGAGGCTGTTACCAGTGTGCCTTTTAATCTGATAAGATTAGATCCCTACAGACATTTACTGAGCTGTAATTGCTTCCCAACTAGAGCCTGCTGCCTGCCAACCAAGTGCACCCCATTTGTATCTGAGAGCCCAACCTGAAGAGCTTGATTACTGTTTTGCAAATGAGATATACACCAATTGAATTAGACAGCACAATCCCAGGGAGAGGTTGGTGAAGTACCAAGAACTCTGTTCTAGTTAACTGCAGTGTATGGGAGTGTTCAGTCATCATCTTCTGCTCTTCCTCTGCAAAGTCTCTCTTCAGTGGCTGGCTTAGGGGACACTGGTTGTAGCCTTTTTACCATGTTTTCTCAGATGAACTATGTCAAGGAACTGTGGCTTTTTTTTCTGTTTCATTTACTTTACTTGCTTGCACTCTGAATTATTTTAATAATGGATGCTTTATTCTCCATTTGAAAAATTATGATGGGACTTGCCAGCTCTTTGTTGTGTCTTGTTATTGTTAGTGTATTAGTAGCAATAAACATCAAGTATATGTTGTTCTACATACTTCTCAGACCTTTGCAATGCAGGTCAGAATTTGGAATATCTATTATTAACTTGAGGAAAAATCTAAGGGCTGTCCTTTCCACTCAGGTCCCCAAATCTCTAATAAATTGTGCTGAACCTTGAAGGCATCACAGGCTCCAGTGAAATTGTGTGTGTGACAGCTGTGGCATGGAACACAAAGAGATAGCCCTAAAGTAATCTTGCTGGGTAGGATTGCCACAGTGCCAGGCAAAAATAATCACTGATGGGACTTCTTCTGAAGGGCAGGTAGTTTTGCAGAGTACAAAACTAACCTTGGGAGACTGGAGCAATGACAGATGGCTCTACTCTCTGCAGCCCTGGACTGCGAATATTGCTTTCCCTGGGTTAGTTCCCATCCCCTTGCTTTCCCTGTCTATGCTCTCTATAATTGTGATTGTCTGATTTCTGTGTGAGACTGAAGAATAACATATTTGAATTAAAATAAAACGAAGCAAAACCCATCTATCTGAGGAGACTCCTGCCACTGTAAATCTTCATTGCGCCATTAAAATCCCCAGTCAGCATTGTTTCACTTGCAGCTGTATGACTGACAGTATAAGATGTATTTTCTCATGGATTGGTTTGTAGCTCTCTTGCTGCATTTCATTTCATTAAGAAGAGGTTGTAATCTATCCATTTAATTCTTATTTTGCTATACATATCTCATTTTTTTTATTTTCCTTTTCTTTGTAGTTAACACAGTGCCTTGAAGAAATAGCAATCTTGAATGAGTGCAGAGAAGATGATGAGCATGCAAAGCCTGCCCATGTTCCAAAACATGCTGCAGTCTGATTTACTGATGCTAGAGCCTTATCAAAAAGGAAGGTCTGGAAAAACATACCCTCATTTTTGCTTTATGTGCTGCTTTGTAATGGAATAGCAGCTTCAGGGAAACATTCTGACCCAGCTGCAGGTTGTGCTGCTGAGAAACTAATTTCAGCCCTTAGAGGGAGCCACAGGCTTGACTATGGAAATGGAGTAAAACCAGGCAGGTTTTGTTGTGCCCATCTGTGATAGAGGAGGTGGGGAAGGGATGGTCCTCAATTGGTTTTGGTTTTTTCTAGATTTTAATTAACAGCAACTTCAAATCAGACATAAGGCAAGTTCATGGGGAATGCCAAAGCACATTTGCTTTTGTAGTGAGAGATTTGTAGGGTTTTGAAGACCTCAACCAAATGTTAATTTTACCTTTCCTCTTTAAATGGTCAGCTCCCTCCTGCACCATTCAGTTCCAGGTTCTACTGTTCTTCTTTTGATGCTGACACAGCAGGACTTGAAAAATTGAGATATCGCATGCTGCTTCTTCTTAAAATTGAAAAATATAAAGACACAAACCACAAGAAATTGATTAAGATCACGGAGTTCACAGTCTGGAAAACATGATTGCCACATTTTTTTCTTTAATTTTTTTCTTAATCATATTAAGAAAATATATTTTTTAAAATTAATATTTTCTTAATAATCTCTCTCTTTAAGGAGAGAGATGCATTACAGCCCTCTCTTCTCCTGTAATGTGCAGGTTATAGCACAATATTTTTTATGTAAATTACATGGCTAAAGTAGGTTATATGGCTGTGTCATAAAACACAAATGCTGTTCTCCTGGCTCAGCAATAATCAGCATTGCCAGTGAACTATTCAGTTCAGGGAATGGAAGATGCACATGCTCAGAGGAAAATGGATGGTGAGATTTGCAGCCCTAGCCAAAAATGGACTTCCCTCTTTCTTAAAAAGTGAAATGAAAATGTTTTTCTGTACCTTTTCCTCTCTCTCCCTCCCCTTCCACCAGCAAATGGATTCTAGTGGCAGTGTTGAGGAGTGCTTAGCCAGAAAGATGCTACACCAGAGGTGGGATAGAGAGTGTCTAGTCCCAGAAGATACCATTTAAGATTAAAGCAAACTCCAAGCTTAAATTTTAAACAGCTCTGGCCTCCTTGCAGAGACTGCTTCTAATTAGAGCTTCAAGTTGTGTGGCAATTATTGTAAGGTAATGACTGTCAACAAAGAACTCCATTACTAGTCACTTTTATTTTGTGCATAGGCTGTTGAGTTGTAATGTTTCTGTAATGATTTTAGCTTAGCTTAGACTGTTGAAGTAGAGGAAACCTAGATGGAAAAGCATTGTCCTTCTAAACTATTCAAAATGCTTCCCAGAAAGACTGGGAAGATGATGGATGGCCACAATCAGGAATCAGGCATTCTTACTACAAATTTCTTTGCTCTTCTCGTTAATTTATCCATATATTAATTGGGCCTGGGAAAGGAAGAGAATAGTTATTTTGCAATAAAAGTTTTATTTTTTGTTTAGCCTGAGTTATTTCCTGTCCCTCAGTTTTCTGACTCTACAATGGTTGGAGGTGCAAAGCTCATTCCTTTACAAACTATGAGCTCATCCTAGAAATAGCAAGAGTTGTTGTAGCAGGTTTGGTGTTTCTTCAAGGTTGTTTTGGATCTCACAGATCTGCTTAATTTTCTGAGCAATCAGGAGAGATCATGATAATTTTTTTGGTGATAATTCTATCTATGTATTTGGAATATTTGTGGAAACATGAACTGCAATGAGAATCAGTGTCTAATAGGTTAAAAATTAATGGCAACATTTATGATGATTGTTTCTACTTCTTTTGGATGTTGGCTTACATCAGATGGAATGTTTCTTTATCTTTCTTACTTCTCCTTTGTATTTCCAGTTTTTTATTTTGGGATTGCTGCAACCCAAAGAGAATTTGCAACAAGGAAGTTGATTGTATTTGCTGCTGTGATTAGATGATAACACTTCCACATGTGACTTTTTATTGTTAAAGAAAAAATAATTCCCATACAGATTAATTCCACTTGATCATTTGGTTACCATCCTCAAATATTTTTGGTGAATAGTCTTTAGGCAGTGGGTTGTTCATGAAGTGTCATTTCATCTCTTTCCTCTTGCTGTCTTTCTTGTGTGGTTGCTCATTGAACATTACAAGTAGTTGCCTGAATATTTGTTTGCATTCTGTCTTGTATCTCCGTCCTGAGCTACTTCTGCAGCTGAATGCTGTTCAGAAATGGTGCTACTTGTCATGCTCAAATACACATAATCCATGATGAAGAGTTTGTTCTCTGGACTGTGATATCTTCTGATCAGGATTTAATTTCTAGTCTGTGGAGTAAAGCAAAATAAAATAAGAATGATGACAGATGAGTAAAACAGTGAAACTACTTGCCCCGAAGCCTTTGCAAAGGCGAGTCTTTTTCAATTAGTGCCAAAATGTGGAGGCACAGCTCTGATATAATTGAATAGAAGCAGAGAAACAAAAGCCAACCCCCTCAGGGTCTCCCCTTTCTATACCTGACTAAGTTAAATAGAGAAGCATAACAAAATCTTTCTTACTCTAGGTTTTTTCTTGCCAAGTTGTATTTCTTAAAAAAATAATAGTAATAATAAAAGCAGTTTGTTTTAGGAGACAAAATCTATACGTAAGACTAAACTTGAATTGCAGAGTAGCATGTGGACTACACTCCTTACAGCCCATACATGATGGGTTCTGAACTCCTGTTTCAGCTGAAGGCATCATTCCAGCATCTTTGGCATTGTATTTCCAGGTGATAGAATGTCTTCACTGGAACTTTGGTTTATATCAGTCTGGTTTTCGACCTAAATTAGGGCAATAGTATTTTACATACGCAAAAGAAGGACATATGAATAAGTGCATTAGCAGGATGTTTTTGAATATGAGGTCATAGAAGTCATATAGGGCTTTGATAGCTCCTTATCTATAAAGCAGGTTTCTCCTGAGGAAACATAGGCCTGCTCTTTTCCTTCTTGTGTGAAAATTAAGCAGTGGGATGTGGCTCAGCCTGCCAATGGGATCTGTGTTTTGTTCTGCCTCTGAGTGGCCACACTTTGGTTTGTCTGACAAAGCCCTCTCACAGTGTGCCCTCCCTGCCCAGTGAAAACAGGCTCCCAAATCCAGAGGGGTTGCTTTTTAGTGTATTGGACTTTGGTATGGTCTGTTTTTTTTACATAATTGTCTCTTGGCCCTAGTGCTGAAATATTATTTTTGCTGATTTTGATAAAACTGTTACATAGTGAAGAGCTATAATCTCCTGGAAGAGCAGCATTGTAACTTTCTCCAGTCACCAAGTGGAAGATGAATTAACAGGGCTTGCACAGTCTGCGTGAATTGCTGAGAACTTAGTCTTGTTTAATTCATATTAATTTATTTATAAAGTGATAACAAGATTCTTGTGGCTTTTGTAACATCTGCTTTTAATTTTAGAAGCATTTTAGTCAATTTGCTGCATGACAGTGTTTGTCAACACCAGGTAACTATGACCCCTAACATGCCTTACACAGTTGAGACTGGTTAACAGGCTAGACTGAGAAATAATATGCAAACTCCGCTCTTATCAGGAGAGATCAGTTCCCAAAGTGACATGGATATTGTTGGTGTAGGTGATACCTTTAACCATGACATCACTTTAAACCCCTGGGCAACGCTCATGCCCTTGGGAGTGCATTGCTGCAGAAGCGAACTGCTTGACCTGAAGCTCTGAGACTCTCTACGTTGAATTTCCTTCTGCTCAAGGGAGCAAAGCTGCTGGATTCAATCAAGAATCCCTTATTTTTACTGGCTTGCAGTCAGGAGCACTCAAGTGACTTTTACTTTTTTCTCCCAGCCTTTTCATTTTTTTCCCTAGCCTTTTCTGTTCATTTTTCTTACATGCACTTGACACGTGTCCCTACATTTGGAGGATGAGATAAGCAAAGAACTCTGTCCCTGTCAAGACAAGGAGCAGAATATGCCTGTACAAAAAGGGCCAGAGCAGGAATCAAACCTCTCCTGGGCAGGCAGGTGTGGGAGAGCTCCTTTGCTGCAGTTTGCTTTCTGGAGTGACATCAGTGGGCTTTTGTCACTGTAGTGGGTATAATTGGAAGCAGGTTTCTCTCTCTCTTTTGTTTTTTTCCCTTTTTTTTTTTTTTTTGGAGTCATCATGCTGCAGCAAATTTTGCGTGATATGTATATTGACCCTGAGCTCCTGGCAGAGCTGAACGAAGAGCAAAAGCAGATCTTGTTCTACAAGATGAGAGAAGAGCAGCTGAGGCGCTGGAGGGAAAGGGAAGAAAAAGCCCGACTGGAGGAGGCTGTGCTGAGAAAGACAGCTAGGCGCAACCAGAGTAAGATTTCTGACCTCTTTCTATACTCCAGAGCTGGGGATGGTGGGCTTGCAACTAGCTGTGGTGCAGCAGGCATCTGGAAGAGATTCCAAGGATGAGTGCCAGCTGTCCCCATGGGCAAAATGACAGTCTGGGACTGCAAAAGCAACATGGTTCTGCTCCTTGTATCTCCAGGCTGGTCCTTTCTTTTGGAAGTGTCTTAGTGATGGAGTAAGGGGAATTGTTTTGAAGTGCCTCTTTCGGTCAGGAGTCACTGCTGATGTTCTGCCAGGGGTAACTGATGTATTGTGACCAAGTTTCTCCTCTTCTCCTAAGGCTTTTTTTTTTTTCCACTATGCTCACCCCTCACTGTAAGTCAGGCAAAAGCCTGTGCTGTTGGAGTTTCTTGACTTGGCATTAAATATTTCCATCTGCCTGGAGTAGGAAATAATTTTATGTATTTGAGCTTGTTATGAAGGGCTTTGTCAATAAATGTAATACCAAAAGAGCCGTACCGTATCAGACTAAATTTCCAACTGTATTAGTAAATAGTCTCCAAGAGATTATGTCTGGGGAATAGGATAATAGTGTGGCAAGCCAACGACCAAAACCAAAGAGAAGAAACCAGAAATGTGTTTGCATGCAATATGTAGTTAAAATATGGAGCTCCTCCCAGAGGCTGCTATGAATGCTGAATGTGTGTGTTGGCTTGAAAAGCAAATAGGACAATGATGGAAGAAAGATCAGAAAATGACTTCTCCAAATTTCTTTTCCAACTGACTGGCCTTGGGCCCAAGTGGTTTCAAATAAATAGAAATACTTAATTCCTTGCTCTTTTCTCTGAGTAAGAGCCTTTCCAGCTCTTTCCCCCTTTCATAAGATGAAGCTGTTAAGCTGGTGTGAGATAGAAAACCTTTTCATCTTGGAAATGTAACTACAGTGATTCCTCACTCAACAAGGCGATGTCACAGAGATATGTAAACCACTCATTTCCCTGCCAAAGATCTTATCATATCTTTAAATCTATTAAAGCTTGAATATTCAAAGTTTCTAGTAACTTTTGGTAGCTGATTTTGAGAAAGCTCTGTAATGGTTATGAGACTGCAATCAGCATTTGAAATGTTGCTTATTTGAACACACCCTGGTAGAAGCACCCCATTACAGAGACACTGTTGGACACTGTTGGATTCAGTTGAAATAGCTAGAGCTTCTGAACCTTACAAAGTGCACCTTAGATAGTAATGAATTCAAAGACTATTATTAGAAATGTGCTTCAAAGCAAAACTATTTTCCAAGACTCACTTGAAGCACAGACCTGCATGAAATGACTGGACTAAGTTACAATGGTAGTCTTCAAAGAAGGGGGGAATGCCCAGAACACCCTAGTCAGCCATAGTAGGAGTTTAAAATGACCCCTCACAGACGGCAAGGTGGATGTTGGAAAACCTTATCCTGTTTAATTTTTAGTTTTTTCACGTTAGTGCTCTCACTGTGTATGGCCCTCGAGAGGGATGGCATCAGAACAGCTTCTCTCATGCAGCACAAAAGCCTTGTTCATTTTGATTGATTTGTAGCTGAGAAAAAATTAAAAATGCAGTTCAGCTTCACATACCAAAACAACATCATATCATTGAGATAATCTGTATCATGCTCATTCTTTGAGGGAGACAGATACAGAAAACTCTAACTGCAAAAATATTTATCTGATGAATTGTCATAGTGTTGACACCTGCATTTCCATATATAAATTATACATTAAACCTGTTCAGCTTCCTACTACAGGAGACCATTTTCTGGGTAATTAATTTTCTGATTAATAAGTAATAGGAGAAAGAGCAGCTGAGTACCCCATAGATTATATTTGCTCTGACAAAGGTAGTCACAGATACACATTGAGTTAAATTTCACAAAATCCCATTTCCATTTTACCTTCTTAAATTGCCAATTAAAGGTATTGTTTAGGTTTGACTTTTGCCCATGGTTAGGAAATTTCTACTTTCTTCAGAACATTAGTGAAGAACTATTGGAATCAGATTTGCAAGTCAGGCATCTGGTTCTGCTGGAAATATTTTTTACTTTCATGAACTGATGTGCACCAGAGTTAGAAAATGTAACTTCTTTCAGTTGTACTGGTCATTAACTGTACAGATACTTGTAATTGATTTCTATTGCACAGTTCCACAATGTGATGTTTAATGGTCTCTCAGTGAAAATGGTTTCTTGTTTAAAACAGAAAAGATAAAAAAGCCAGTTGCAAATTGTGGATATAAAATAGTAATTACTGTGCAATAGTCTTGCCTATAGACTCAAGGGGTCAGAGTAGACACCAATAATATTTTTTTATCTTAAAATATTTTTTTTCCTAGAATACAATTGACATCATCATTTTTTGAACCTTGAAGCTGCTTAATTTTCAGTTGTTCTTAATGTATAAGTGAATTTACAGACCTCCTTCCCCTGCTACACAGTGTAAAGCATAGAGTGGTTTTATTCCTGTTTTAAATTAGTGGCTACCAAGAAATGCAAAGTTACCCCAATTGTTCTTTATTCCCTTGAATTGAGGTATCTGAGGTTTTTCATCTGCAGGTTTTGTTTTGACTCTGTTGCATGACATGTTTTATGTTCATGCTACTTTTTTTAAGGCCAGGAGTTACTCTGAGTTTATAGATATCTTTGTAGCCTGAAAGAGTAGAATAGATGTGAGACTTCAATATCACTAATGGTGTGCTGAGTTTCTGAAAACGTGGATGTTGTTTGTGAATACAACATAGCATTTGTATAAAATAATTTTATACTAATTTAACTGGAATTAGATTTATAGCACTGCCTTTCAGATACTTTTGTTTTCCTCAAAGTTCGAATAGCCACATATGAAAGCTTTTCTTCTCATCTCTTTGGGATGGGATAAGGTGAGATGGAACAAAAGCTGTTAATGACAATGGACACTTCTCTAAATAGCAGTGCTCTGAAAAGTGGCTTCTGCTTGGAGTTCTATATCCCAGCTGCTGTAATCCCCCATGGCTACAGTGAGATGTGTGCACCCAGAAGCACAGCAAAAGGCTTGGATTTTTCAAAACAAAGCAATGATTGTGAGTTCAATTTTGATTTCCTATAGTGACTTGAGGATGAAGTGTTCTCTTGCTTTAAGTGTGCTGTCCTATGGAAACCACAAGTGCAGAGCTGGGGGAAAAAAAATTGGCATATGCAGGTCAGAACGGCCCTGTGCGAGAGTTAGAATCATCAATAGACTTAGGGAATGCTCATTAACATGATAATTTTTTAATTATTTGGAAACCAGCTACCAAAGGCCCCAAATTTTCATTGTTTTTTAAAGCAGTGCCACTGAGTGCAGGTTGTCCATAAATGTCCTATTCAGTACCATGAATTTTGCTGTTTGGAAAACAAGTCCAAACCATGAAGTAAGATGTAAGTTGTTGAGAGTGTTTAGCAAGCCAAATAGTGTACCCATCTGTGTAGTCTTATTCCTAACTTCTAAAGAAAATAGTATTAGTCACCTGCAGTAAATGCTAAATGGTGCCTACTTCTGTATTTGGTTTGTTTGATTCCATGTGTCTTGAGGAAAGGTTAAAATTGAAATTAGTATCAGAATGAGTCAATGTTGAAGGAAATATTTCACTTTAGGGGTGAATGAAATGTGTTCAGATTATTCAACAGTTTTAATTTCTTTGCCAATTAAGAAACACAGATTGATGTCTAAACGGAAGCAATGTATAAACATAACTTCAGAATGAAGTATTTCCTTTAGAAGATATTGAATAAATTGTTCCAAATTTTCTTTGCTGTTTGTGCTTTGCCTAAAATTATTAGTAGAATTTAGGCATCATGTGGGTCCTCCCAAGATGACAGCATTTAGTGAGCTTATTCAACATAATGGAAATCTTTTGTGGCTTTAATTGAATAATGACTGCTGGCTGGTGCTGGAATAAAATCACAGGTGAGCTGAATTCTTGGAGGTCCATCTTCAATTCACTTACAAATTGCTCCTGGGCAGATGTTTCAGGAATATATCTTCATTGTAATAGAACAGTTTGCTTGTTCCTACTGTACTAAAATCACTGAGAGAAGTCTCCTCAAAATTTCAAGATCCCTTTGGGGTTTTCTGAGATTTGACTGACAGGCAGCTTTGCAATTTGCAAAGAAACATATTTATGTGATTAGGCAGAGCCCTTTAGCCACTACAGCTGAGCTGGGAGGAAGCACAGGACCCTGCCAATTTTGGTTTTGACACTGATGCAGGATCCAGAACTGTCAGCATTCCCAAAATGAGATTTCAAAAACTATTGAGCATTAGGTAGCTGAAGGACAGTCATGTGGGAAGGGAAACAATGCTGGTCTGCTGCTGTTATTTCTGCCATTTATTCATTGTGAACTGCAGCTCGTGGTGCTTAGATGGGAGCTATTTGTAAATGCTCTTATTTACCTGTCCTTAACAAGAGAAGCTGGGAGAAAATAGGGTAGGCTTATCATAGCATGGCTAGAAAATAATTTATCTATCTAAATGACATTTGTGTTAGAAAGATCATTAGGGAATAGATGATGCTATTTGGAAGCAAGTATTTCAAATAAACCAAGTATATGGTTGGAGAATACATCAGTGTCAGAGGAAGGCCAGTGAGTGAGCATGTGTTTCAGTGGGTGGACATGCAGTGACATTTTTTCTGACTTTGAACTTGGAAATGTATTCCTTATTTATGCTCAGGCCTCTACAGACCCTGGTAATACTTAGCTAAGATTTTATCTCCTATAGAGGCAAGCTCCTGTCAGTGTTCAGTGTCTCTTTCTCTGTATCACTGGATATGGGTCTAACCAGAGACATCAGACCTCAGTATTTCTGAAATTTCTGGCATTATGTAGTCTTGAATTCTGTAGAGTCCTGTCCTTTGTTTCCAATTCAGATATGGATGGAAAAGTAACAAGAGAACAGGAGCAAGAACATTAAAACAATTTTTGTTAGGGGACTGAGCCACCTAATTTGAAGTCATTGAATAAGTTTTAATGTAACACTCACAATGTACAGCAGCTTGAGATATGCTGCAGCTTTGTTAATGCTCTGTACCTTGGGGCAGAACTGAGCTGGCCAGGGCCTGTGCCTGGTGTGGCTGAGTTCTGAGGTAGGGTTAGACAGCAGCTTCTGAACTCAGTTCTCTGAACCTGGGGCTATCAAGAGACCTCCAGGTGCTAGATGACCTAGATATGCACCAGATGGAACAAATCCAGAGGGACTTCTCTCACCTCCTATGATCAGCTGTAAGTCTGTGCTTTTTGGTTTTGTATCTTGTCCTGCAGCCGATTTCTCTGTTTTGCAGAAAAGTGACAGCAGAATATTGCTGCCTACCTGGGGCCTTCCTCAGTGCAATCCTCAGTGCTCCTGTGCCCTGAGACATCTGGCATCAGCCACTTTCTGAGAGAGGCTGCTGGGTTAGTGGAGCCTCTGGCACGGAGGGCATTAGTGTGTTCCTCTGCCTGTCTGGACACAGCAGTGTTGGACTTTCTCCCACATACTGTTCCTCACTAATGATATGAGGTTGTGACTGCCTGCAAACTCATGAATACTTGATGTGGAAAGAGGGCAGAACTGTGGCCAAGGGGAGAATGGGATTTGCCCAAGCTAATTCAATATTTTCTTGCTGATTTTGCCATTTTTTAACATAAATGACTAAAACATTCAAGGACAAAGGAACCAGGTTTTGAGAGCAGGATTTGGAAGGTACAGGAAAACTCAATGTGTTCAAGCCAGATGCTGATGGCAGCTCAATAATCTTTGAGTCTACTTGTTTGCTGTGGTGCTAAAAAGCCTCACTGTAGGGTATAGTTCTCCCTGCTTCTGTGGTCCTGTGTGCCTGACAAAAGGAGTCAGTGCAAACCTGGCATGCTGCACTAATCAGGAGAGCCTGATGCAGAAAATGATCCATAGCTCCCTGTTCATTCTGTGACACAGAAGCCTTACTTTCCTCCTTTGAGTTTACAGCAGACCCTGAAGCAGCCATGCAGGCTTGTTTTTATTTTATTCTCCAAGGGAAAACCTGGAAGCTTTGTGATAGGTCTGTGTGAGAAACCAAGCCCTGTATATAGCTTTTACACTTTACAAGACTCAGTTTGGATGAAAAATCAGAAAATATGGTGCTATGTTCTTGATGTTTTTTAATGAAGGAAAAAAATTTCAAATGAGCAATAGTGATGGGAATGATTTTAAAATATTAAATTCTCCTCTGATGTTTACCTATATTTTTATGCTGTTTACAGTAAAAGGGTCAGCCATTAAAATGGACAGAGAAGAGGCTGATTAGAGCAATGTCTTTAAAAAAGAGTTTTGAATGCTATCTCCTGGTTGAAATTGGGCCAATTACAAAATTGTTACACGTAACTGTGCGCCTTGGCCAGGGAGCCACAAAATTGTTTGGAACATACTGGATAGATGCAGCTTAAATGGTATTTTATTTCTGTGTTTCTTTTTTCTTCTTTCTGGCTTCTAAGATGCGAACCTCTGTGTGTATGTTGCATATATACATACCATGTCCTAATGCAAACCCACTTACCTTAGAGTGTTGTGTGCAGTTATCTCTGCTACATTTGTTAATTAGCAGAGTCTTATCTGAGTAACTAACTGTTTCCTTCCTTAATATTTGCTCTCTTCAGTCACTCTTCCTTTATTTGATCCTGCAGGGGTTTATTGCAGCATAATTATTTCCATGGTAACAGGCTGTAATTCCATAAACAGAAGATTGAGTTTGTTATATGATCAGGAAGCAGCTGGAGAGCCATAAAAGGCTGATTTTTCAGCAATGCTGAAATCCTGCAACCCTTATTGATATATTAATGTAATCAGCTGAATTTCTTTCTCCCTTTGCAAATCCTCCCCTAAACAGAAAGACACATAACACAGTGTTGAAATTCAAAGGTGTGTAAATTGAAATGTTAGGGGCAGAATTTTCCCCCATTCTTCTTAAGAATTGAAATGAAGGGATTTTTTGAACGTATTTTGGGAAGAGTGGGATTCTATGCTCCCATGACTATTAGCAGGGGTAGAGCACAAATTAATTGTAGATCTTCAGTTTATTGTGGGATGATGTTATTTTCATTGCTTTCCTCATTACCACCTAGTTATTCTCTGTATATTTTAATGGATTTACAGCAGTTAATGTTTTGAGAAGTGCATTCTGTCCTTTGAATAGTCTCTCAAAAACATTCACAGTAATTTCCTAGGTTTTCTCCTCAGAAAAAAGTGAAATTCTGTTTGTGTGTTTATGAAAAAAAAAATAAAATTCAATACTTATGTTGGCTAAGCTCAAGGAATTGAGAACAGCCTAAAGCTCACATCCTCATTTTCATCCTAATCAATGAGCTTCTAACACATGTCCTCTAGCTAAATGAAACTCTGAATGGAACCTCATCTACCCTGCAGACTAACAAAATTCAAACCTCTACTTTACAGAAGCCATAAAAATAATTTGCTTGGAAAGCCAAGAAATCTCAAGTGAAGGACATTGTGCTTAGACCAGAGTATACCAGATATTTGAATTGCAGAAGAGCAAAAAAACCCACAAGCCTACAAACACAGCAAACTCCATGAGCTACAGTTTAGCTCTCCATGACAAAAGTAGATCAAGCTGATCAGCTTTTAATGCACATGCAACCTATTTCAAATGCATAATAAATTTCAGGAGTTTTTTCTAGCCCAGAGAGAGAAAAGAATAGAGATGTTTTCTGTAGAGAGTCAAAAGATACTTGTGTGACTACAAAGCTTCCCAGTGGGTGAGGAAGGACAGTCAATTTCTATTGCAGAGATCTGTAGCTTCCAAGCAGGACAATTATTGTGGGAAGCCCAGAGAAACAAGGCTGTTCATGGAAATAGCAGATTCTTTAGTATGACATTCAGCAGAATTTGAATGCTGTCCCATGGTTCTGAGATTATAAATCAGTAATAACATGATTTTCTGAATTTACACCCTGTGGTATTCCCTTCCACAGAAAGGCAGGAGGGTGCTCATTTTGCTGGACTAAGCAGGCAGTCTGGATGATGGCACAGCTGGGAATCCTGACACCAAATCAGGCCTCTTGCTCCTTGGAATAGTTCCCATGTAAATACTGGGGATAGACCACAAATGGGAGTTGCTGGAGAGTCTCTAACTGTTTAACAACGGTGACCAAGCTTGGAGAAAGGAAGCTGCCTCCAGCAGTATTCTATTTGCTCTGATTACCATTTTTTCCAAAGCAATTTTATTTGGAGATGTAAAAAAGGAGGCCAAGAACCCATAAAACTCCTAAACCCAGTGAGTGGCTCAGTTCCTCTGTTCCAGCTGGCAGAGGCAGAGTGGGGCCCTGGTCTCCTCGGTGTCTCTGGTTGTTCCAAGCTCAGACACAACGTGGAGGTCTGAGCCAATGGGATTGGAACCCAGTGCGGCCTGAGCTGGGATTCCCCATCCTGGTGCTTCTCTCTGTCCCCAGGTATCCAGGCAGCGTTCAGCCACGGCAGTGACGAGGTGACAATGCCCTGCTGGCCCTGGGGCAGCACAGGGGCCAAGAGCAGCCTGTGGGTGCCCCATGGCTCAGCTTGTGGTAGCGCTGCAGCACTCTGCATGTGAGACTGGGAGTACTGCTGGCAGAGCCTCGTCATTCTTGTAGGTGAGAGCTGGAGTTTCCGATTGCTCTCTAGGGTGTTTTACGCTTTCATTGTGGTTATAGAATTGACCGTGCAAATAACAGACAAATAGAAAACATGATCTGGTCTTATTTTTGATTGTGTGCGTTTGTACGTACAAACTTAAGTTGCTGCTGGTTCTGGCTTTAGGTCTCCAAGAAAGTTTTTGCTGTGATCCATTGTGCTTCAAATTTGAGAGACCTAATTTTGCGTTTTCTGACCTGGCATTTGTCTGGAGTAAGGAGCCAGAAGCCAGTTTACTGGTCTTAAAGCAGTATGGGTGTAGGTTTAGAGGAGCTCCATGTGAGATACTAATTCATGGAGGAGCTTCAGGTAAAAAGAACTTCAAAAGTTTATGTTGTCTTCCTCTGGTGCTACAAAGTTGTTTTAAGTGAAAAATGGTGGAAGAGTAGGGATGGTGAGGACCTAGTAAATTATTCAGTAAGTTTTCCTGATAAAGCAGTGCTTGTTTCTAAAATACTTCTGTTTCTACTCTCCAATCCAGACTAACTTTGATGTCCACTGCTTCCTAAGGGTTATTATTTGCAGCCTGCCCAGTCTCTCCAAGAAGAAAAAAATACTTTTATGGTCAAGGCACAAGACTGGGGCTCAAGAGATTTAATTTTTGTTTCTTGACTCTACATTAGGCTTTGTGACTGGGCTCAGAAGCCTGCTACTGAGCAGGAAATATGAGGCTCTCTTGCCTCCTTCTCATCTATATTTCAAATTTGTTTAGTCAGGACCTGTCTCTTCCTTTTACATTTAGTTGAATTTTTCTTTTTTTTTTTTTGGTGTATTTCTCTTTCATTTGGAAATAAAGTGTATTAACAAAACATCTTATTTTGCAGAAAAAAAAATTAATACTTGAGAAGCATTTTAAAGCAGGAATTATTTTGTTATAATCAGCCCTAAATAGTGGTAATACTCTGCTTGCAAAGCAGACAACACTAGTTTCCTACAGGTATAAGAGAAAATAATTTTCTGGACTTTCTTGATCTTGCCATAGGTTCAGCAGTTTAAAATATCATTAGCCTAGAAGGGCTGACCCTCTCACTGTCAATGTGGTTCTACAGGCTGCAGAGGCTTTTTGTGTGGTAGAAATTCTGCTTTCACAGTGCCAGATTTTCTCCCTGAGGTACTCTTTTTTTTTTTTTTTCTGCACACTCATTTTTGATGTTATTTTGTGCTAAGAAACTAATGAGTTTTATGGTCAGATCGTACAGTAAAGCCCAGCTGCAGCTTTATGGGAGCAGGGGTTTGAGGGAAGGTTTACATGGGAGTCATTTCTTGAAGTAAATTCAGTGATTGGATGTGAAAAGGCCTTCTTTTCTTCTACAGAAAAATCTGAATTAAGGCATCTGTGCTCAAGTTGAATTATTTTAAAATTATATATATATGGGGGTCTATCTGTTTAATGCTTAAGGTTAAAATTGCCAGATAGTTCAAGCTGAAAGATTTGTGTATTAAACAATATTTGAATATGTACTTAATGCATCTACAGTAGAGTTCTGTTTTGCGTGTAGTGCTGAACCAACAATACTGATGGTTTCAAAGGAGTTTATGCATCTACTGGCTAGAACTTTATAAAAAAGATCCATTGTTTTAAAAGAAGAAAGAACAATTTCTCAAGACACATCTACAAATCAGCTGTTTGTTTTATTGGGCTGGGTTGCAATGGGTAAGTTGTGCCTCTGAGAAACACATTAATAAACTTTTGGCACAGAAAACCTTGAGAGAAGCAAAGATAAAATTTGTTTGCTTACCTGAAAAGTTTAGGTTTTGTTTTTTTTTTTTTTCCTGGTTCCCTCTGATAAGCTCATAAATGAACAGAAATAGGGCAATTGTCTCAGAACTGGAGTAGTATTTTGTATCCACCAATTATGGTACAGATCAATTAATACAAAGTGTGTTGTTTGCAATCTTTTCTTTAAAGTACTAGATAAAAGAGAGAAACTAGGATATTCAGATTCCTCACAAGAAAGAAGTCATGGTGTGCTTTTAAAACAAAAACTGCCTTTGGTTTTATGGAATTAGTACTCCTGGGAGTACTCATTCCATACTTCTCAAGATACTTTACCAGGAAATGCAGTAGGAGGAAACCTTGCAGACGAGTAGTGATATGGCCAGTCAGGTCTCAGCAGATGGTATTCTAATGCTATATCCAAAAAATACAAGTTCAAAATAAATGTTGTGTTGACAGGAACACAATGTACGGAATAAGAACCACAATGAAACACATTCACATTTATAACCTGAGACATAATCTGATAGACTGTGAAAGAGCAAATGCTTTTGAGAATTATTGAAGGAAAACACTATTAGCTTAAATTTCCACCCCTCTTTGAAGTTGTACTGTTAGGCCAACACTGGGGATTCGTATAAATTACATTTTCAAATTTGATATAGAATATCAGCTTTCGTGGTGAGATCTGATCTGCTCATTGCCTTCAGTCTGGATTGTCAACACTTGTGAGTGTGGGCTGGTGCTGACACTGCTGCTGTCAACAGCCCCACTCCACTGCCTCCTGCAGTTTTGTGCCTTCAGCCTGGGATGTCAGAAACACTTTATTGATTGTGCATTGGGAAACTTAATCTGGTTAAATGGATATGTCCTTACACAGAACAAGCGGTAGCTTAAGGTGAGAGTAGCTAAGCTGATGCTTGTAGAGAGAGGTGGAGGAAAAGTGGAAGCAAAGCCTGCCTGTTCAAATAGGACAGGTTTCTTTTAACTCTTGTGAAAACACTGGAGAAAAACTACTTAGGAAAATGGTGCCCTGTCCATTTCTTTATGTTTTCAAATGAGACAAGATTCCTTTTAGAAGGTATGTTGTGATGCACAGTTTTCTCATATCAATGTTTGGGTGAGAGGATGAAATCTAGGGGACTGTAATATACAGGGAGTGATGCAAACTGCTGACCCTTTATGGCCTTGTAGTCTGAATTCTTTGAAATAAATCCACTGTTCATCTTGGCAATGGTCTTTGAGGCAGAATTTCCTTTTGTGGAGGACAAAAGTTTTGATAAATTTGCAAGAAATAAAACATAAAAATTGAAGCATAAGAGGTGTTTCTACAAATTCCTTATTATGCACCTCTAAAATGCTTATAGTATTTGACAGTTGTATTTATAAAAGCAGAAGGAAAAGACCAAACCACACTTAGTCAGGTAGTGTAAATAACTATTAAAATGTATTCAGGTACAATCGAATCTAGTGCCCTTTGTAGTCCTATAGTTGGTTCTTCTACTTGATGGCTCACCATATACAGTCTGTTTCGTAAAGAGCTCTCAGGCTTCTTTTGGTGTTCTTAAAATCATTCTGTCAACACAGTAACCATAGATTTTTGTGTAGTTTGTGTCATGAAAACTGAACCAGAAATTTAATCCCTTTCAATTGCCGATGTGAGCAGAATAGGCTCTGCGGCACTGAGTGGTATGGTCTGAGTATGCAGACTCCTTGAAACTCTGGCTTCACACAGTGGGAGCAGGAAATTCCTGGATTCTTTGAAGGTGTTCCCATGAAGTTTCTCTACCTGTTCAACACACAACATTCTCTGTGCACAAAGCATTTTTAGTCACATAATATTACTGGTTATTGGTTTTGCCCCATCTCTTTTTCCATGCTCTTCATTCATCCCTTGTTGAGTAAAGTGAGAAAATATAGCAATTAGAAAGGGATTATAATGCTGGAATTCTGGGAAATGCATGCCTGAATTAATAATTTTTATTTTTGTGGGACAGTGAGTCTTTAAAGATTGGGTAATCCGCAGCATAAAAACCTTTTTTTTTTTGCCCCAGCGTTCGACCCAATATGGTCAAATCTGAAGATTTCGTTAGATCGCTAAGTGATGCTTTCTTCCAAATTGGAAATTGCAAGCTTAATGTTTTCTATATTGCAGATTTCCCATCCTCTCATCTCTGTTGATGCAGGATTTGAGGCAGTGTTTACATTTTGGTGTGTTCCTGGTGGCTGTTGCAGGTAACGGCAAACGTGTGCAGTGGCTGCGGGGCAAGGACGGTGAGGTCTGGGTCTGGGTGATGGGAGAAGCCCCGGGGGACAAACCCTACGAGCAGATCTCAGAGGAGCTCATAGCAGAGCGGGCCAGGCAGCAGGCACAGAAGGAGGCAGAAGAACTCTGGTGAGGATTTAAGAATCTGAGTTCAGGGTCCACTTGGCATAATGGGAGGCGTGACCTTGTAGAAAGGTGGCAGGTAATGATGGGTAAAACTGGTAAGTATGCTTTGTGAATGTCTGCTTTCACTTGTTTTGTCAGGTTTTCAGCATGTTAAAAATGCCATTTTGTTTTTATTGGGTATTAAAAGCCAAAAACCCTTGTTTGCAAAAATAAGTGGTGCCAACTTTTTTCTCACTTGGGAATTTAGCTAAACCATTGACCAGCCTGCAAATAAAGAAATATGAAGCAGTTTGGTTTTGTGATGATTAAATTAGATATGTTTGTTATATCACAGTTCTGAGCCCACAATGGGGGTTTAGTACATAAAATCCTTTTTGAAATTGGTTTTATTTGCATTTTGCTTGTATTAATTTTTATTCCAGCAGTTCAAAAACTCATTATACATAGTGCCATGTGGATGTTTCTAGCAGAGCCTTTTCCAGGTTTGGGGGAGATTCAAAAGTGTTTTGATGCTTGATATTGTTAGGAATTAGGCCACCTGCCTCACACACTTCCCTTTGTAGTGCAGCGCTGAGAAGTGACTGTTTAATATCAGGTTATTCTATGTTATCCTTTTTCATATGAGATTATTCTTGCTTTGAGCTTGCATATTTAAGCTGAGATTGAAACCTTCAACCTGTGCTCTGAATTCCTTTTACATTGTCAATACTAATAAACAACCTAGCATAAGAATTTGGGAGACATTTGTACTGGTATTTGAAAGACAATAAATGCCCAACCATGCTTTGCTAGACTAATAGAAAAATATAAGGTATGACTTAAAGACATCCAAGAAGTACTTGTCTACTTCTTGGATGTCTTTAATGTAAGCGCTATTTTAATTAGTAATTTATCAAAAATTGTAAATTGTCTGCTTTCTGGATGGTTTCTTCAAATATGATTCATGGTAGGTCTCTTGTTAAATACATTTTCATTCTTTGCTTGCATCTTTCCATGAAGTCTTATCTAATTATTTATTGCAACCAGTGAGTAAGTATTGGTCCTTAATTTAAGAAAATTAGTGCATTAAATTTTTATTTTCACATCCTTTTCTGAAGGAGACAAAAGGAAGCTGAAATAACAAAGAAATTCCGTGATGCTATGGCTCAAGAAAAAGCCAGAATAGTGGCAGAAAAATGGAAAATAGAAATGGAGGATCGGAAAGCAGCCAAACTGGAGGAAGAAAAAATTCAGGAGGAACTGAAGGTTTGCATAGACCAATTTAGTTTTTTTTTTTGATAGTGTTTTCATATCGATTCACAGTTCTTGTCACCTTCAGTGCATGCTTATTAATAAGCTTTAAAATCCAGAGTTGTAATTTTTCATTCTGGAATGTACAGATAGCTACATGGTGTTCAGTAGAACAGCTGGGTGAGCTATGAGAAAAAATTACAGGTCTCATTCAGAAGTGCCAGAACAATCAAACTGGTTATTCAGCTCACACATTAACAGAATTGTTCAGTCAGCTGTGCTGGATGAATCATCTTGGGGAAAAAATGTACAATTGGGAAAGATCTCATTTTAAGTTAGTTTGCTTGAACGATTTCTGTGTATTTTGGATGAGTTTGTTCACATAATGAACTTCAAAACTGTGTCACTACTTCCTTCAAAATAATAAGAGGTGGATCTTTCCCCTACTCAACATATGGGAAAAGTCCAATTGGCTTTGCTGGGAGAAGTTCATTTGCCTGATTTTTATTGACTTCACAATGAACTTTTTATTAGCTCAGTCACAGTATTTTAATGTTTGTTGGAAATAATATTTTTTTCACATTTTCTAGTTGAAAATAGCAATTTCAAAACTAAATAGGAAAGACCTCTGTCCACCCTTTTCATATTACTTAAAAATAAGAAAGCGAAATATAATGAGTTCAGTGTGCAGGGAAGTCATGACAGTCCTCTGAGGCTGGGATGTGCATGCTGGGACTGCACACAATTGGTGAGGCTGAGTTTCCATGGAGAAAGCATGTAGAAAATCTGACTCTGAGGATCCAGTAACTTCCATCCACACTCCTCTCCCATGCTAACAGCTCACTATGTCTCTTCTTCCTTTCCTGGTACAGTCATTTAAGGTATGGAAAGCAGGGATAGACTTTTCCCATTGTCCCTTTGTGATGGGAGGAATGCTGAAAACTTAGGGTTAAGTTTATGTGGTTTGATTGCAAATAGCAAATTTCTTGTCACTCTGCAGAGTGTGGGCCCGGGATTTGAGGTGGTTGTGAAGCACAAAGCCAGGGCAGTTCCTGCAGAGGAGGCTGCATAGAGTTGCTGATTTACCTTTGCACAATTTGAATTCACAGGAGAGAATAGGTCCTTTGAAATTTGATGTCAATGAGTAATGAAAGTATACCTTTCTGCTTTGCTTTATTAATGTATGAATAATGAGCAGAGCAACTAATTAAACACTCTTTCCTCTGCTCTCTGGAAAGTAAAGCCCTCTTGAACAAAGGCTGACAGAGTGTTCACTATGTCTATGTGGCTGACTCACAGGACACTTGATGGGGAAAATGTCCACAAGCTCACTGTTACTGTTCTGTTTCAAAGAGACTTTTTCAAAGAGCAAAGTGAGCAGCAGCTGAGACTTTCAGTGGCCAGTGTTCACAGTGTTCTATTAAGGAAAACTAGTTGTTCAGTTGTTGATACAATTAAAAGGAATGGCACCAAATTCTGCTCATGTCCACATTGATGGAAAGGTAATGTCACAATGATCTGTATTTCCACTGTTTCCCAGGACATGAGCAGGTATCCTCTGTACAGCTGTGTGCCTGGTAGGAACACTGCTGGAAGTGGGATGAGATTATGGTTCAGTTACTACTTTGAATTTCAAATACTTAACTTTGGCCAGGATTTCTTTATCTCTCCTCCTGAAGTTGCTAACATATTTATTCTATTAAGGAAGTAGAAACCCCTTTTTTCCCAATGGTTTCTCTTAAACCAAGCATTTGAAGACAGAATTTGCAAAAATTTAAATAAATGTACCAAAGTTTTCAAAACAAGACCCAGCAGAAAAGAACTCCTGACTTAAAGAATTAGTTTGGAAACAAGACATGATGCAGAGATTGTTTCTTTAAATGCCATTTATCAAGTGTTCCCCATAATTTCATGTTTTTATCCAACAAGAGAGTCTAATTCCACTTTCACCATTGGCTCTTCAATTAGGTCTATAATCTGAGATCTGTCGGGAGAGACTTGGACTGACACAGAGTTCCACCAGCAGAGATCCAAATGCAGGATTGATTCCTGGTATTTTGACACCACTCCTTTGCTACTCAGAAGAGCAGTTTATCTGTTACTTGCTCTTGAAAGATCAGATCTTGTACATTGTGCATGGTATCTAGACAGGGAAGGAAAATTGTGTTGGCATCCACGTACAGCTACAAGGACGGAATACAACTAAGGTACAGGGAAAAAGATGAATTAATGAATCTACTGATGTATGACAGAAGTAATTGATAGATTAAAGAAAAGGGTGTGGAATTTCATGCAGATCCATAGGCAAGCTCACTTCAACAGATTTAAAATATTTGATGCACTGGTAATCATCCTTCTGTGCTGATGACCGGACCATGCTTAAAGAGGTCTCCAGACCGAGGTATAGGAAGCTCAGTCTCTGCTAATGCTTCATCCTCTTGAAGCAGTTTGACTTGGGAAATTGAAACTGTCTCCTTTCTGCTGGCATGTTTAATTTCTAACCATATTGTGTCACAAACACTCCTTTTAAACATGTTTTCATTCCTCTTGACCTATCATGGGACGTTAGGGCTGTCTGCACTAGATAAATGATATCTTACACATCAAAGTGAATGATTATCCCTGTTTCCTTTTCCAACACTATTCGAAAAGTATTGCTTTCCTTGGTGTTTTTAAAGCAGAATTGCCTTTAATTTATGATGCTAGAATAGAAATGTTGACTACTCTATTTCTGCAGTTTAAGGACAGCTATTCTTTTATGCACCTATTGCAAAGGACAAGTAAGAGAGCCAATTACTATCATTAATCTTTTTGCTAATTCACAAAGGCTATGAGATCATAGGCATAATTTTCTGTGGTTATCAGTAGCTGTCATTAAGAGTCTGAACAATGTTCAGAGCTAAGGCAAATTAAAGATGTGTCATCCAGACAGGGGTGGGTATCCTTCAGCTACGTTTACAAATAAGAATTTCTCCCAGTTTAGTCTTCATGTGGTCTACATAAAGCAAGAGAATATTAATAGTAAAGTAGTGTCCTTATGACAACATCAGATACCTGCCAAATTTAATAATATAAGCACACTTGACAGCAGAGCTAGATTGCTTCTTAAAAATTCCCTGGGAGATGAAATGTGTCTCATCAAAGAAGATAAGGTTGATTCTCAGCCTTAGAGAACAGAACAATTAGTGCTTCTGTTCAGGAAATATCTAATTAACCTTATGCTCAGTAGAAAGAATACACTTTCTATTGAGCTTGGATGAGCTTTCAACACGTCTGAATGCTTTACTGTGCCCCTAAGTGCTGTGGACCTGATTCTTCAGAAAATTGCTGCCAGATGTAGAGTTTAGGAATATTGTGAACTGTCACCATTGCCATTTGGAGTACTGAGGGCTTCTTATGATAGAGGAGTGAGCATTCTGTCTTGATCTGAAAAAAACCTCTTGTCTCCAAGTAAACGTCAAGCACTTGAGTGGAACTGTGATCTCCAAGTGCAAATAAGCTGTAAGTTCAGCTCTGTGCTTTGCTGTGCCAAGAAAACCTTGAACTCTTTCCCAAAGACAGCATATTTAGAATCTAGGAACATGACAACAGCTTCTTGCTGAGGTTCAGCACCCAATTCATTCTGAAAGTGCCTTAGTTGGGTTATTTCAATGACAATTACAATAATTCAGTAATGCTTCGTTTTGTTTCCTCTTGGGTGACCACAGTTCAGTAATTTTTTTTTTTCTATGCTGTTGTCTCTTGAACAATGTTGTAAATGAGGCAGCTGATAGTTTTGGTTGGGAACTGGGTCTTCAGGTTTTCTCTATCCTACTTGCAACTGATACTGATTTTAAAGAAAAATCTCTTCCTCAGTGACATCAGTAATGATTGCACTTCTGAAGCCACTGTCTTCAGTCTGGATTGCTGGTAAAAACTAGCAAAGCTCAGGTGTTTTCCATGGGTGAATGGGAAAATCTGAGCCACTAATGAGGGTAGCTTACATGTTAGGAATTCAAGCTGTGAAGAGTCTCTAAGGTCCAGAGACAAACTTTAAGTAGATGGTCACTGGATCTATGGCAAATTACTCAAGCAGAGCCTGTTCCAGCATGTGCAGTGAATGTCAGATCTTTCCCATCCAGGAATGGTCCTTTGCTTTGCTTTCCAGCTTATAGAGCACAGGCTCTTTGTGATTGGAGTAAGTTGGTACCTTCTTGCATGAGACATGTGAATAGCATGTCCTGGGACACACCCAGGGCAGAAATCTGGTAGCTTCTGCATAAAGCATCAGTGCATTTCATACATTTGTCTCTGTGCAAATGCATGCACAGTGAAGCCTGTGCTCCTTTTGAGACACTGGTAGTAGCAAAGAAAATAACGCCTCTGCAAACACTTTCTTTTCTGATGCAAGTGAGAGAATTTTCTCAGAAAAAGGCTGGGAAGAAGTTGGACATATTTCTGCCTTTACTCAGAGCTCTCTTGGCTCCTGTCAGGTGGGTCTGATCTCTGAACTCAGCTGGCTGTGTCAGCCTTGCTGAGAGCAGCCTGTGCTGCAGCTGGTGACCCTGGGGTTTCCAGATTTCCTTCCTCAGAGCAGGGAGTCCCTAAGGGCTCTCAGCTGTGTCTTAGGTGGCCTGAATGTCTTGCCTGGCCCAGGTGGCTGCTGAGTGGGCTCAGGAGGTTGTCTGCAGCTGTAGTGCAGCCAGCTGGCTGCAGCTTTCAGGGCTGCCAAAGACACTTCCTGCCAGCCTGAAGCACTAACAATCCCAGGCAGTGTTTGCTTCAGAGAGGGCTGTTGTAACAAGTGCACATTGTGGGTTTTGCCCTGAGCATGAGGGTGGTCATTCAGCTGCCCTGCATCCCGTAAGACTCCCCAGAAAGACCCCAAGAGCTGGGGCAGGCAGAAGCCCAGTTTTCCTCTGTAAAAAAACCCCACTGCTCTGTTCTGCCTTTTCCTCAGTGTATTTTTTAAATCTTTCTGCAGCAAAAACTAAATAATGGCCTAATCTCCTTTCATCTGCCTTGGACTGAAACATTAGAACTTAAGCATGGCTAATATTAAATATTATTTAGAGCTGCCCATAATAAAGCTGTGAAACATGGTGAGATACACATAGACAGAAACAAGTTTGTGGTAAATTCTCAACTGCCAAAGGACAGATAAGATCATTTAGCATGTTCAAATTCTCCAGGGGAGTAAAGGCTGGAGAGTATTACTGCTCCCTGTTGAATTGCCAGTGTGATTTGTTTCAGCAGCTTGGTATTTCTCAACAATTGGCAACTCTGAACTGAATTGTCACTTCCTAATTATTTTGGCAGAGCTGAAAGGGTCAGGCACAGAGTACAGTCTCTCTCAACTGTCAGGCAGAAGATGGTGTTTGTAGGTATTACAGCCCTTCACTCCCAGCTCTGATGTGCAGGATTGGATTCCTGGGGAGAAGCAGACAAACTGCTTACTGTATTCCTCCAGTGGAGTAAGTGTGAAAAGTTAAATTGCTGTTCATTTTAAATACAAACACACACTGTTTAGTTGTACTTGACAAAAGGATGACTGTTCTTTCCTGTATCATACCAGCAAGGATTGTTTCTTCTCATACACACCTTGAAGGAGTTGGGCAATATCCCTGCACATCTATGCACTAATTTAATAAATAGAAGTTAAATCTCCTCTTTCTGTAAAAAGGAAAATTATGTGAAAAAGTTTTGGTGAATTCAGAATCAAGTGTCTGTGTTAAGCTTTTGTTGTTGTCTTTTCTTTCACTAAAATCTCCTTCTCAGTTAAAAAGGTATGATTTTCTTAGTTGGCATTGTTGTCTTCCATTAAGAACTCAAACTCTACCTGAATTCTAGTTTTTGGTGTGTGTGTGGGTGTTGTATGTTTGTTTTTCTTAGACCCTTTCATTTTTTTACTAGAAATGTTTCAACAACAGCTACACTAAAAACCAAGCCCAAACTTACAACAAAACTCTTGTGTGATTCAGGGAAACTGCAGTGAGATTGACTTCCCCCCCCCCGTCCTCTATTTTAAGTTTACCTTGTGGTAAAATATTGAATAGAAAATATTCTGATAACCCAGAGTTGCTTCTGTGTCTGTCCATCTTCCTGAAGGATAGGCTGGGTGTATTGAATTTTTTTAGGTAGGGAAGCTAAGTGAATAAATATTCTCCTCATAAGAATAAAGAACAGTTCATCTCACATTTTTTTTCAACAAGAGAATAGAGCCATTTACTTGCAGCTAAAATGTGTAATCCCTAATTCTACAGAGACATTAAAAAAAGATAGTTTGTTTTTTTTTTTTCTGAGGAAGCTGCTTGGCTTTGAAATTAGTATTGTCTAAAAGCATTGACTTTTCAAAAATAATGAACTGTCCACTCAGCTCATGTTTTTAGGAGCCAGGAAATAACAATGGAAGGATGATGCTAGAAATAATCCAAGATAGTAGAATTAGAATCGACTGAAGAACAATACTAGGCTTTTCTTTCTTAGAAATAATAAGAGCAGCCTAATGTATTGTTCATAGAATCATTTAACATTAAGGGTTGGACCCTTAACCTACACCCTAGAAATTTCATAGGATTAACATTTTGCAACAATCTACTTTGGGTTTCCCATATTTATAGTTTAGGTCAGGTAACTAGGATAGTAATTCAGGGTGATTTTACTCAGGATTTATAAAAAATTCTTACCTGTAAATTTGTTACCCATAAGGGTATAGTGTTGGTTCCATTATAAAATTAAATAAAAAACTGTTTTGATTTGTAATTCAAGTTATTTCAATAATATGAATAACACTCGATGCAGTTCAACTTTGAGGTTTTTTTGTGGGCTTCAATTAAACTGTGTGATTTAAATCTGCTTCTTCACTACCTAAGGGATTTGGGAAAACTCATTGGAAAACAGATACAGGTTGCTATGTTATCGATAATATGAGGGAGGCCAACTGCACAAGCAATCTTTCTCAGATTTCTATCTCTTTTAAGGCTGTCTTGGAAGGGAACCTTTTTGGCATGTTACTCTTAGCTACATTTTGCAAAGTGACTGTTGTGTGCTGAAGGATCTGCCTTTTCCTCCAGAATGTAGTGATCTTAATTTTTGGAAAATATTATTCCCTGTGTTGGTTATGATGACACACTGGGACGTTGCCAAACCAAGAACAATAAATCAGTTGCTGAATTCTAAGATTCTGTGGATGATGTGTGTAGTGCTCGAAGGCAGCAATATCTTCAATGGACATACACATGCACTTAAACCAAGCTTTGCTTACAGGCTGGAGAATAGCACAGGCTTTGGTGCCACATGATAAAATGTTTTCTGTATAGTTTTCAGATCTTAGATGCTTACATGTTCCTCATTCCATTGATACCTGTGGTCTCAAAATGTACCTTCCTCAGGAATTCCTAAGAGGTGGGAAAATTCAGTGGTGCCAGTTGTGAGAGGTGAGAAGCCCAAAGTTAGAAGAGACAGTGATTTGTCCAAGGTAACACAGCTTCTCTGTGATAGGAAGCAACTGAAGCAGTGTCTCAATTGTTGGCACATTCTTCCTCTTTAGTCACTTCTGGCTTACTTCATTTTCTCCAGAAAAGAGAAGAAGAGGAAAGACAGAAAGGTGAGGAACTAATCAGGCAGCAGGAAGAAATCCGGGCAAAGGAGCTATACCTGAGCCTCAAGCAAGCTCAGCAGCACAGTCAGCACAGTGACGATGACCAGGAGTGGGAAGAACAGTGTGAGTAAAACTACCTTCACAGCATTCATGTGTTCTGAAAGCAGATAAAAGGACACTCGCAGAATGGGGACAGTGTGGCCAAGAAATCTCTTCTACCTAGAGCAATACAGAGTGCTGTATTGTTTTGGTGGAAATTGCCAGCTTAAAATTACAAACAGAAGTTTTGGATTTCTTTCTGAATCTGTGTCAATGCCTTATAGAAAAGTTTTTGTGTACAATGACTGAGATCATTAAATTCTGTCTAATGTACTTAATTAACAGTTTTGGCTTAGTAATAATAACTCAGGGCACAGTTATTTTGACAGCTTGTCCTCAGCTATCTTTGAAGAGAAAAAATCTGTCTTCATCAGTATTTTAATTGCTTCCATATGGTAGTGGGGTGAAGGTATGATATCAATGCTGAAACTCACTTCATTCCAAAAGGTTACAGTAAACCATACTTAGATTGTTGCTCTAAAAAAACCACCTGATGATGATGATCTCACTCTATGGAAGTACTGTTCATTTTTAGATAGCCTGAAATTATTTATGAATAGCATAATTGTGATTAATTTCAATTTTTGGGTGATTTTTAAAAGCGTATAAGGAACAGAACAACTATATCATGATATATATGTATATATTAATACTGTAGATAAGTAAAGGTCCACATTATGAATAAATTTCAGAATATACAATTAGTTTATTTTATGGCTTTAGTCATCACTTCATTTATTCCTGAAGACTAATTACTGAAGTGCTATTACCTGGAACTGATCTGATAATGAATCATTCTGTACAAGATGAATTAAATCTATATGATACATTGGTGTCATTTTCCAAGCTCATAACAGGTTATGTTAATTTTGAACAATAAAACCTCTGTAAATTACACTGTCAATAAAGAGGAAGTAATCATTTTCTGGAGAATTATCTAAATCGAGGTGTACATGTTTATATGGAAAGAAAAACTAACTTTCTGTATTTTGGGTATGTAAGAGTAAAACAAGTTGAGGAAAAAGTAGCCCTTTAGTTCTGCAGAAAATCAGCATCAGCTGGCAACCCAGCATAGAGGACGGTATTATGTACTTTAGGATTTCTTTGATTTCCTTTGATAAGGAAAGAAAATACAATTCAACCATGTTGTTAAAAGAATAAAAATAATCCAGGTTACCTTTACACTGAAATAAAACAAAATACTACAAACACTACTAAAACCAGGCATCATTTCCTTACTATTGCATTAATGAGGTAACTCATGTTTTAAATAGTTGCTGTTTGTGCAGGGATAGACATTAAAAATGCAGTAGAATAATTATGGGAGAAGGGAGGGAGAAAAAGGAATAAGCAATGAAAGGTTTTGACCAGGAGTTCTGTAATGGCTGTTTTGGTCTGTTAAAACACTTGTGGCTGCATCACATGCTGGTGGGGGTAGTCTGCCACCAGTATTTTCTTGTGAAAGCTTTGGGGTAGTCTGTATGCTCTGGAGGAACTCTTATCACCTCCAGTCTGTGTGCCTCAGTACCTGCAGGCCTGTTCCTTCAGCAAAGGGTGACCAAGAGCAGCTCAGGTGACTCAGGGCTGCTGAGCCGGGTCACCAGCAGTTGCTGTGCCTCAGCACCTTCTCTCCCGCTGCTGGGTTTGCAGCCTGCTATAAATTCTGTGCTGCAGAGCTCTGCTGTTAGCAGTAATTGATTTAGCATTAAACTAACTGCAGCCTAATGACTAGAATGTACCATATCCTCGTTTATCCTCTTACGCTTATCTCAATTCATCCCCTTTGGTTTGAGGGCTCAGAACCATGCTCCATTAGCAAATGGGTGTAACAACTGAAGAGAGGAAGGTGCTGTGTTTAGTGCCTTATCTGAGACCAGTTGCTGGCTGGTTTAGACTGTGCTGTCAAACTTTGCACTTAGTTTCCTCAGGTGTATTAACATCTTCCATTTCCTTAACTTTACTGCAGGAGCCAAAATGTGCAGCAGATAGTCAGTAACAAATATTTGGAAGTGGGAACATCTGCAATTGCTATGGAATTAATTAGTACCTCAAGTTCACCAGATTTTTCATTTTTTATTTCAGTTCCAGATATTTTCTTCTTTTTATGGTAATCCTTCAATTTTGTCTGCAAGTATTCCTGTGGGCACTGAGAGGAAATTTAGTGAAGCTGTCCACGAGTCAGCTTTTCTAAGTAATAAATAAATGCATGAATGCATAAGAGAATTACAAGCAGATGTAATATTTACATTTTTTTGCCACTACAAACCTGCAGTGGAGACCATATTGCCTATTAGGAACAAGGCCAGGCTCCTTTGGGTCTTACCTCCTTGAAGTGAGTCCTGCCCTTTTCCACAGAGCCGGGGCTCAGTGCTGCAGGGGAACAGTAGTGCTAGAGCAGGTACTGGGGAGAGAAATGTAGCAATGATATTGATGACACTACTAGTTTGTTTAGTAGATAGAATTCAGAATGTGGTGGGGATTCATTTCTCCTCATCACATCATCCCTCAGCTGTTTATTGCCAAGGCATTAAGCAAAGTGGTGCTAATATTAGTTTCTGTTCAGTTCAGTTTGCTTCTGCTCTTTGCCAAAGAACAATAATGGCCCATAGAACTACTGTGTTAACTGAAATACATGATTTTAGGGCTTTTAGTATACTAAATAACAAATGTAGAATAACTTGGGAAATTGGTGCTATAAGGGAAAAACGATGTTGTAAGAGCAATTACACACTTTGATTTAATATAAAATATATATATTGGAGTATTTTAGAGGGTATTTAGTTGTAAGTTAATAAGTCAAGCAGGGATATTGGTTGGCAAGTGAAAAGATGAATAGTGGAAGACTTATTCAGAGAGTCTACTGTTAAAAACTCTTATTTTTGAAACTGAAAAGTGAAACTAAACTTGGATAGCAGAGGGTGCATATTCTCATTAGTTTTGTACATTTCTGTGTGCTGTCCCATTTTTAGGTTTCTAGTTTATTTAAGTGTGACCTCTCTTTGAGAAAGCAAAAAAAGAATCTGTGAAACATGACAGGAAAAGCTGTAGCACAAATATTCATCTGATTGAATATTGTAAAAGGCATTCCATTAATACACTTACAAAGCCCTGCAAACTGCATCAGGCAGGGAAGTGCTCAGATATCATCTGACCAGCTTTATTCATCTCTAGAAAAAAAATTATTCCAGTAAAAATGAAGACAGAGATGAGTGAGTTGATCTATTCTTTTGCCTGTCCCCGAGCACCTACTTTTGGTCTCTCTTGGAAGAAGGATACCAGGCTGACTCATTAGAGCTTATTTTATATTGTTGTATTTTTACGTTCTGCAAATGTGTCTGTGAATTTACTTTTGCCTGACTTTTAAAGGAATTCATTGAGTATTTATGTTCCCCAAAAATTCAAGTGAGTTTACTGGCAGGAGCATTGATAAGATGTTGAATTTTAAAGTGAGTAGTCCCCAGTTTAGCTGTGCATTAACTAAGTGAGTGCTCAACCTTGTGTATATGTGCCCTCTGAACCCCACTGGGTCTCACAGTGCATCGTTGAATAGGAATGGGACTATTCACATGCTTTTAGATAAGATTGTTGAACTGAAGCCATATTGCAGAGTATTTGTGGGAAGATATATTTTCCACTTAGGAAAGGGAAAAAAACACTGAGTGATTTGTATGCACACTCAGAAAATCTGAAGATTGAATTTTATTTATTAGTTAGTCATTTTGAATAGCTCATAAAAAAGCTTCCAAGAATTTTTAATGAGGAGAAAGCTTAAACAAAATAATTTTAAATTTACAATGCATATTCACAGCATCTGTTTGGGTTTTTTTCAGCTCTCACATATCTGACTGTAAATCAAAAATAGATTGATTTAGAAAATAGATTATAGAAAATGGAGAGGTCTTAGTCTTTCACAAATGATTTGATCAAGTTCAGCTGCAGCGCAGTATGAATTAATCCTCATCTATAGCAAAAGATTTGGTGTTAGAACTTTGCCATGACTGCTAATAGGGATTTCCCAATCCTAAGAAAATGTAGAAGACAAAAGGCGCCTTAGGTTAGCATAGAGAAAGAATAGATTCTCATAAACTGTTGATGGAAAACAAGGCGAACCCAAGCCAACCCTCTAGGACCCAAAGCGTCCCTGCATACCCAGCTTTGTGGTTTCTCTATGTTGTTAAGAGGATATTCACTTTGCATGTCACAGAGACATCTCTGAGCTGGCTTTAAACTGCTCATTTCTAGCAATGACAACCAGACAATGATGGCAGCATGGACCAGTCTTAGATATGTTTACCAGGAGGGTTTGGTCACCCATTTTTGGGCTGCTGTGCTGAGGCTGCAATCACAGTGGTACACACCTCTCTGAGCAGCTCAGGCATTTCTACACAAACTCCAGTTCTATGAGGGCAGAAATTTCTTCATTTTATGAGCACTGGAGGATGTACCTGTTGTTGGTATCACCAACACCAGAAAAGAAAACTGGTCTTGGAGCTGGTCTTACAGGACCTGGCTGAACTGTAGATCTCCCATGGGCTTGACAAATTCCCAATTTCCCCATCTTGTCAGTCCTTACTTTATTACATGAAATAAAAGAAAGATGTAAGAGTATGTAAATTATTATTTGTAGTAATTCTTTATGCTAGACATAAGGATCTGTTATGGTGATTCAGAGCTTTTAGGGTTTTTTTCCAGGTATCTAATTTACCCATTGGGAATACTGACTGACTACACTACTAGTGTTTTTCACAGGCGTCATGCCAGAAGTAAATTTACTGTAAAAGGATAGCCAGCTAAGAAAAAAAATCTGTTTCTACTTAAGTCAGTACTGGAAGTCCTGACTAATTTGGTTTCTTGTTACCAGAAAGGTTAGGATGTGTCTTGAAATACAAGTAATGTAGAATTTTGGCTTCTTCTATCGTAAAGTATTTGTGCTAGACTTGATCCAGACATAAAGTTCTCCCTCCTAGTGAGATGGTTCAAAGCCATGAAGAGAAATATGGGTAGTAATGAAATTCTATTGTAAGAAAGACTTCCTACAAAAATACATCCAGATTTATCTTCAGACTCTGAGTGACTTCCTCAAGATAGATGAATTTGTGGGAAGTGTCAGTATGGGAGGATGGTTCATGTGATATATATCATTTTGTCTGAGGTGTAGTGAAAAACTTTTCTGTAGATTCCTGACTGTGATGGCTTTATCCCCAATGCTATTTCCAGTCAGCAAACATGGTTATTGGTGCCAGTGACTTTGATTATTTGCTCAAAAAGCCCCTTGACCAATCAGAGATTAAAAAAAACTTAGGATAACCTAGGAACACAGGTCCAATGTTGAAGCTGTACTAGACAACTTCTAAAGGTAGAGGAAAGAGAAGGATGTTTTTGGGAGTAACTACAAGGAATGGGATAGGGAGAAAATCAGGAGTCCAGTAATGAGAAAAAATGGGTTAAGAGATCCTATGTATCCCTATGGGCAGTGGTACAATTCAGATACCTGCACTGGGAAATTTCAATAAAAATTCTTTATAATGTGAAAGAGATGATTCTGAATAGGAAATCTCAATATCTACATGCAGCCTTCCCTATCCTTATGTGTATACAGACACGTACACACACGTATGGATATGTACATAAATGTAAACACACACATACATGTATGTGTCTGCATAGAGAGGGCTGCATGTCATACTTTCGAAAGGCTTTCTGAATATTGATATTTAACCATTGCAAACTATGCCATCTCATCTCATACGTTTGTGATAGGAAGTATTAAAGTTAGATAGTTTGGCAAAATGTAGTCTGGGTCACTGACTTCTGATGGTACAGACTGGTTGGCTAGCAAAAATACAATAGGAATGACTGTTGAAAAGACTGCCTATTATTGAGGAAAGAGGGGCATGAAGATACCTTGCCTTTCTGATTTCCAGGCAGCCTGTACATCAGTAGAAAGGAGTCCCAGAAAGCTCCAGGGAGTCTGCCCTCAATCTGAATATTGTGATGGTGACAAACAGTTGAGGGTTTCTGGATGTCTTGCAAAGTTGCATCACACTCATCTTTTCTTGCAGTCTCTCCTTGTGCTGCAAGCACAAAGTTCATCTTTAAACAATCATTACCGAGTGGCTTTATAAGGGACAAATCATGGAAATACTGGAGCCATTGAAGCAGTATGTGTAAATGACCTTATCTACCCTTAAAAATATGAATCTCTAAGATAAATAGTGAAGCCTGTTATTTGTATTTCCTGTGCTGTGCATTTGTTTGTTACTGTGTTTAGCCAAAACTTCAGGGTATGCAGTTAAGTGAAACTGAAATCCTGCCAGTTGTATACATATGAAGCATCTATGACTTGTTTATTATGCTATCTTGATGAGCTTTTAGTCCTGCATATCTTTCTGCTTATGATAATATTATATAATTCTAAGCTTAAAAGTCTTTTCCCTTTCCCTCGTTTGCCCACAAAGTTTTATTTAATTTCATTTGGCTTTGAGTGCTTTTATTTCTTGATTCCATTAAACCTTCTTAGAATTTGGAAGTTAAATCCAGTTATATTTCTGCTTGCTTTAAGTTGGGAGTGTAAACCAGAGAGATGCAAGCAGACTAATGAAATGTAGCTGTCTGGTATTATATCATGGATTCCTAGTCACAGGTACAGTCACAGAGGAGGAGGAAATGGAGTGTTCACTTTATGAACTGGGTATGATCTAAGCCAGGATAGTCATGGCAGGATTGATAATTGCTACTGGAGGCCATAGCTAGCTTCTTGAATATTTGCTTCACTGCATGTTAAAGGTTTGTTTTGCACTGGAATAATTTGCCTGCCTGCAGTTATTTGTGACTCAAAAACATCATCCAAATGGGGCTTGAGGCACCAGAAAAGAGCCGATAGATGACGAATATTTGCAGTAGAATTCTCGGTGCATTTAAGCTATACCATGTCAAAGACAGGATTGTTGGAACATTAACTTTAAAATGAAGAAATTTTAGTGAAAGATGCCTGAGCCACAGTGGCCAGAGCAGCAGTCTCATTTCAGGTTACAGAAATGGGTAACTCCCTGGTCAGTGCCATGGTTAGGTGTATATTAAATCTTCCAGTATAAATTCTGGTTCTCCATGTACAGTTTCAGAGACTGAAGTGTGAGGCAGCCCCATCCATAGCATCAACATGCCCTTTCCAACAGCTATTAATTTATCCATTGTTACTGAAACAATTTTTAGACTGCAAATTTCAAGTTGGAGATGTCTGTGGCTATGAAGTACCATGACAAAGATAGCATATGCCTTTCAGAAAGCAAACAGCACTGACAGAGTGCAACCTACATGTCAGTTTTTATAATGGTAGATTTTGGGAGCTGACCCTTCAATTCTAGTTATGTTCATAGTGGCCAAGAACACTGTTAGACACAGACTTAATTTAAAGCAGTAATTAACGTCCTTTCTTGAAACATAGAACTTGGTGCACTTCCAGGAGAAAAGATGTCCCCAGGCAGAATTTCTCTTACTACAGCCAAAAGAAGTGTCAGATTTAATCACAATTTGTAGAGGCTCAGTTATTGCCACTAGTGGTCAGATCATTGATAATTTGAGGCTTCTTCTAGAGGTGGGCCTGCGTTTGAAGCATCGGAGAAGTCATCCAGTTTTCTGCCTTTGGTAATGTGTCGCAATTTATACATTCTTAAAATCAGCTCATGTAGGAATAAAGGCACTAGGCTGCTCTGTAAGCAGAGGGCTAAATGGCTGTTTGTATTTCTGAATCTCTCATCCCATCCCTTCCGCCCAGTGCGCCGCTCCAAGGCTGCTGACGAGGAGAGGAGCCACAAAGCGCGCCGGGCGCGGGATGAATACCGACGGCAGTCCCTGCGCGCCATCCAGAAGGGAAGAGTGGCTGGCCTGAGTCATTTGTTCCAGGGGACAAACCTGAGCAATGATCAGGAGATCAAACTGAGCGACAACAGTGCAAGTCCTTTGCTGTCTCCTGCAGCGTCCAGGTTGGTTTGTGCTGGGGTGGTTTTGAAACAGTTTTCTCTTGAATTGCTCCCTCTCCAATCCCTACCATTTCAACAAGCTCTTCTTCAGGTTTTGGGAGTCCTCAGTCTTGCTATTTCCTGATGATCAGAAAAAAGAATGTTTAAAGGAAAAGAAAAACAGATTTAATGCAAACTAAATGCCATTTATCTTCAGATGTATTTCTTACAATTCAGACAGAGATGACTCCTTGAGAAGAGAGTATGAGATCAATATGTAAGGCTGTGATATAGGGAAGTCACATGGACAAATTCTTAGGCAAGTCTTAAGCCTCGAGCCTAAAACTGCCTGCCTTTTTTTTTTTTTTTTTTTCCCCAATAGCAAGCAGTCATAAGTTTCAGAGGCTTAGAGGCTTTTAGTTTTTTGTGGCTTTTTGTCAAGCAAAACCAAGTGTCCGGTATTTATTAATCTTTCATTTGACTATTTAGGGAGCACAATTAATCACAGGAGAGGAGAAGAATCCAAACTGCAGGATGATTCCTACTAACTAAAACACATAGAAAGTAGTAGAAAGAGTAAGGCAGGCTGTCACGTGGAGAATGCAAAGGAAACATAAAAGTTTAAACAAAACATTCCTGCTGTTGTGCTTAGTGGTTCCTGTTTGAAGACACAGTGTATTATAGCTGATACTGATTTAGAGTTTTTTGCCAGTAAAAAGGAATATAGTCAAGAAAAAAGAATTGCTTATCAATATTTACACTGGAATAAAAATGAGGTGGAAAAGGAAAGCTGACTGAAACGTCCATTGTGGTAAATTGTTTTTTCAATTTAAGTTCTGTAAGAAATTTTTTAAGGTGCCATTGCAAATAGAAAAATCACACCACTGTGGTTTCCATAAAAACACAAAGTAAATTTAAGAAATTTTAAAAAGTTGTTCAGTGAGTTGTACTGAAGTTAGGCTGACCATTTTGCAGCTGTATGTTTTGTAAATATGTAAAAGAGACTGTTATTTATACTGTCCCTTGTTTTCATGCACTGCTGATGCTCTGTCTGCATGCAGTAAGATCTGGGAGCGCCCCTCTCGGCCCTTCTCCCGGGACATCATCATTCGCTGGTTCAAGGAGGAGCAGATCCCTCGGCGGGCTGGGTTTGAGCGGAACACCAACAGGATTGCTCAGTGGTTCCATGGTAATTCCCTGACCTCTCCTTTTGTGCATAACACAGCTGTGAGCATCTGCTCAGGAAATTAATCTTGCCAGCTTCCATCCCAAAAAGCAAAGCCTACTGACATAGTGAAACTAAGTGCCTGTTAAAACAAGGCTTTTGCATCATTCCTACTATTAGCATATGATTTTCCCATTTTCTTTTTACTAATTAAGTAGAATAATTTGGGACTCCTATAACCAAAGTTTTTTTTCAGTATTTTTGGCAAAATATACTTGCTGCAAAATAGCAAGTCAAGCAAGAATACTGAGACCAAGACAGGGTGAGAAGTACCCCAAAATTAACTAGAAAATACTACAATGATGTAATACATGGGTGACTGACATTCAAGTTTTTGATTTATCTGATTTGCAAGAATGACTTGAACTCGTATCTTTTAAATTGTTGTTTTACTTTATAAACTGGGGGACCATTTTTTATTTCTTGGTCTTTTTTTGCAAACAAAAATTATTAATTTTTTTCCTTCAAAATAATTGAGAGTGTATAATTTTAGGCAGTTTTCATGAAATGGGGCAAATCCAAAATTTGCTGTCTTATCTGCTGGAGTTGCTAGCATCTCTGAGACTTTTGCTTTGTATAGCATTTGCAATGCAGCTGAATCTTTGATATCAAATTCACAAGTAAGACATCTTATTTTTCATAGATATTAGCAATGATCTTTATATTCAGTGTTCTTAGACATAAAAAAAAACCCAACAAAACCAAGAAAAACCGAAACAGAGTTCTGGCTTAATAGCTGACATAATTGAGGGATAAGTATGACTTAAAAGTTAAATGTCAATTTTTTTTTTTCATTGCTGCTTTTGATGAGTCTATTGCTTTGTTCAAAGCACTAAGCTGACCCTTATCAGATTCATGATTCTCTAAGCCTAAGATGAAGATGTGTGGGCGTTCTGAAGTGAGCCAGGCAGTGAGCAAAGAATATTTTTGAATAAGTTTAGTGTTTCATGTATTTCAGATTTCTGTTTATGATACACAAATTCTTGTGTGTTAAAAGACATCAACAAGCTATTTTCATTGGCTTAATTAGTAAAAGACACTGAAGTCAGTCATGTATAGCTTGTAAATGCTAAATACTTTAATTTCTTATGAACAATGATGCAGACAGTGTTGTTTGTTTTCTTAGGGAAGACATTTGGTGTGGTTGCTTTCTGAGAGACAAATTGATTATCATTTCATTTGTGGACATTTGCCAGATGTGCTTCCAACCAGGATCTTTCTGTATGATCCAATGATAAATGTGTGTGGGAAGGTCACATCCATATAAATTCACATGAGGAGTTACAAACATAATTTATGCTTAAAGTTAAGGAGGTATCTGGGCTTGAGCCAATGCACGTGCAGTCTTTCTACTAATTTTGGTGGCTTTTGGATTAGTTTGTTAATCACTGAAAGAATTGAGACATTCATGATAATTCTTTAATTTCCCAGGTCATGCTCTTCATATCTTGAGAAACTGAATGCAATGACTTATAAAAGTGAGCAAAGTACCTCATTTTTCCTTCTCACACTCAAAGAGTCTGACAAAGATAATCAAGATACACTCCCAGCCTAAAGCTCAGTGGTTTTTTTTGCAGAGACTCCTGCAAGTGCTGTTTTGGTACCTATTTGCTGCCTGAGTTGTTTTGGCTTCTGCAGTTCTGGTCAGATTAATTGCTACAATTGTAAATCATGAACAACTCAGCTCCCTTGTAACTCTTCTGCAGTGGTGGAACCTAAAGAAGTTATTACAGGTGCAATAATTAGTGTTTGGTAGTGTTATCTGGTATCTGTGTTACAGTTTGTAATGGACACAAACTCTGAGGAAAACCAAACAAAGAGAATCACAGATTATGCTGAGTTGGAAGGGACCCACAAGGGCTTATCGAGTCTGACTCCTGGGCCTTTTGTTATTTTGTGTTGTATTCAGGGAACCAGGATACATTATGTATGATTTTTTAATGATTTTTGTCTATGAACAAACATACAGCAGAATATATTTGACTTGTATAAGAAATTGGCAGTACAAATGAAAGCCATTCTGCAAAGCTCAGAATTACAGCTGACAACTCGAGCCACTGGGTCACCTCAAGCATCTCTCACAATAGGTATAATCAGGTCCTTCACATCCTTGAGTAACTTCTGTATTTTCTTATATCTCAGTTTTGGACCATAAAATGGGAGTTTAATATTCTGCCTCACGTTAAGGGTTTTTTGAATGCAATGCACTAAGAGAGCTATTGCAGCAGTACTGAAAAAGTAAATACCAGTTTATTACAGAATTACATGTTTTTGCCAGGGTCAGTAGAGCTTGGCTTGCCTGCTTTGGCTGTCAGGCTTTTCAGCTTTTTAGCTGAAGTTAAGCATTACCTGATTCACTGTCTTCAAATTGTACTGTGGACATATAACTTCTTCTAGTTATGCAGAGATGAAGTTTTGAGACAGATGTGTGTAGCTAAAGTAGCAAAGTACAAACCATAATGCAAATGTCTTTATCCTCATATATTTGGCTTATTTTCCACTTTAAGTCATCAAACCAATCTAGATTCTCTTTAAAAATATACATTGTCTGAGGCATTTTCATGGTTCATGAAACAAGGTAACATATGGCATGCTTAATGTACCTGAAGTTTTCCTTTTGTCTTCATTTGAAGAATCACTACAAAATGTTTCTTTTGAAGCAGGGTAGTAAAATGTAGTAACAAAACGTCTTTCAAATAAGAATATTTCTTTCTTTATTCACAAAATTTACTTCTCTAAATAAATATCAGCTTCAACTTCATCCATCTATATTTGTCTCTTGAAATTATCATCAGTTATCTAAATTCCAGCAGATGTTTGTAGCTCATTTGAAATAGGCTTCACTGTTTTCTTTATTAAAAAAATTGACATGTTGAGGATACAAATTGTAACATACAGCTGAATTCTGGATGTAAATTCTTTTTTTTTTCCTCTGTTTGAAAATAGATCCCTGCCAGAACCCAGTTCATTTGCCCTTCCAATCTAGAATTGTTTTCTTAAGTTTGAAAAGAAAAAAAATACATATCTATTTTCAAATATTTTTTATAAATTAAACCCAACTTTAATTCTATCCCAAATCATAAAATTATGATTTGATCTTTGCTTCATTTGAGTTGTGAAGCAATGAACCTTTTTTTAAAGTAGCTTATGCCTACTTTGTGGCCACAGTGCAATTATGCTCAATTCTCAAACTGTTAAAATGAAGAAGAATCGGAGCCAGTGATTAAAGTGTCACCAGGACTATCTTGGGATTTAATATAATCAGTGTCTATTTCTTTTGTATTGTCTAATAGTTGCCTTAGGTTTGAGTGAAAAGAAATATTTACTTTTTTTTGACTATTAAAACTAACAAATATGTCTAAATTTAATTAAAGGTAAATTCTGTACAGCGTGATAACCAAGACGTTAATAATTGTATTCTGATTTCCTACCTGCCAACTGATGAGTATAAGCATATGAATCAAACTTCTATGGGCATCCTAATATTGTATCAAGTAGTATGAAAGATTTTTGTTAATTTGAATTAAGAGCATTCTTTGCCAAGATCCCAGTTGCTGATATGCTTTGAAAGCAGGGAAGTAAATTGGTGTTTAGGATGGGAGAGCTCTTCCTCAAACAAGCTGGGAAGGGGGACACATTCCTTGGTTTTGCCAAGTTTAGCTTTGAACTGGATTTTTCTTTTCAAACCCCCGTGGGACCCATGCCGAGTAAAGGGAAAGTTATCAGTCTTTTCTACAGGTTGAAGAGTTTTGCCAAGCTATCACAGACATTAGCAAATTGTAGTTTACAGTTTATTGTAGGCATAAGACACATGGGATAGAATTCCATATGGCAACAAAACTAAAGACCCTTCCTCCCCTAAGTACTTAACAAAATGTTGCTGGTGGCTGAAATGTGTATTATTTCCGTATTTGTTCTTTCATATGTCCTTTAACCTTTCTCTTGTGCTTGCAATCTGTTTCAGCACTTTTTTTTTCCCATTCCAATTAGTTTGTCAGCTGTTACTTTTGATAGTTTTGATATTTTTAACTTCAAATGTTAGACTGTTCACCCTCACATACTTTGATCTGCATTTGGTTATTTTCCTTTCAGAATATGGGGGTGCTGGTCTCTGCAGAGGGTGGTGATCTCAAAATATTTCCCCAGCTTTAGTTGAGAGCAATGTTTTATGATTGTTGCTGTTTATACATAATATAACAGGGATCTCCCAGGTATGTAGTGAGCACAGTAGAGAATTTATTCATTGCCTGTCTGTGGGTGGCTGTGTGCTTGTTTGCCAAGCATCTGCTGCAGCACTATCAGATCTTCACTTGCTTTAGGTTGAAAGGAAAGTTCAGAGGCTAATATCCCAGATCTGGAAACATAAGGTAGTTGCCCTAAGGGCTGTACCATTAAAATGTAACTGCAGGAGCATGGGTGCTATTGTGGAGAACCATTTCAGCAGGGGAAGCCAGAGTGGTGGTGCAGTTAAGAGAGTGGGGAGCTGTGGAGGAGCTGATCAGAGCAGATCGAAGGATGGATTGAAAGAATGCTGAGAGACAAAAGAGCTGAATAATCTCTGAGGTCAGGGGAGCCAGGGAAGAAAATCTTCAGTTTATCAGGAACGTGTTGCAGACATTTACAGATCAAGGTTTAACCTCAGATGGCTAATGCTGTTTTCAGGAAGAAACTTGTTTTCAAGAGGAAAATCTAGCACACCAAGAGAGTGATAATGGTTCTGCAAATCAGGTGTTCTCAGTAAAGGAGATATTTCTGAAAGTCTATTCATTATGAGTCCTTGAACAACAGTGAGGGCACTGGGCATATTAATATAGCTGAACTGTGGGAAATAAAACATATAGCTTGTATTGTAATATTTTTAAAGGACACAGAAATGGCAGTAGTTTGTTTGAAAAACATCTAACGGTGAATAAAGTTTGCTGCTTTGAGCACAAAAGCATGCTTTTTCTTCTGCTCTTGAAGAGGAACCTTCCATTTTTCAATAAATGCTTGTTAGGAAGACGTAAAGCAAGTGTTATAAATCCAGCAGAAGTATAGCCTTCTTGACATTAATGATCTATTTTCTAATTCACTGCTTTATTATTATCTAGGTTTTACATCTATTTGAGAAAGTGTACACATAGGCTATCTGCTTAAGTAAACTGAGCCCTAGAGGTCTGGGATTTTTTTCTCTTCTAGAATTGTAGCTGATGGTAAAAAGCTACAAAGTTTGTTAAAAATCTCCCGAATTCACTGAGAGCTTTTCACTGTCTTCCACAGGACTTAAAGGATGCAAAAAAATAGCTATATGCAAGGCTTGGTACCTAAAATGTTCTATGGCTGGGAAACATCTGGAATGGAATCAGAGAATTCCTGACTCAAATGAAAATTATGAATAGCAATGGACCTGTTGCACACATTTTCAGTACTGATCCAGTTCTCTAATTTATGCAAGTAATGAAGAAGGGGAAGTGAGATTAAAAAAAAGGGTTACAGAATATAAAAATTTATTTCGAACTGTTGTCTGGGAAAAATTTAAAAGAAGATACTTTTGAGATGATAGATTTAGAAGAGATTGTGTCTTACTTCCTTTGTTGAAAAGGTAGAGTTTTCTGTTCTCTGCCAGTCAGTTCTCAGAGAGGGTGGACACAGTTGTGATCAGCAGTTCAAATATCTGTAGGCTTTGTGGCTTGTGGCTGCTGTAGGGTTACAGCCAGGTCAACGCAGGCTGCCAGATACTGCCACCTGGTTGATTTTGTGCAAAACAAGTATTGCCACAGCCAATTACTATCAATCACCATCCCCAATCCGTGTGATTTTCTCAGAAAACTTTGGTAGGGACGGGTGTTACCTTTGTTGGGAATCCTGGCAGGAAGAACAGATATGGAATAAGTTTGGACACCAAATTACACTTTGATCACATAAGCCTACATTAGAAAATGTGAGAAGTAGATAGGCCTGAGTGGGAAGGCACGCTCAGCTGTCACCTCTGTTATCCCCATCCTGTGGTTACACAGAGCACAGGCGTTTCCAAGGCTGCTTAGTCCTGTGCTTTCCCCCGCTGCTGAACTGAGGCACAGAATGATGATATTCCTGTCACAGTGGTGCTGCAGGATGAATGAGAGCCCTCTGGTGTATTACACAGAGTGGTTGCTAAACCCTCTGTGAGGCTGGAAAATCTGTCTTGCATTTGACGGACTGAGGATAGCCCACGCTGGGTTGGTATCATTGCCTTTAAATAGTAACACTATTGTAATTTTACTTTAAAATTATTACAAAACAGTAATTTTTATAACCTACACATAGAGGTTTAAATGCAGCACCAGACAAGAACCAGTTTGTCCTTGCAGTTTTATATATATTCTTTATATGGGTGGATATGAGCATGAGAGCTGTTATTACAGTCATGATAATCTTTTACTTCCTGTGAGATGGAACATTCTTTTTCTGTATTTCCTGAACATATTCTTATCAAACATTTAATGGATCTTCTGATAGTATTTTTCAAAGATCACACAGTATTTGGAGTTAAGTGTTGAGGTCCTATGGTGGATTCTGGTACTTGATTATTTTTGTCATAAGTCAGACCCATAACATGAAAAAACTCAAATGCTTCCTCAGCTTCAATTCAGCTCTCAGCTTCTTTTTTAAGAAATGAGAGGTGTTTTTATTTTTTCTGAGAAATAAAATGATTCTTCACACACTAATTCATTCCACTTAGGTCATAATGATTGTTTCAGTCTGTCAGTTCTTTTGAAGGCTTTGGAATTGTTTTTCTTACGCCATTAGAGTTCCAAAGTGTCTACGCAGACAGGTTATTAGCAAACAAAATAAATGTTTTAGACTCATGGCTCCTCTCGGAAGGGAGCAAAGTATCAAAGTTAGGTAATGTGAGCTGTAACACGCTGCAAGGAGAAAGGAAGCACAAAAGAACAGCAGGGAAATTGTAGAATGAGGGAGTTGAATAATTAATGTAAATAGGCTAATTGCTAATGCGAAATGAGCTTTCTTATTCTTTTACAATACATTGTCCTTCTTGACTGCTTTTTAACTGGAAGCTGTATTCTAAAGATTTGGCACGTTCTGAAGATAGAAGGCAGCAAATTTTCTTAGCAGGTATGGTAGACATTTAAAATGATATACAATAAAGAACACGTGAGCACAGAGGGGAAACAGGTGTGGTATGCTAACAGTTTCACAGACACAAACAGGTCAGGTACAGAGCCCAGACAGTGCAGGGTTGGTTAAAAATAATAATTAAAAAAAAAAAGTCTTTTCAAGACTTTTTGACAGGCAGTTCTTTGCGTAAGTGAAGAATATTGAGCAACTTTTTTCAGAGAGTTTACTCCCAGGTGAATTTACTGAAAAAATATTGAAAATCAAATTCCTTTACATTTTGAAGACATCTTCCTTTTTCACTTAAAACACCTTTAAGATTTTCTTCTCCATCTGCTACTATTAGAGCATGCCATTGTGAGCAATCATGATTTTGCTTAGTAAGCCATGATTGTAGCTTACAGTATTTACCTGTATTTTTTCACTACAGATCTGTCTGCATTTTGAATTGATCTGTGTGTGAGTACATTTCTCTATTATTGCAGCTCCTTCAGGCTTTATCACGTTGCCTAAAACCAAGAGAGGTGTGTCTGGACAGAAAGCTCTGCTGTTAGTGCTTAGATAGGAAGAATCATTTATGAAAACCATGTGATATAAGAGCAAGATTTATTTGGAAGAAATCATATGTAAAGACATAAAAGTCACATTTTACACAAAATAAGGAGTGTTATACACAAGTAAAAAGCCTGGACATCTACAAAGGTTGCTTCTAGTAAGACTGGAATGAATATGATGATTTGAAGGTGACCAAAGCAAATGCAGAAGGCCTTATTCATCTGTCCAGCAGCCTGAATTTGAGCAGTGGTGCCCTTTTATATGTGCTGTAGTCTGGTCCTTACCTGCTGGACCATGCTTTCTCCTTCCAGTGGCATTGAGGATGTGTCAGCTGGAGTTTATCCATGCACAAGGCACTTTTAAATATCACTCACCAGCAGCACAAGACATTCAGCTCATACTGTGCACCTTTAAATGCTGTGTCTGTTTCCTGATCACCCTCTCTAGCATACCACAGGTATTCTGTGCAGAACCTTGTTAGTCCTGGATGAATTGCTCATATCCTGCTTATTGTTAGTCTATATCTAACTGTCTATCAGCCATGCCTGCAGCTCTTGTTCCTTTGCCTGCACACTTACAAGAATGTGCTTTCTCTTTCACAGGCTTCTGTATATTTTTTCATCAGCTTACGACAGGCTGAGTTATATTTATTATTTTATCTATTTAAAGCCCAGCAAACACTTGCAGACCTGAGGTCAGTAAATTTCCCTGATTTCCCAGAAGCTGGACACATTATTGGTCCTTCTTCTTGCTCTGCTAGGCATTGAACCTGCAATCCTATTGATCCAGCCTCAAGGGAAAAGATTACAAGTTATTAGTTTGACAGCTCCTCTGAAGTAATACTATTTTCCTGCTAAGCAAAGACAACTCTCTCAAACAAGGTACCAGCAGGTACTGTGTGTAGTCATGGCAGGGGGAGAAAGCGTGGGGCTGAGTGAAAATATGTTGCTGGCTTAGCTTAATTCCAGTTCACCCAGTTAGAAGCAGATCATGACACTTGAACTGCTTTCCCTGCAGGAGGTAAACAGTAGGAGATGGTAGAGAAAGAAAGAGAAGAGATTTCTGTGACTGCAGGCAGCTAACCTGTGTGTGTCACTGCACCATGTGCTGCTGGCATGGAGGCAGAATGGGGCGGAGTGAGGGAGACAGAAATTTGCCTTTCCCTTGCAAACATTAAGGGAATGACAGCTTCCTTCCCTTGTCAATTTCAGAAAGGTCAGTTCTTCTTTCTTCTCCTGGCCTTTCAATGAATGGGATGTCAAATCACAAACTCACAACTCTTTTCAAGAGGTAAAGCTCCAAAACAGCCATGCAGGTTGGCACACTGATTGGCATTGGCTGCTTCAAACTCTAGCTCTCTATCCAAGATAAACATCCATAATGAAATACACAAGAGTTCTTAATCCACGGTGGAGAGGACTGAGATCTAAATTATATGTAATTCCATGGACCATTCTGCTACTGCTGTTACCACTGCTTCTCACAATTAAACACAGCATGGACCTTTCATGGGTGCATGTGGCTATTATAAATTCATTCCAATATGCTTAATAAAAGGAATCTTTTTTATTTGAAGTGTGCTATAAACATTTATAGGAACTCAATCCGAAGTACAAGAAACTAGTAGTTCATTAGTCATGGGACAGAACTCCCTGTCCTATTTTCTCTCTTAACCACACTACTGTTTACAGGTTAGGGACAGAAGTTTTAAGAACTAAGATGGTGAGAGAAACAAATTATTCTGCACAGTTGCTGTATGTGTTCAGTTTCTTTTATCATGTTTCATTCATGAAATTTAGCGCAAATGAAAGACACTTAATTCCAGACTTTGTATTCCAAAATTAAGTGAAAATTTGTGCCTGCTTCTGTTTATAACTTTTTTGGAATTTGAGATGAAGTTGGTTCCTCCATTGAAGTAATTTCTATTTCTGAGAAGTGGCTTCAAACCCCTCATTCAGATTATCCTGCTGTGAGTTTTAGCCTAGCTGCTAACTCACTCACCTTAGTTCCACTGCTGGTAGGAAATGAGGCAATTTAGTGCCTGGTTTTTGGTGGCTTCACTAAGAACTGTGTCAGACCCCAGGAGACAATCAGAATTGGGTCACTGTCAGAGCTGCACATGGTTACTACACTGCCACTCGTTAGGTGTGAAGTTTTTACTGTCCCAATGTTGTTCTCATTTGACTTTCAACGGTGCTTCAGTGTCTGGTTCACTTTATTGAGTGATTAAAGGTAACTTTTCCCCCTGAGGAACAGTACACGAAATCAATGTGCAAGAATGCCGCGAGCAGCTAGAAAGCACTGTAATTAACAAAGCTAGCCTAAAGTTCCCAAATCTAGCCAAGTGTGTGAGAAGAAAAATTAGTTATCAATATTATGCCTAGATTTACTTTTCTTTGAGCTAAAGAAGTACAGTTTCTTAAGTAGTTACAGAAAATGCTTTGCAGAAATCTATCTGGACCTGCTGTTTTAATTTGAATATGGGAAATTACTCCAGATATACCATGATTTAAATTTGTACACCTTTTAGCAATAAAAATTCTAATAATTGCTTGATTAAAAAAACGTGTAGAATGATTTCTTATGAGGGATCAGTGACACTATCTGTGACAGAAGTTTCTCACAGATAAAAATAGATTTCAGATTGCTAATGTACCTAAAAAATAAATGCATTCTTAAACTTTACAGAAAGAGAATATATTTAAGGAAAAAAACATTTTCCTTCACCTGAGAAAAAAGCATGAAAAGCAAAGAACACAGTATATTTTCTGCCTAGTTATCTGTTGAAGCATTCAGCTGTGTAATTTGAATTTTCCAGGGCTCCATGTCAACCGTGGCTTTTGTTTTTCTCCTCCTTTTGAGTGAGCTCTGCTGACACTGTGATTTACTAGTACACTTGTCATTTAGGCTTATGGAAAATGTGTCTTGACAGCTTCTCCGACACCCTTGAGATTATAGCGTTCTAGGTGAGCTGTAAGACATATGTGCTTTTGAAGAGCATTGTGAGCATGTGTATGTGGTTATATAATGGGTTTTGTACTTTTTGGATCTATTAATTTAATTATAAAAAAGGAGAAGGGTTCATCAGTAATTTTTGATTGTGGGCCGTAATTTTTGTTGAAAACTAGGGGCTTCCTTATTAGCTAAAAGCAAACTGAGAATGTGTTCCACTGCTTCTCTTCTGTCTAATTCATGGCCAAGAACAGTACCAGTAAAGCCTCCTGGAAAACAGCTTCCTTGTCTTTTACTCATACATTGCTGTGGTGATTGCAGAGCCAGTTGCACCATGTGACTGCCTTTATCAGCTGGTGTCTAGTCAGGGTATTCATGAGAGGCTATAAATTGTGGGCCAAATCTGTGGCACTAGCCTAGGCTCTTCCTGAAATCAAGAGTCTCACCTGGGAGCATGTAGCAACCCTCAGCTGTGTCCTAAGGCACACAGAAACACAACACGTGGGGAAAGGGCCCCAGTCTAAAAGACAACCCTTGCTGCTGGAGGTCAAACTAGAGGGCTAAAGAATCTTCTGGATGCAAGATCAAAACCTAACTTCCATGTAGTCAGATAAAAAGCATAGATACATCAATACAAGTCAGTATCAATATGTAAAGGCCAGTGGAAAACATTAGCAACTCTAGCAAGTTAGCAGCTTGTCAGAGGCTGTGGTGTAATTTTTTTTTATTACCGTGAAACTCAATTATCTTCTAGACATTTCAGTGTCTGTTCATTGGGCAAATGCTTTTACAGTGAGACCACTGAATTCATGAAGTTTTATTCATAATGCATTCCCTGTGTACTGAATAGCAAATCAATATTAGCATAAATAAAGCCATTTAAACTAACAGTGTAGCAGGAAGGCTCCCAAAGAAGCCTCTGATCATTCATAATGCTCAAAAAAACCAACCAGCCTAGGTATCACCTCTCTGTTAGTAATCAGTAGAATTACAAAACCTTTCCTACCCACGTGTATTTTGTGTTACACTATTCAAGACATTTGTTCACAGCAATTTGACATTTGAATAAACCTTACTAAGCATAGGTGTCTGTGGAGAGCTTTGGGTTTCAGTTTACACACAAGCAGATTTTGGATAGCTAAGAGTCATTACTCATGTCAACATTTTACTTTGCTCTTTCATTGAAGTCATCGTGAAGCTTATTTGTTTTAGGTAGAACTGTAGATTAATTGCCTTTATAGAAAGTAATTTAAGTATTCATTCAGAGATGCATCATACAGAAAATTATTTGAATCCATCTGCTAGTCTAAAGCCAATGCAGTTGTCTTCCTTTTTATAAACATTAACATAACAACTTTTCTTCAGTGTTCTAAAACATGTTTTCATTCAGTACATCTCATTTATTTTTTAAAGATTTTTCCTAAATAGGACTAGGATATATTGCCTGAAGCTATAGTCTGTATTTTGGTTGTGTTGTTACATCCAAGTAAAACATGTGAAACCTGTAATAAAGACAGTGAGTTCAGTTCTAAGTCCAAATTCAAAGTCTTGGGATTTATCTTAATTCAACAAAATAATGAAAAACTGGAACATGTATTGAAAACATTCTTAAACATTCTTTGTTTTTATCATGAAAACATTCTATTGCTTTTATACAAGACATACTGAAAAGCAATGTGAAGAAGGAAAGAATGCTTGAGAGTTACCGTTTTCTAAAATTATTTTCCTGCTTTTCTAGAGATGAGCTTGAGAAAGTGGCACTGGTGTTTTTCTCTGAGTTTTAACCACTAAGAATTGCAGGCCTTTTATAATTTGGCTCTTGACTGAATGCACTGTTTTTCCCTCCAGATTTCGGTTGTTGGTTTTTTGTCTTTACTTTTTGTGTGTGTTTGTGTGGGTGGGCTTTTGTTTTGTTTTGGTGGGTTTTTTTTAATGTTTTGTGAAGATGATCTGATAAAGGCCCATAAAATGTAGTGTTATAGACACATATGATTTGCTTTTGTTTGCCTGTTTATAGTTTGTGTCGTGTGGCTGCCATGATTTCGAATATTCTTGTCCATTTTTCTGCTTTTCACTTGGTTTAATGAAATTTGCCAGTAGCTTCCTATTACCTAAGTAATTAATTTCTTTTCTGCATTTAGTAAATGCAGTTACTCTCTTTTCTAGCCATTTACAGCTATGGCAATAGTGGCACAGGGAACTGCACTAGGACTTAATGTTGCTGTCTTGTTAATTTTGATAGAAAATCAGAGCATGTTACAATTCTAAATAATTTATTGCTGTTATTATAAGAAAGCTTTTTGGCAGCTGATTGTCCCAGTCCAATCTGTGTGGACACGGGCCTGATTTTTAAGTTCTTCTTTATTTTCTGTACTTAATTACATGATGGAAAAATGGGTATAATGGGTCAAAAACTGCCCCAGAATGAATGGCTGCACAGTATACAAGGCGAAGTCTAATCAGGCCCTAGCTGTTTTGCCAGAGTTTATGCTGATTTATTATATAATTTATTCAGGATAATATCAACCACAGTGTAGATATTATGAAATCCATGGGCGCTGAATTAAATCCTGTTTTCCTCTACAAATGGTACACTCATGATAGAGCATGCAGATGGTGGGGTAATGTCCTGCTTTTGGCTGGGATGGAGTTCATTTTTTCTTGGCCCACGGCAGCCTTTTTAAATGAATGTTCATTATTTACTGTCTCTTCTATACATCTATAAATGAGGCCGTGTTTTTAGAAGAGGTTACACAAAGGACCCAGTCTGCATTGCAAACTGTGTTTGTGTGCCTAAGTAGCCAATTCAGAAGCATCAAAACTAATTTATCTATCAATACTGAAAGACTGTGAGTGAAAATATATGTATTTGGTTTTAGTATATAGTATTTTTCTTATGTCAAAATTATTTGAAGACAAAAAGAAGCATCTTACTTATTAAGAAATATCAATATATTAAATGTGTAGTGCAGAAGCAGAACCTGGTGCTAACATAAGTAAATATATATGTATCTCTATTAGCATTTAATTTTTAAAATAGTGATAATGGATTTACGTGTCCTGTAAAGCATTCCACACTTCAGTCAATAATGCTTATTTCAGAGAGAGTAAAATATGTAGCTGTTTTAAAAGACTGTGCAGTTGAAGTTTTGTGCTTGACTTGTCTTTCTTGTTAAGATTAAACATCTATAGATTTGCAAGTACAAGTACTTCTTCTGACACTGTTTTTAAAAGAAAATCCTGGTGGTTAAATGTGCATATAGGCTCGAGAGAAGGAAGATGCTGCAAGTAAATAAAAATCTAAGGAGATATGTTTTTTTCCAAAACAGTCCCTGAGACTGACAGTAGTTTTAACACTTGCAGTTTTTCACCCTTGTCTTCCACTTGCAGGAAGTGGGACACGCTAACATTTCCACGCACTGAGTGAGCAGTGGGTCGAGTTCCAAATGCAGCTTGCACAGCAAGTCAGGGAGCTGGCACCCAGTTCTCATTGTGATGCCTTCAGGGGTGAAGTGTTCAGTGACTGCTGATTTTGAATTGCAAATCATTTCTGCTTTTATGTATTTCTTTAAATTATTTTTTAAAGAAGCCTTTGGTTCCAGAAAGAATTACCCCCAAACTTTTCTCTGTGTCTGTGTGTTCAGAACTGTACCTCCCACACCCCCTCCAGCAACTGCCCATCAGCCAGTGATGGGCTCTGTGAGATCTCTGTAGGAAGGTCATCCCAGCTGAGGCTACTTAGCAGCAGTGCTGTTCCATGCACTGCTCTTGCCTTTGGTCCATGTGTTTCCCCTGGAGTGTCACCTGGCAGTGCTGCCTTGGAATGAGTTGTACAAAGCCAGGAAAGTTCTACTAAGAGACTACTTCAATTCTTCTACTTCGCCTTTTTGCAGAAATCCAAATTAAACAAGAATCTTACTGTGGGCTTTGTTTTGTTTTGTGTAATTGGTTTGGTAAAAGCTCAGTCTTTCATGTTTGTTCATGTCTGTGTTTCCCTCAGAAGTATTTAGGAGAAACAAGAGCCTAATGATGGCTGGAGTTATGAAAACATAAATAGATCCCAGGAGGGCTTTTCCTCTCCCCTCTTCTTTCACATATCAGCTTTCTCATCTTTTTCCTTGATTTAGGTCTAATTTGCATACCAGAAGGTTTTTCTCTCTCATTTTCAAATTCAGTAAACTTTGAGAACTTAGATGAACAGGAACAAGGTGAGTAATGTAAACAAGTGAAAGGCTTGCAAAAGATGCCCACAAATTAAAATTTCCCATTTCTTGCTTGGAAAACCAAGACTGAATGAATGTAGACATTCTGTCTGCCTGGAGAAAGGGCGATGAATAATGCCCACTAACCTCTTAAAAAAACTGTCACCCTCTTCAATTTGCACACAAAACACAGTATCAGTGAATACTGTACCAGGACAGAGGTGTTTCAGTTTCCTGAGCTAGGATCAGAGCAAAAATCTGTTTCTTTGCTCTGTGTTTATTACTCCACTGTACAATTTCTATCCCTGACAGGTTTTAGTGAGATATTTATGTGCATTACTGATTAAGCAAATTTCCATGTTTCAGTAGATACAGCAAGGTCCTAACATCTACTGCATGTGTCACATCATGCACCCATCACAGAAGTTTATTGATGGTCTGTGTAGCTTGCTATAGCTTTTTCATACATAATAGAAATGAAAATTCAATCTCATCTGTATTGTAAGGAGGTGAATACATCCTACAGGAAAAATATTTGTAGCAAAATTCCCTACTTGGATTAGTGTACTGGTATTTTCTCAAGCTTGAAGACATCCTCATGCATATATTTATTTTCCCTGCTACTTGCAGGAAATGTCAGGTATCTATAACAGAGTCTAGAACATTTATATAGGCCTGGTAGTATTCACTGATTTAAAAACCCAACCGAACAAAAGCAAAACCAAAATCCCAACCTTCCTGTTGTTGATTTTGATTGAGTTCACTAGAACATTGAGGCTTCTGACTTTGAAACACAACAGCATTCCAACAGTGAAAACATTACAAAATAAAAAATTAAAGGGTCGTAGCAGAGATTTAATGCAGGGATTTCAGGTCAGAAGAGTCTCTATCTAAAGCAAAAAAAAAAATAAAAGGTTAAAGGTATTTTATGCTGTATTTTTTCTTCTGACACATGACAAAAATGTAAAAAGAGAAGAGAGAGGTTAAATTGTTTTCGTCCCAGCTAAAGCATTCTATAGGCTGTTCCGAAAAGAAGGAAGAAAAGAAAGCAACAGGAGACTTTGAGGAGACATTAACAGAAAAATTTACAGTTCTTTTATACAGTGGTATATTCAGACAAGTAATGCCAACACCTGTCTTTTATGTGCTGCCCTGCTTGCTAGTGAATAAGGTGTAAATGTTTTGACAGTGGGTATAAGGGGGTTTTTACAGTATTTGATAGCTGGATGTAAAATGAACTCTGGAGGAGACAATTAAGAGGTGTATTTTCTTCAGAGTGCATAGGGAATTAACGGTGACCTGCACTGGCAACAATGGATGTAACATACCTGATTTTCTGCAAACCTGAAGAAAAATACCCTTTATTACTGCATTATTCATTTAGATGGGTTTTTTAAAGATTCTCAGGGGAGTAAGGCATCCATTCCTTTCAGAATTTCAGTAGGTTTTTAATTGCTTTAGAGAATATTATCCTTAGGGAATTAAGATCTCTTCTGAGGACTGAATTTGCTTTATTCTAAGAACTGCTGTACCCTGACAAAACAGAGAGCTGAATCCACATTAGAAAAAACCCGCAAACCAACCAATTTAAAAAAATCCTACAAAAACAAACCCTTCAAAAACCCCACCCAAACAAAACAAGGCCTATATATTTTTACCTGTGATACTTTTCTTTGAATTTCTCCTCAAGATAATCCTATGCATCAAGTAAGTCTTCAAGGAGAGCTCATTTAGGATATGATGGATTATCAAGGTGCCTTATCCTTGCCTAAAGGGATCTTTTGCCATCAGAAATACATTATTCCTCTGGGCCTATTAGTCTGTGTGTAGCCCAGGGCATAGTTCCTATACTGTGCAAGGCACACGGGAGAGATGGCTGAACCTCACTGAGGGGTTGCTTCCTAATTCTGCATGTGCCTGGATGGTTACAAAGCAGAGAAATGGTGGAGAATGGCTAATGGACTTCTGCTCACCTTTCCCCAGCACAGATTTATCTCCATCTGAGGTATGTTACTGCATGCTCTACTCCTGAAATTGTGCAGGAGAGGTGGTGAGTGTGGAGCAAAGAAAACTTTCTCCAGAGGCTCCCTAAAAAGTCTCATTTTGCTTTACCTGTGTAGCTCAGAGAAGGCTGGCCCCATACTGGCCCCTGAGTACTGACATAACTCACCTGTGAGTATATCTCAAATCTGTGTTTTACCTGTTGATTTCTAAATACAGCCCAGCTTTGTCTCCCAGTGCAATTCTATGGAGACAGGAAGGTTTTATTTACACATATTTTAGGTTTTGCTTTTTGTAACCTGTTGCATATATTTTCTTTATTAACAGTATCCATAAATATTACTAGTTACTAGGACTTAGATTACCAACCTGCAGCACAGAATGAAATAGCTGCCTTCTTACTAGCTGTAAATAGCAAAAGCATTATATAGGAATTCAGGACCCCTTGGCTCTTGGCTTCTTGCCATGACACTTCTGGCCAGAGTTTAGAAAACAAATAAACAAAATAACAAAAAACCACTATTCCCCCCCCAAACCCCAATAAACCTACCAGTCATTGTGCTAGTTTTTGTTTGTGTTTTTATTGAATTTTTGTTGTTTTGTTATTTGTTGGTTTTTCCCTAAACCTGGCCATTTATTTCAATGTCTAAATGGAAACAGAACTCTTTTGAAGATCTAGTCCCATGTGAGTTTGTTCTGCCTTAACAGCAGATGGTGAATAGCTTCAACAGCTTTGTTTCTATTACCAGATGTCTTTGATTTACTCTCTTGCTTTGCTTTTTAGTCTTTATTGCTTCTATTCTGAAATAGCAGAGGCAGAGCTATTGTTACCTCTCAGCTATAGCTTTTCTCACACAATACTATTGATCTCTTCTTGTGGCATTATTCAAAAAAGCATTGTGACTAAAAGGAAGGAGAGGGTGAAAGCTCTTCAATAGAGTACACTGTAAGATCCTATTGCTGCAAATATTTGTGCATGTATTTAGCTGTGCATGCTACTCCTGCTGGAAACACCAGAGAAATGACAATGCATGACTTCTATTTATACTTATTTATCATTAAAGGCTGAATTATCTTTTTATATAGACATGACTATTATATGTGGTACTTTAGACCCTTTGTTATTTTTTGACTATTTCAGTTGTACCACAGTCTATAAACCACCATACTGATAACAGTGTTCTTTAAATTCTGTGTGACATTGGCAGTCTCAAGGATGACATAAAGTATTCAGTGTAGACATCACCCTGCTGTAGATTAATTGTGTCCTTCCCAAAGAATTACCAGAACTATATTCAGTCGATTTAAGAGTCCATGTATAGACCTGCACCTGTGGAAGAGAATTGGAAAAGTCAGCCTGAGGAAACTTGCTTTGAGTGATGCTTTTCCTTGAGAGTATAAACCATAGCTGCTCTAGTTCTTCCACTGCAGGGAACCATGACTTCATCTTCCCTGCTTTTATGCTTTTAGTCTTTCTGAGTGGCTGAAAGAGCTAGGTTTTTCACCTTCTCCCAAACCAGAGATGGTTGCTACTGTCATGCATTTGAGTGTTTGTTTCAAGCCTTTACTATCTCACCCTATCGTGGGACCTCAGATCCATTCTAAGTTATAGCTCCCCAGCTTCAGTTTTCATCTTACCTTGTATTGGCTCCTCCTGAGCATCTTCATCTTCTGTGGGCTCTGGAAGCCCTGCTCCATGAGGCTCACAGAGTGTTCTCAGAAGCTGTTCTTGCTCCTCCTGGCAGTGGCTTATGTCAATGCTGCCATGTGACACAGCCTGTCAGCTCCTCTGAAGCCACACTGGCTGCACTTGCATCAATCCCTTCTGAATTTCTGTTTACTTGTCTGATTATTTATTTCAAAACTGATTGCCTTCATTCAGATTTTGGCCCCAGGTAGGTTTGATCTTTACTCCTAACTGCATGATTTTTTGAAATCATAATGAAGTAGGGAGAAAAACCTATGGCGTATTTTCCTCTCACCAAACCACAACTTTTGATTCAAAATGCCCAAGACCCTAAAATCTGTTCTAAACAAAGTTATTTTCAAGCTTCTATAGTGATTTTTTTTTCCCCTGAAATTTATTTCAACTTTTTTTTTCTTTCATTGTGAGGTGTAATCTAACTTTTGACTTTCAAATTAAGTCTTGAGGAGAAGAAGTTAATTTGGAATTTTTTGGAAAATTTGCTCTTTTGCCATTGGTAATTTTTTTTATACTAAATGCCATATTTAGAGTAGTATGTCTGCCTTGCTCAGTTTTTCAGTTCAAAAAAAGGAAGGGTTTGGCTGATGCTTGGCAAACTGCTCCTTCCCTCTTATGGCCATTAAATCACTATTTTTCAAAGTCCTGATTAGATTTGCCTGTATAATTGAACCAATATAGTCCTTTATATTATTCAGGAGTTATCTGCTAATTCCTTGTGTTTACTTATTTACTTACTGTTTACACTTATTCTCAGTGTAATGTGTTTTTATGACCTTTAGCATGTGAATCATTCATGTAATGATTGCCAGGCATATTTTTATTCATTTGGGCTTTGATCTAATCCTATTGAAAACAAAGGAGATGCTAGTATTGGCATCTCTCTGTTTTGGATCCTGATTAGTGACCTACATCACCCTGGTTAGATGTCTTAAGCTGTATAAACAGGATGGTCTATTTCTTCTGCATTTATTACATGTGAATATTCATAATTGTTCATCAAATCAATTTTGCACAAGATAGAAGACTTTTCCTAATGAATAGAAGACTTTTCCTTTTGCCATGAATTCTTTCATTACATTGTTCTCATTTATTCATGCCAGTATTTGTAACACCTTTTCTGAGTAAGACCTCATGTACTAGAGTGTTGGAGATCAAGCTAATGGAAAAAATATGAAAAGAGAAATTATCAGCTCAGCAAATAGCTGCTGTTGTAGAATGGTAAATGAAAGCTTCTGGGCTGTGTTTGTACCTGCTATCTCTCTAATCTTAGCTGGCCTCTTGGCATATACAAATATATTATAATATACATGTATTATAAAATACATATAATCTTTATTTTATATATATTTGTGTGTGTGAGTATTAAAAATATATTGACCATTAAAGGCTGAATTATCTTTTTATATAGAGATGACTATTACATGTGGTACTTTAGACCCTTGGTAGGTTACAACAAAGGATGTGATGTAACTTTATCTGTATAATGGTGAGAAAATAATCCTAGACTTCTAGTACATAGTCTGCCTTTTTGGCAAAATTTATCAGCCTTGGATTCATGCTTGGTGTGGCATTCTTGTAACAAATATATATATATATTTCATCTTGACTTTCACTCAAGGATGTATGTAGGATAGCCCTAAAAGCAGAGTGAGAAGCTGAGGTGTCATTGCAGAATATTGCAGAATAGCACTTTCTGCTGTTGAGGCTCCTGTAAACTTGGAAGGCAGCATTAGGATTTCTTAGCTGGGCTCACTAAATTAATAATGAACTCACTACTTCTCACATGAGCTTAATATACCCGAAATGTTAGGATGTTCTTTTTCCTGTTTGAAAGATTGGTGGCAGTAAAAAGAACATAATTACAACAAAAATGTTAAGGCTTGCCTATCATCATCTAGAAATTGTCATTACAGGCCCTGTATTTTAAAAATGAAGCTGTTAGTTGGGCACATGTCAGTTGATGATGAATGTTCTATGATTTGAAATAACTGTCTTAGAAAATGTTATTCTCTTGCTAAGAATCCGAGCTGTAATATATATAAGCGTTGCAAAACTGGACTGTTTTTTCCCTTTTTTTATCTTAGCAAGATAAAAAAAGATAAGCAAGAATGAGAGTGAGAGGAAATTAGTTTTCAAAGATTCAGTGGTTTCTATTCAATATAATATATATCATTAATATCCTAACTAGTACAAAGGAGAGCATCTGTGATTCTACACCTCTTACTGGAGCCTTGGGAAACCAAAGTTTCTTGATTTTAGTTAAACAATCTTAAATGTAGGGGTTTCACAGATGTCTATCTTTCTACAGTCATCTCAGGAGAGAACAGTGCCACTCTTTTTCCAGTTGTCTTGAGAACAGGATAATGTTTTTTAAAGGATAGAGGGAAACTTTAATTGCTGTAATAACCACCCTCCGAAGAATTGAACCAGAGAAAAATAAAATAACTAGGAGGCAAGGAGAGGGAGAAGATGATGGGGAGAGATGGTTTCTTGTGAGCTATTAACAGAATCAGGAGAGTAAAAGGTAAGAGAGTGGCTGGCTGATAATTTATTACACTATCTTTAGCAGGAAAGAGAATTAAAACAAAAAAAAAAGAACTTGGCTGTGAGTGATATAGTGTTTCTCACCTACTCAATGACATGAAGTGCCCAGGACAAAAATAGGGTCTGGTGAAAACGATGGCATCGTGTGGAAGCCTCCAGTGTTTTGGCTCCACTGGTGGAAGTTGAGAGCAGGTGAACAGATTGTTTGCCATTAAACTAATCAATGCTAAATTAATTTCATATTATATGCCTGATAGTGATTCAAACCCTAGAAATATCCTAATAGTGTTCACTGTATAATACAACCATTCTTTTTTTATAACCCTCTTTGTTTTACAAATCCTCTATGTTCATTGTCTAGTCTATCTCATTCCTTGTCAGGGCTGCCTAACAGTTCTGGCACTGTTTGGAGAACAGGTAGTTATAACAACACCCACTTCCCATCTCAAAAGTTATCAGCATGCCTTCAGTCTAGAACTACAGTATAAATACTGATTTATTGGAATTAATGTACTATTTGCTGGTGATGGCACTGTTTATCCTCTCCCGTCATTAAATGCTCTGAGGCTGGTAGTGGGGCTCATCTACATTTATTTCCAGCAGAGATTTGTCAAGGAAGTAGCCATCATAATCACTAATAAAACATTTCATGTATATTTAAATCAGGCCAGTTTGAGAGAAGACTGAGTTAACAGATACTGTGATTTCAGAATCAGTTTCTGTGTAATTCTTGGGTACCTGGAGTTGGGATGTGACGATACAGTTTCCCATAATACGCTGTATCATATGGATTCATATTGGTACTGTCTTTTTATTTGAACAGAGTTCAAAAATTTTTAATAATGTATCTTGGACTACCTCCAATAAAGGTATTTCTAATTTTGAAAAGTGCATCAATTGACACTGTTGCTGAGCAGTTACTTGCTGTTTCTAAACAAATGCTTATGTTTGCACTGCCTGTTTTTCATGTCTGGTGCAAAGATGATGCAATATCCTTCAAAAAAGAGAAATGTGTGTCATTCATCAGACGATATATGTGTACTTTTCTTCTTAGTACTGATGGTATTCCCAAGGGGACCTCTGAGCCCCATTGAGATTGAGCCTTTCATCACTGCACCAAGTAAAACTGTAAAAGAAATTAATATTATCAAAGTAGACAAAACAATGAAAGAAGGAGATGTTCTTCTACCTTTCCTAATATCGCACAGTGCTTGCTTTAATGTCCATACCTCCTCAGTCCCTTCCTATGTCTCCCAGAGGCATAATTTTCCTTAAGGACTTAAATAGAGCATTCCAAACTTTCAGGTAAATCCTTCTCTGTGCAAACTGATAATCCCTGAACTGTGTTTATTATTACACTAGAACAATGTGGCTTTTCAGTACTTGGACTCCATGGAACTCTCACTAGGACATGTGTAGGATTCTACGATGACAAGCAGTTCCATTAAATATTACATGCATTGTTTGGAGAAAGTTATCCCCACAGAGAGTAACTTTGGAACATGTACATACATTATTTACTGATGTATGTGCCATGTTCACATTCAGAATGGCCTAATTCAACATCTGCTCCTGATGAAAGTGAGCATCTGGTGTTTCACAGATAATTGAGACATGAGCTGACTGTCCTCTAGGCTGACCAGACAGACTGGAACCAGGCTCTCTGGGTGGATGGTAAGAGTTGGTTCAGTGCCAGGTACAATTCTGATCACACCTTTGTTGTGGGTTGGGATCAGAATAGGTTTTATCTGTTATAACCTCTATGCAAGCAGAAGTACCAGCAACTTCAGTGTTGTGCCCCAGAATCAGAAGGAGCAAGAGTGATGAGGATTTTTCCAACACAAAGGAATAAAATGGGAAAGTTCTTGAAACTCTACTCCCATTAAACCTTTTCCTCTGATAGTTTTCTATGGATGTGTATGTGTATGTGTGTGTATGTACAAAAGCAGAGAAATTATTTTTTTCCTGGCACTTGCTTTACGTTCCTTCTGTAGGACCTATAAAGCAGTTATAAGACAAGAGTCTGCAGAACTTCAATACAATTGCAAATATCAGCAATGTATTGCAAATGCAAGCTGCAATGCCAAGATGTGCTAGTCTGCTTAAATGATGGCTTGTCCAGAATTTGCTGGCTTCATAGGCCAGTTGCATTTATGCACTTCTTTTGAAAAAGAAGAAAGGATGGGAAAAAGCAAGTCTTAATCATCAAATTAAAAAGCATATCCCACCAGACTCCATCAAAACTCTTACAGCTATCCTTCAGAAGCAAACAGCATAAACATTGTCTCCATTTCCTCCTAGAAACATTGCAGTCCTCAGAAGTTACACCACTGTGATTTCACCACTGTTCAATGTTTGCTGCATTACCCGCATAACCATGGGGTTTTATCTTGCCAGGCATTATCAGCCGTCAGGAAGCAGAGGAGCTGTTGATGAATAAATCTGAAGGCGCGTTCCTGGTGCGAGTCAGTGAGAAAATCTGGGGCTACGCGTTGTCCTATCGCCAGCAAAACGGCTTCAAGCACTTCCTGGTTGATGCTTCAGGGGATTTCTACAGCTTCCTGGGGGTAGATCCAAACCGACACCCAACGCTCACAGATCTGATTGATTTTCACAAGGTAACACCTGCTAGGTGGAGATCAATAGCTGAGTGGAATGGATTAATAATTTAATGAGAAGCCATGTAGTTTGAAACCACACTGGAAAATAGGAATGACCACAGTAGGAAAAGAATATTGTACACTAAGCTCAGCTGTAACATTCATACTGTTGCAGTGAATCAGAAGGCTTTTCCCCTTCTTTCAAATGCTCCAGTATGTACTTGTGTCCCCTTATACAGTGTGTACTCTCCTTGGCTACAAATGGCCTAATAAGGGCTGACAGATGTAACACTTTCTGAGCCTTTTTGCTGTGGAAAATTGGATTGGAAATACCATTGAAAGGTCTTTCAATGAAATTTCAGCATTTTTCTACCTTTGATGTGAGGGCTGTAATGTGCAAAAGCAAGAGACTGTGACCCTGCACTAAAGAAGGGAAGATGGAGGGGCTCTCTTTTAGGGATGTATTAAGGGTCACTCCTTATTACCCAAAACAATCTTGCAAGAGGAATTTACTATTCAACTTTAGATGGGTTTGAATTACTTTACCTCTAGGTTCTGTTTCTTGTTGCCAGACTGTAACTAAATAGTAGCACTGTTTCTGAAAGCATAAATTGTTTTCATTTTGCATCTCTCCCTATCTTCATCAGTTTTTATTCTGCTTTTTTCTTACCCACCCTTATAATTCCTCTTCATCCTTTCTTTTCTAGTTCTCCTTCCTATTTTATCCTTTTCTCACTCTTGTCTCAGAGTAATTCTATAAATTTTTTGCTCCTCCTTTTCTTCACAGCATTTAATTTTTTAATTATTCAGTCTCAGGTTGTTTTTCTTCTAATCTCCCTATCTTTTAAATCTTGCTTTTATCTCACTTGTTTTGCAGCATCGGTTCAGGGTTACCTTAGTGTCCCCTCAGAGATCACTATGACATTAAATGTCCACAAATTGTATTTCCACATGGGGAGATGGTAGGTGTCACATTTGACTAAAATACACGTCCTCCCCTAATTTAAATAATATCTTTCTTACTGGCCACCTTGGAAGCTTAAATCCCTGACACCCTTCTTGTACAGAATGTCCTTTTGGCCATTTGGGTTAACCAATTGGGTTGTGTCCCCTCCTAATTTTCCCTTATTCCCAGCCTACTCTGCCAGCAGGGCCTGAGTGGGAAAAAGAGAAAGCCTTTGTGCTGTGCAAGCCCTGATCAGTAATAGCCAAAACTGTAGTGTGTTATCAACACTATTTTAGCCACAAATTCAAAACACAATGTCACAATGGAGCACAGGCAGCTGTGCAACTCCATCCCAGCCAGCCCCAGTGCACCTGGAAAGAGTTTAACCAGGGACTTGTAAGGGAAAGAAAAGCAGACATGCAACACCTGAAATACAGATTGTGCCAGGTGCTGGATGTAGAACCTCTGGCTAATGTAGCTTCCCCTCTGCTCCTGGTGATGGCAACAACCAATTCCAGCCATCACTGCTCCAGCTATGTTCCTATATTTTCATCACAGCTCACGTTAGGCAATCACTGTATTAGGAGCACATCTATTTACAGACAGCAGTAGAGCACTTGTCAGAAGCAGAATGGCTTTTAGTTCCTGCCATTTAAAAGAAGGAAAAAAGCTTGCTTAGGTGTCCCATGATAAGAGTTAATAGCTGCCCCTGTAGTAAGCCTATCAGGGAAACCCGTTCAGCTTTAATGCCAACACACAATTCTATTTTCCTGTCTAGTTTATGGCTGTTAGAACTGCTACCCTTGGCAATCACCTCAGGAGGCATTTTATCCTGTCTGTCACATGGTTTTCTTAGAGGCTTTTCTGCCTGCCCTCTCTGGTGAAGTACACTGTCAATTGTCCCAAAGCCTCCTGGTAACCCCAAGCAATCTGTATGTGACTGGTGACCACATTTTCCCTTGCAGCTATTGCTATATTTTTTGCAGAAGGTGCTGCTTTCCTCACAACTATTTTTAGCAAGAATATACTTCCTCACCCCAAAGGTTTCATGGACTTTTTTTTGAGGGCCTGAGGAGGGCTGGCATAACTAATTTTTTACTTGCTTATTCCTATTGACTTCATTTTGTTTCATTTTGATTAAAAACTGAGAGTTCACTCAAGCAAATCAGCTGGCAGACACAAGGGGATGGTAACCATTAGTTGGAAGAACAAACCTTACAGAATATGGTGTGAGTGTGCATCTTCTTTTTTCATTATTTGCATTTAAATACTGTGTGGAAAGTGGCAACAACATATCTGAGATCATTGCTAAATAGCTGTATTTACTTCCTTACAACCATCTTGTCTAGTTGACAAGGTGGTGATTGGCCAAAGGTTGAACTCAATTATCTTAGAGATCTCTTCCAACCTAAATTATTCTGTGATTCTTTGATTCTGAAAATAATTTCATTTGAGTAGGAACTTTCTGAACTGATTCTCAGTCTGATGTAGTGATTGGGAGGGAACAACAACTGGGAGCCTGCATGTGTTCTGAAGAAATCAAGCACCAAATTTGCATTGAATTTCAACAGCAACTGGATAGGTTTTGAAAATATTAGATCCATAGATAGATCCTTATCTTGGAGCTAAACTTTCAGATAAAGGATTTTGATATGTTAGTAAATATAATTCTGCATTCCAGATCATTTTGGTGCATCTATCGCTCTTAAACTTCTACAAAACCAAAAATGAGCTATCATTACTGTAGGAATACGTGCAAAGACCCAGTTTTCCACTTTTTCACTGGAATGACATGCTTGGCATGCAAATATTTAATTAATGAGAATAGGTGCTGTGAGTACAGACTGCCTTTACCTAGCAAGGGCAATGTCTTTCACCTTGCTGTCATCAGTCAGAAAGTGGTTATTGTTGTGTGCGAGCACTCAACATTGAGTTCTTGCTCATCTGCTTGGGGGTAGCAGCATGATAAGACTGATGTCTGTCTGTTCAATTAACCCATGAGAACACACATAAGCATCTGTAGCTGACTTACAAGTAGTACAAAGCAGAGTCTCTTAGGTGCACAGATTTCACTGTTTGATAGTAGCACAAGTTGCTACCAGCATATATAAGAGATAAAGCATGAAGAAAATTATTAATCTATAAGATCCTTTTGCTGGTCTGTAACTATTTTATCAAGTGTTTATTCATAGTTGCTTGTCAGTTACAGAGGAGTGATGGCCTTCATTACTATTCTTAGAATGTAAGTGTAGCTTAGATCTTTGATATTTTAATTGGTTTTATCATTCCAGGAAGAAATCATCACGTCCTCAGGTGGGGAGCTACTCCTGGAGCCATGTGGACAACAAAAGAATCCACCAGACTACAGCCCTCTATTTGAATAACTGATCCAGGACCAACAGGAATGAATTCTGGATAGCTGTAGTAATAGATAGCTACAAAAGTAAACAATGGAAGTAGTTAACCCACTTTCAAAGCCACTGGTCTTGTGGCCAAAAAGTATCCTCATTAGGAGGCCTAAAATATTTCTGGTTTGCATCTGCATTATCATCATCATTATTCATATTGCTAGCACTTGAAAGGTGAGAAATTACCAGCAAATTGCAAAAGAAGACGAGTTCCAAACAACTTTCAAGGGATTGTAGCCAATCACACAGAATGCTAAGTTCCTCTCTTAATTTTCTCATGTTTTATACTGCAAGAGTCATGGGCAAGAGCTATTCATAGAGTACTGTATGAAGTATCAGTGTTGGTGAACAGATTCTGTGTTTCAAAGCAAGGTTTGACAGTTTCTGTTGACAATTTCATTACCAGTGGTGCACTTTGATGACAAGAGAAGCAGCCTTCAAACATCCCTGTGAAGTTTGTGATTGCACATGTAATTAGGTGGAGCTTGAAAGTTGCCATTTTGCTTTTGAATTCAGGCCTACAAAGTTCCCCACAGCAGAGACAGAATAAGGTCATACACATTTTATTTACATTTTCAGGAAGCCCAACAGCCTTAGAAGGAACTACTTCTGTACTGTAAATGGTCAGTTTATTCTAAAGAAACTGCTGCAATTCTCTCACTGGCCTTGTCATGCTTTCCACTTTTAGATGTGCAAGAGACACAGTGGATATTGCTAGCTTTACTTTGCTCTAGGACTGGGTATTTTCTTTATCTGAGTTATGAGAGAGAGTGGGACTGGTATATTTATACACAGAAAAGGTACAATTAATTACATTATTATCATGCTATTTTATGTGTAAAAACAAGATGCACACAATGTGTTCCTGATCCATTTGCTAAAAGTATTAACCTCATGAAAATAGTCCAGAAGCCTGGATCTGTGGAGCAGTTGCTTAATGCTTGGACTGGAAAAATAATAAAATCTCATCACAGTATACATAGGAAAGGCACACTGAGCATATTTCTATAAGCTACTGCTTTGGGCAATCTCTGAGCTCTGTGGGGTTCTCTTCAAAATCTTGATGTAGACTATTCCTGAACCTCCTGTAAATCCCTTTCTCCTCAAACAGTCATTTGACTATTAACTCACTGTTACCTTCTGTACTCAGACTGATCTAGATGGTAAAATCAACCAGGAAAAGAACCTTGTCCTATCCAAGCCAATAAAGCACACTAAACATTTAAGGTGCTACAACAGCAAATACCTGTGGTAGTAATAGGAATATTTTTTTATCTTTAATTTTATGACTAGCTCATATTAAAGTACAGATTTTTGCACATAAGCTTCATTCTTGGTCAGGAACTTTTTCTTCTGTTAACATTGTGTTTTATGTGATTTAATCCATCAATGTTGGTGACCCATGAAAAGAAAATTCTGTTGAACTTCCCCCAGAGACAGGCAGGCAGTTTCTGTACTAATCACTTGGCACACTGGTCAGGAGGTTTTAAATAGCTACTGTTAGCACCTCAGAACAAAGCAAGTCAGGACACAGCAAATAAGCAAAAAAGGTCTGCTTCCTCTGAGAAAGCAGCTCTGCACTTTCTCCCTCCTTCAGAGGCATCTCAAGAACCACCTCAGCCTCAGGTTATTCACAGCTGCGCAGTTTTTTCATGGAACAACTGGACTTCTACTTAAATGATGATGGAAAGGGACCTTTAAAATGATAAAAATTAATAAGTATCCACAGACTTATCTCTGAGGTCAGAAAGCAGGAGGTGACTGTATAGGATTAAACACCTAGGTGTCTTTACAGACTGGTATTTTACCTTCATGCACAGAAGAAGCATACCCAACACAACAGCAACAACAGCAGCAACAACAACAAAAATCCCCATGAAATGCTACCTTTTCTCTGGAAAACGTGCTAGGCATGCTAGAAGACAAATTCCAAAGTTTTTTGAAGATTACTCAACACAATGCCATGAATGTTTATAGACAGAATATTGAAGAACTTGTTCCACATGCAATTCACATCCAGAAGCTGATAATAATACAGCTATTTATTTCTACTGACACAGTTCCCAGCAACTGCTTGTGTTTAGTTTAGCATTAAGAACACCTGGAAAGAACAACTCTTTAGCTCATGTGGCCTCTTGTGATGTAATTAACATTATTTTCACTTCAGACCACATTTCCTAATTCTAATTTTCTAATTTTTTGTCTGAATTCCATCTGTTTCTCACTCTAAGTTTTACCTAGCTTTAAAATAAAGCCCTTGTAAGTTCCCCTGCAAATGGTATTTCTCGGAAAACTGCAATTTCTGCTGAGAGTTTTACTATCCTAATAAATGGCAGAATTCACAAGTAAAGCAATTGCTTGTTTTTTCTCCCTATAGCCTCACAGAAATAATGAAAACTAGCCAGCCAATTCATAGAGTTACCAAGAAGGAAATCTAAACAATATATAACCAGAAGCAGCAGCAATGAAATACGGTGCATTTGGCAGAAGATAAGTTTTGAAGGAAACAAAAGGAGGTCATAGCTAGCAGAAACTAAGAAGAACAGAAGCTTTCCTTGGTAGAGATGCACAGCTGTTGCCAATATATTTGAGTGAAGTGCAAGTGTGGAGATGTTTTCTAAGTTAACAGGTGCTTCTTGTTGCCTAAGGGGGCAACAAGACTACAAGGGGACTATGAAAAGGTAGCCCAGTTAGTAGCAAGAATAAAAGATAAAGCAGTGAAGCAGTAAATATGGAAAATTAAGAAAATAAGATAGGGCAAAATGTGCTTATCCTGTTGTTTTGAAAGTATTTTTGATTTTTGCTGCTCTGGGAGGAAGACCAGGCACTGCTACTTCTTTTTCTCTCTGCAAGTCTGCAAAATTTCAGCTTTTAACTAAGTCTACCTTGGAGGTAGATTTGACACTCTTGAATCTGTAAGAGCTGGGCTAGTCTGTGCTGTGGCCTTGAATGCTTCCCTCTGTCTGCCTCTCCATGTAGTGCTGGCTGCAGCTGTTCATCGCTGGATGAAAAAATGGTTGTGGTGCTGCCATTTCCTTGGCTGCCAGGGGTAGCTGTAGCTCATCCCCAGGACCTTCCAGTCTTGCTTCCTGACCTGTTTTTCTAGTGGTAAGTGTTGGTGAGTCATAAGAGGGGCATGCTATGGAACTTCCTTATAAGATTCCCTGTCAATATTTCTTGCTGCTGGGACCACCAGGAATTCACTGCTATGGTAATTGTGTTCCATAAAGAAAAATGACACAGCAGTAAGGTAAACTTGTAAACTTGAAGAGAAATTAACTTTTCTTATATCTGTTTCACACCAATAAAATATAGCACACAAGGTCCCAAGCTTGTTTGCAGGTATCTTTGAAAAAGGCATCTCTTGAGGATTTATTCTTGCTTCTTCATAGATCCACAGATCCATCTATTCTTTTGAATTTTGTTTTAGTCTGTTATTGTACACAGACATCTCCAATGTAATACTGCCCTCTTCTCTAAAAAAGAACAAACACCAAGCAAAGAAATTGACAGCAATCATGGATGAGATTTCCAAGGCTACTCAAAGAATGTAGGTTCCAGTCTAACTCTTGTAATTAATGGAATAATGATGTAGTATGAGTTTTTGCATTTTAGTTTTATAATAGATGTCCTGGATTATTCTTTTAAGTAATAAATCCCTATTGTTCTGAATAAATGCTAAGCCAAATAAAATAACACGTCCCTCAAGAAGGTAGTACTTAAGAATTGCTTTTATAACAGAGATTTATTTTCAGGCTGAGTAGAAACTTTTTCCAAAAACCAGATTCAGAGGGAGAATCTCCACTAGATTTCAGCTACCTTGAATCAAATGAAACAAACCTATTTCTTGGCTGAGGTGAGACAGTATTAATACACTGACTACAGTAAAAAATTTTAGTTTTGTATGAACTAGGAATCCACTTCTGCTCAGTCTTCCCTTGAAACACCAGAAACCTGAATATTGAGCATTAATGAAGTTACACCACATTTCACTGCAGACTAAATTCTTCAATTTACCACAACACAAACCTGCTCTCAGGCAGATTGTGGTAGCTCACAGTGGGAGGAGCTTTTCTCTTTCTATGAATAAATTTGTTTCCATAATTTACAGTTCAGAGCTTATTTTTCAATGATTTTCAAGGACTGGCTTTCTTTTCTGTCTTATCATGGCTTTGCTTTAAGATTCATTTTTCCCTTCCCAAGAGGATGGGGTAAGTGACTTCTGTGAAGTGTCTTCCTGGCCAGGCTATCAATTGCAGAATGAGGTGTTTGCACTTGACCAGATGCTTGCTTTGTTTCCTGAGATGAATCTCCTGGATACATAATGTCAGATGATAATGATGCATAATTGATTTTTATAGCTAATTTCTTGCCATGCAAGTGCTATGTGAAAGCATCTCTTCAAATATTTGTTTACTGCTAATGATTAATCCTGTAGCTTGTATATTTGCATGATGGCCCATAGCTAATGCAAATTTTCTACCAGGCTGGTGCCTTCAATGGGTTTGGTTTCTTCTCTCTTGGAATTTCTTCCAGTAGTTTTAAATGAAGGTAACATTTTATGGTATCTTTATTATACAAAAATAAGTGACTTTTCTTATGGAAGAGAAATAACTTCAGAAGAGACTGGACATTTAGTTTGGCCCTATTTGTGTCCTCGTAATATATGTACAAAGAAAACACTTGGCATGTTAATGTCTCCTTTAAAGTTTAGCTGCCATTTCTCCCCCTTTCTCTAAGGAGAACTGTGGCTGGGAGTAGGTCATAAGCTCACAAGCCATGGAGAGAAAAGAGAGGAGTCAGGACTGGTTTATTCCATATAAATTTCCACATAACAGCAGGCAAAGCTTGGATTAAGTACTTCCTGAGATGCACTGGTTTTCCTGCTTAGCATTCAAAGTAGTGTGGTCACTAGTTTTCCCTCACACAACAGCAACTGAAAGCAATTCCTAGTGGGTGAGAAAAAAGCCCAGAGGTTGTTCAGTAAGTAATATTACATTGCCCCAGGAATGATACAGGAGTGTGGATCAAGAACACAGTAAAGACATATTTTTTGTATGGATGTGTAGACCGGAAGTGACTGCAAATTCTTGTTAGGTAGGAGTGAATTCTTTTAATTGCATGATTATTGTCATTAATGGTCAATGCATATGAAGATGTGGCCACCTTCTCTTCCACAAGCTGGTAGAGCATGGATTGCCTGAAAGGAAAATCAGACATACTTATCTTAGACAAAAGTTACTAAGTATTCTTGTAGGTTATTTGGGGCAGAAAATTGTAAAATGTATAATGCATATCAGGATTTACAAATGTAGAAACTATGCACTGCTTACCACATAAAGTATGATGAGCTTGTCAGTGTAATTTTCACAGCACTTAAAAATTCAGATAAAGGTATCCCTGGTTATTCTGCTCTCCTGTAGGAAATGTCAGCATTGTAAACAAGAAAATATCTTCCCACCCAGGAATTTAATCTTAGTAATGGACTACAGCAAGTAATTTCTGAGAGCTGTACAGTGAACACCGCTCTACAATTAGTAAGGTAGCCAGCCTGTTGCACTTACGTCAATTCTTGATTCTCAAAGTCTTTTTGCTCGTGATAGCCAGATGCTAATGTGAAATATGTTTTTAGGAAGTCATTCAAATCCAATGTAATGAAGAAGAGTTAAGGTATATGTTCCATTATCATTTTTACTGTTGACATTTTCTCTCAAGGAATTCCAGAAAAAAATAAAATTCTAACAGCAATGCATAAGTTCTGGTCTGACTTCTAGACAATATTTTGTTACCTATTATGTACTGTATTCACATCATGCTACTTCATTTATTTTGAATTGCAGTGGTCTATATGCTATATGAGAATCGATCTGATTTTTTAAAAAAACAGGAGAGACAGATGTATGCAAACAAACTGTTCTGTGGGACAAAAAGTATTCACTGAATTCCAATGCTGAGTCCCCACACATTTGCTGGGGTTCATGTGGCAATTCTTAGTTGATAAATATTAATTTTTTTTATTAGGGCTGCCTGTTAAAATCACTTTCCACTTTCCCCAGAGCTACTCTAAAATCTTCCATTGACACTATTTAATGGAGAAATGTTCTGTTTTTAAAATGCCAAGCTTCATAAAATTGTTTCAATTCCTTAGAGTAAAAAATAAAGAATAAAATTATCTAAGGGCATTTTTAATTGCAGAAAATATGAAAAATGTGCTCAAATCTAACACAGAAAAAAATTATATTTTTATTAATCTCTAAAAGAAAATGTGCTACATTATGCTCCAAATTCAATGCAGATATTCAATGTTTTTGACATTTCATTAGGTATCCATTCTCTCCCTTAATGCTAGTTTCCTTTTAAGGGAGAATGAAAATACCCAGGGAGCAGTTACTCAAAATGTCAACTCCATTAAATATCTGATTTGATGACTGAAATAAATTCATGAAGGTTTAAATAAGATGCCAGATAATTTTCTCCAGAAAAAATCAAGTTAGGAAAGTGAGTTCAGAAAAAAAGAATGGATGCATCTTGTCCACAATTTTGAATATATTGTGTTACATGCTTGGATCCTTAAAGTATGATCTACATTTATACACTACTAAAAGGTCTGAGCATCAAAAAGTAATTAATTAAAATTGAATAATAAATGGCATAAAGGAAATTAGACCTAGTGTTCCAGCTTCTCTGAAAAAGGCTAATTCTATCAATGATTATGTAGAAGACCAAGCCTATTAATGAACTTTTCTAGAAAAAAGGATCTGATTTTGCAAGCTGTCATTGTGATCAATCACGACTGAAATCTCCTCCTGGATGAAGGCTTGTGATTAAGAAATACAAAGTTCAAACTACACATTCAAATCCCAAATGGAAACATTTGCAATGTACCAGCTCCTTGCAAAGGTGAAGCATCCCACAGAACAGCTGGTGTGGAGTAGCTGTTGTGGAGTAGCTTGGATTCCAGTTGTTCTCCTCGGGCTGGAGAAACAGGCACTTCAGAGCTCCAGGTCAGTGTCGTATCAGCTCCTCTGCCAAAGATCACTGATTAATTGAGGAGGCAGGATCAGGAGAGAGTGAGAAAACTTGTGAAACCTTGAAATATTACTATGAAAGGAAAAAATACCACTTCCCCTTCCTCACCCTAGATAAGAATCAGCTTGTAATGGGGAAAAAAAGAGACATCGTGAAACTGGCAGACATTGTTTTTCTGTTGGTGAGGAGACATGTACACAATTTGTTGAAGTGAATGAGACAGAAGTGGGGAATAAGCATTTCACAGCCGGGTCATTTTTTATTCATTCTGTTCTACAGCAGTGCACATACAGTCATGAAGTGCTTGGAGTGCTAACCCATCTGTTCTAGGGAGCAGCTCACATCCAGTGGGCTAAAAATACTTGGTCTGCCAAGGAGAAAATCGAGGTACTTTGAAAAGTCTTAGATGCTTTTACTTTGGGCCACATATAAAAGTGATAAATTAAGAGGCATCGGTGTTCTTTTTTTTTAATCTCTCTTCCTCCCCCAGACCCATTAATAATGAAGCAAATTCAAAACAACGAAGGAGAAAACTGGCTGCTGGCTAATACTCTGTAATCCTGGGTCTGTACCTGCCCACAGTGCTAAAGTTCAATTCCAGTTACACTTCAGTAATTGATGATCACTTGTCATATCCCTTTATAAAGCTTTTTCATCAATGTCTCTTGTGGTTCATTTTCTATCAGCAGCAGATCAATGAAATTTTAATGGAATAGAGAGCCTTCTTGAGATTGAATTAGGTTGCTTAACCTGTTTTAATATCAAGTGAAGTTCTCAAAGGCTCGACAGATAACAGTTTTTCAGATTTTTTTTCTGTGATAACTTTGTTTCTGCAGAATGGTGGCATCTTTGTAATCAGCTGTAATAAAGATTGAAGGCATTAATGAACTTGGTTTTACTGTGGTGTTAGAGACAATGGGAAAACATGGGACTTGAAGCTGATAGCCAGATCCTTATAAATGCTGCAGCAGTATAGTAGGGAATGCATTAACTCTTGGATCTGGTGATTCAGGGAGAATCTGAAATGGTTTAAAAATCTCCAGGGTAATGCAGTAATTAACCAGGCACAGGGAAGTACAAGGTCACGAATTGAGTTCCCCTATTGCAAACTGCAGTGCGAGCTGTATTGTTCTCGGAATAGTCCCACCCATCACTCTAAGGGCAGAGCTGCCCCGGAGCCGGGTCGGTGAGCAGGGATGGGCAGCACTGAGGCAGCCCGTGGCCGCCCCTCAGAGAATATTCGAGGCAAGTATCAGTCAAACAGCACATCTCGCTTTTCCTGGGGTAAAATTCACTAAATTGATGTGAACCCACTGGAACTGATCAGGATTAATTGCCTGGCTTTGCTGTAGGTCGCCGGTTCGTGCGGCCTCCGCCCTTGTCCCGCTGCTGCCGCTGCCCCGAGCGCTGTGGCACGCGCAGGGAGCAGCCGCGCCCTGGCGCGCGCGGGCGCTGTGGGGAGCTGCGGGGCCTCCCTCAGCCGAGATACTCTGGAACCTTCTGGAACCTCCTGTACCCTGCGAGCCCTTCCAGCCTGACCCGTCCCATGGCCTGCGAGGGCTCGGGTGGTATCCTGTGGCTCTGCCGCAGTGGCGGAGGAGCGGTGGCCGCAGCCGTGGAGAAGGAGGCTGCGGGATGGAGCGGTCCCACACAGCTCACATAGCAGCGCTCCGCAGTGAGGGCTCGATGCTGAGGGCCCAGCCTCGCAGCTTTGCTCGAGGAAACTTTCCGAGCAGTTTTCCTCAGCCCAAAGCCTCCTGTTTCCCGAGTCCTACCCAAACCAGCTCCCGAAATACAGGCTTGATAAAATCGTGCCCCTTGGGTTGATTCCTCTCAGGTTGAACAGAGCAGATAATTTACAGATCGACAGGATGAAACTGACAGGAAATGCCAAACTGGGTTTTGTCCTGGTTTAAGGACTCTTTCTTCACCTGCCGAAGAGGACTTAGTGCTCCTTGTGGCTGGACGGCAGAAATGGGAAGCTCCAGGGAAGGAAGCTGCCCTTTTCCCCCCCAAGACAAGGGAAGGAACCCTTTTATCCAGTAATACTTTACACGATGGAGGCAGACCAATAGGTAAGATGCATTTTTTTGTTCTGGTTTGGCTTAGCTTCCCTGAGTTGCCAGTGTAACAGTGGCGGAAGGCAGGAAAGGTACCAGCCGATTGTTGGAAGGGGAAAATCACCCACAGTGATTGCTAAGGAGGTCAGTGTTCACTGCCCCCATTTGTTCATCAATCCAAAGTTTGAGTCTGATGTAGAACAAATCTAAAGGAAAATTTTTCCTTGTTTGGATCTGTATGAACCACTGAACACAAATCACATATTAGTTAAGTATCGAGGATGTTTACGAAAATGTGAATGTTTGCCAATTATTCCAATGGGTCTTGGGTCAAACCTTGAATGCAAAAGAAAATAAACCTGCCTTCTCACCTTCACAGTCACAGCTGGGGCACACATTATCAGGGCAGTTTGTTTCCCTTAATGGAATTGTTTCTGTTTGATGAAGTAAAGTGTATCATTCTCTGAAACTGTAAATTTAAATATTATTACTACCTCCTTTCTCCAGACAGCACTAAACACAATTTCAGATACAGGAGAGAGAAAACTGTCTAAAAACTTAGAAATGTCATAATAAGAAATGTCCAGAACAGGATTGTGCTAGAGAGTAGAGTGGCAAACAGCTATGTTCTGGTTGGTTTGATGTGATTTGATACAGTCTGTAGACTTTCAAATACTGTTAACACATACTGAAATAATGCTCAGAAATGTAATTCCACATACTGAAATAATGCTCAGAAATGTAATTCAATAAAACTTTTGCATAAAAAGGAGTGTAAATGGCTATCAAGAATGCAATATTGCCTGGTTTTTACAATGAAATTATTCTGTTTTGATTTCTTTCTCTAAAGTAATCTCTGTGCATCCTTTTACTACAGAAAAAGCTAGAGAGCATCTAAACAAAGTTATTGCTTTCTCAAGTAGTTCAAGTGAAATGTTTATGCTTAATTAATATTTTGTGAGTATTTTTCATGGTGGTTTAATTTTTAACAAACCAAGGAGTCCAACAGAGAAAATAAAATGTTGCCTTATGGCACTGTAATTGTAGTTGATGAGGAGCCGCAAATAAAAGGTGAAGACTCCTGCCCTCATTCTACACAGCACAAAACTCAGGTAAAGAACTGCTTTGTGATATGAAAGAGAGGAAGGTGCATTTGACTCAGTGTAGATGAATTGTGGAATCTTAGAATAATTTGAGGCTTTAAGGGGCCTTTGGAAGTCATGTTTATACTAAAATTTTAAGCTGGCGTCTCTTGGAGTTGTGTGGAATTAACTTAATTTTCTTTAATCTTTCAGCATCTGGAATTTCTTTTTTTTCCTTGTCACTGCACCCTCTGGAGGATCATAGCTGACTAATTTATTGGTCCAGCTAACAGATCTGCCCTTTTATTTTTATGAATGTCTTTCAGGCTGTCATTCCTGGAGCTCAGTGTTCAGTGGAGCTTTTGCTGTACGCCTTTTTTGTTGTTGTTGTTGGTTTTGTTTGTTTGTTTGTTTTTTGTTTTTAACTTTCAGTTTTTAACTATAGTTTAGATGCTGGTCTTTGTTATGTGTGAATATGGGCAAAAAGTTCTATTGAAGGCTGAAAAGGCTGAAAATATTTTACATGCCCCACCTGGAAATTCTTGCCCATCTTTTATTTTTGCACTATTAAAGTTCTTTATATATAGTCATAGAGCAATAGGAAAGTTGTTGATTTTATTGTTTTGCTGAGATTGTTATCATTGGTTTTGGTTTTGTTTTATTAAAAAAAAAAACTGTGATGAGATATGAGAGGATTTTTTGAAGACTTCATGAAGTTTCTTCTTTAAGCTTGATATTTTACAGTGATTGTTGTTGCTGCATGTCTGATAAAATGCCTTTGCTTTGAGTTCTGTAACAGCTATGGACGTGACTGAGGTGTTGGGAGGTATATAAGAAAAAGAAAAAGCAGCCCATTTCTAACCAAAGAATGCAAGGAAACAATTTGTCACTACTGACAGCAGGAAAATGGATAAATATTGCAATAGATACATGTATAGACAATGAATTTGCACCAGCATCTGGGTGATGTCCTGTCTCAGGAAGGCAGGCAGACCAGGGTTATTAACTTCCATAATGGAGAGCTTTCCTTTCAGTCAGGGAGTTTGTGGTGGAAATCAACAACTTGGTTATTGGTTTTCCTGTATTCTTTCTGAAGTACTGTGCACATTATTACACAACACTATGTTAAAAAAACCCAACAAAACAACCCAGAACCAAAGGGCTTAGTTGCCTGTCCAGAGCTAGGCTCCAAAATTCACATTTTGGCACCACAGTAGAAATGGACAAACTGAGAAGTCTCCAATATTCTACACAATTGTGTAAGTACAATGTATGTTTAACATATTGGAAAAATTGTGATTCAATATAGTCGTAAAAATAAATTTTGAGCTATGTTGAGGCACAGAAATTTCTGGCAGTTCCTGGCAATATATTTAGACACAGATTATGAGTTCCTTATCAGTATTAATCATAAGGCTATAAGAGGAATGGATCATGTTTTCTAGGACAATAAACAGCTAATAATTGTAGCACAACTCAGCCTGTGAACTGCCTCACTATTTCTTCATTATTTTTACTTCATTTTTCTTGTTGCTCAGTTCTACAGGTCCAGGATCTTCTGCCACTTTGCTTCTTTCAGAGACATAGACATCTTTCCCTTCTTGATTCCCACCTCCCACCTCCTGCCTTTTCTTAATCTAGTCTTTTCCAGTAAGTTGTCACTTCAGTGCACCATTGATCTGTGCTTGACACACTCCTTTGGCAAACGTGCCAGAACCGTTATTGTAGAAAAGTCATTGGGAAAATAGAAGAGAAGAAAACCTTGGATAAAGCATTTAGTTAAAGAAAACAAAACAATTTCAGGCAAACTGAATTCATTCTGGTTTTATAGGTAACCATAACAGAACTCTCTTGAAGTTTAAGAATAGTTCAGTGCCTCTACTTCCAGTCTCCCTTTAGGGTCTCATAAAGTTCCTGGTTCTTACTAGTTTTGATCTGAGTGCTAAAAGGATGCTCTGTGAGTGCCTGCCTGATCCAAAAGTCCTGAAACTCCATGCAAGTTTGCCTTTATCTTCCTTTTACAACTCGTTAAATGTCTGTTACAAGGAGCTATATAGAGAATGGGAAGTCTCCAAAGACCACCTTGATGCATCCCAAAGACCTCAATTCTGTGAAACACTTTCAGATGAGGGTCAGAGCTCCTGTGCTTCATATAAAAGCATCTGAACTTTTTGAGAAGAGCTAATGTCTAATGAAAATGTCCTTATGTTTTTTTTCATCTATTCTGCTCTTTTGGATGGTAAGTCCTTTAAAAACTCTTCAGAATACATAAAAATGTCATATTGTGCTGAACACCTACTTTTTTCCCTCTGGATCCTAGCTTAAAAATGAATGCTGTAGAATAGGAGATCATTTTGGATTACAGAACAACTTCTCAAAATGTCAGTTGTAAATACTCAGCAAGTCCCTCATTATCAATAAAATGGCACTGATAGGCAGTTAAAAATAATTTGTAATACTTCAAATCCATATCCTCACAAGCCTTTTATCTTGTAGCAGTCCTACCAGCACCTAGCAAAATACAGTATAATGCAAGAGGGATCTTTGGGGGTTTTGCATGCCTAAAGATTTTAGGAACTCCTGCTGGACAAAGGACTCTGATTTTAATAGTATTTTAAATGAAACCACTCAAAGTTGTTTTTAAGTCATCATCTTTCATCACTGTAATAGACATAAAATCCTTCAGTATGTGTTCAGATACCATTCATTTTCTGAATAAGAGTCATTATTGTTTATAAAACTGTATTGCTCACAATACAAGCTTGGATATTAATTAATCTTTTTGAGGTTTTTCATCTCTGACTTGTGTTTAGTTACTTTATCCATTCATTCATATTCCTTAAAAGCTCTTTATCATGTGTGAAGTGAAAAAACCACCTCTCTAGCGTTACTTGTGTGGAGATTGTAACTCAATAGGCCTAAAGCCAGTATTTCTTTGATGTAGGTCAACTGTGAAAATCCCATTGACTTAATTGACAGAAGAGTTAGACCTGTATAAGAAGCAGAAAAAAAAAAAGTCAGTGGAAAAATAGTATTAAAATTTTATATCATCAGAGAAAATGTGGTGATGTTGAAGGCAAAAAGTGTGAGCACAGTGATAGGCCTTGGTGTTGGATTGCAGAGTGCAAGCTGGTTTAACCACTGTGCTGGGCGTTCAGCACCATGTTACTGCAAACTCGTCTTGTTTCTGTAGATTTTATGGCTGGAATTTTACTCTGTGCTTTTGACTTCCCTGCTGAGGTTTTCTGACTGCTGTTTACCCATTAATGTAACACAGCTCATCTTACATTAACCTCTGTAATTGAGCAGCCTGGACTGAGTTGTCCTTGAATAAATGACTCCCAAGTCCATGTATCTGGTTGCAAGCTGCTGGCGAGTCAAACATGTGTGAAGTATTAGGAAGCTTGTAAAATATAACTCATTAAGGACAAAAAGCTGTCCAGTAGATAAATGGATCTCTAAAATTTTTGCTAAAAGAATAACAAGGAAAATAATCTTGTAAAATGCATCTGTTACATATGGTTGCTCACCAGCAAACATGCTTTCAGTGACATGCAGTATGAGGTCTCCAAATAAGATGTTTTTGAAAGAGAAAAATTCTCAAGCATTTGAATAAAAACTGGCTAGATTTGACTTCCAGAAATAATCCAGTCCAAGTAAAATAGTGTCACAAATGTGTGTGAGAATAAGTTTTTCTCAAAATACCAAACCAGTTTAGAATCAAATTCATGAATGGTAGAAGTTTCACACACATACATTTGTTTCTAACACGTGGTACTCACATGCTCATTAGAGAAGTTTGTAGAGCTCTGGTTGACTTCACTAAAGCCTGAACTGCCTGCACAGGTTTTCTTGTGGTTCCTGAAAGTATTTTATGAGTCTTTCTCCAGCTTTTTTCTTCTCATCTCTCAATGATGGTTCAGCAATGTCAGCAATACTGACAATGGATTGTGTTCCTGAATCTCGAAGTGCTTTCTGCCAGGAGTCCAGACTAGATTATTGCCCTTGAGCTGGAAACAACTAAGGCTGAACTTGATTATCTCCATCCAAAAGGATGGAACATGCAAGCTCAAGAGGTTGCACGCTGGCAATAATCTGGGCACGCTTCAAGTAGACAGTAGAGCTTTTAGATATAAAAATGGGGCTCTAATGTTTGGCAATTATCACAACAGGTCCTCTGAGGTAAAAGTAAGTAAATGCAAGCCTTTTCCATAGTCTAGTCTATACCTTGGCTGGTTTGATTTTAGAGAATATAATCCTCAGCTTCAATTCATTCCCCACATGGAAATGATATTTTAGATTATTTTCTCCCCTTCACATTGCCTAGTCCTTTTGTCCTACCAGAGAAAAATTTGGCCCTATTCAGAAAACCAGCACACAGGCAATGCACATCTTAAGTACTGTTTTGAAGCTTCCAATCAGCTATGTAGGGTGACTTGGTATCTTGGGAAAACTGTAATGTTGCCTTGCCATAAACACAGTGTTTCCACAACCTGTAGAACAAGGCAGTTGGATGTGGGCTGGAGACATAACTGGAAAGATTGTTTGCTACATGGTGGGCTGAATTCAGTGGAACACCACCATAGCAATAAGGTAATGATGAAAGAACTCAAAGTCAAACACTAAATACTTTAATGCAAAATGTTAGGTACCAAATGTTTGCTTGCTGGGACGATATATTTAATGCTGCCCAAATAGTTTGTGAAAAGGTACGTGCTGCCTAAGGAAGAAAAGGGCAATTGAAACCTCATTAAAACTGTTCTAAAGGAAAGGGCTTTGAAAAACTGACTCTCTCAGAGGTTCAGAAAAACTAATTTCTTTCCTTTTGAACCTGAAGTACAGAATCTGAGAATGAGAATATAGTCTAAATACTGTTATTCACACAGATGTGAGTAAAATCTTTTACTTTGCATATTCCTGCTGCAAGCAGATGTGGAAGTGTTCTTCTTGTGCTCGGAGATCTGAAGTCAGCGAGCACAGTGTTGAGGCAAGCTGAAAACCCTGAAGCAAGCGAGTGTATATTAACTCAGCTCTGACGGTTCTTAAGCCCAGCTCATAAGTTTGGGGGCTCCACTGGATGATCATCTATAACTCATAGTGCTGGAGTCAGGAAACTCCTAATGGGCCAAAGTTGAAGGAGGAAAGCCAGATCAATTTCTTTCTCATTTGTTCCAGGTATGATCGGAGATCTTTGAGTAACTGGTAGCATCTCCTTGTAGTTGGCTTTAAAAATATATGCAATATATGTATTTATACTAGAATAGAACCTTTCTTCTTATAAGATAGGGAACCTCCTGCTGCAATATTCTGCCAGGATTTGACAAGGGTTTGTAACTCATCATATGTGTATAATGAGGGTAGTTTTGACAAGCATGGAGTCAAGTAGGTTGCATTCTAGTTTTGTCTGGACATTCACAATTAAACCTTTCTCAGGGTTTGGCAGACACAGCCAATTTAAAATGTTTCAGATCACAGTAAAATTGGAACAGGCATAAAATCCTCCTAAACTAGTGTGTCCCTGTCACTGCAAGAGGCCTGAGTTCTGAAATGTCACTGAATTCACTTTCTCATCATCCTTCTACTTAGGAGACAAGTAAGACAGCACCTTCTGTAAAAATAAATATTTTAATAGCATTTGATTCTTTGGCTTGTATGTGGAGTTATGCCTTTAAAATTAAAGCCAGAGAGCAAGACAAAAATTGACTTGTTTTGTAGAAACAGTAGCCATTTATGGTCCAGGGTAATTGTGTGCTCTTCCAGGAAATATAGCAGACAGGGTTGATCATTCTGGTAGTACTCTGCAGTTCATATATTTGTATCTCAGTTTCAAGCACAGTCTTGATTTTGAACATATTACAGCTGAACTTTTCAAACCTGATGAATAATTTTGCATTGTCTTGTTGTGTTACAGACATTTTTTTAAGATTTTATATTTGCTAGTGCTCTGCAGAACAATTCTTTCCAAATGAACTTGGGCAAAAAATTGAGGCATCCAAAATCACTCATTTTTGAACAATCTTTCTTCCAATGTTATTTGATAAAATCCTTCTCAACTGTTCTTGATTAGAGCTTCTAAGAAATATAAGGGTCTGAATATGGTTATCGACAAGAATGCTCAATTGCTGAATACTTTTTATGTGTGTTAAATATAGTACACAAATGCAATGTTGCAACCCAGCCTAATTAAGAGAGTGTTTAGGTCCTATCTGTCCCACCACCATCTTTTTGAGAAGATGTGGGGGTATGTTGCCGAAACATAAAATGCTGCTCCTGATCCAGTGATGTGTAGAGGAGTTTCTTGTTTTTTTTTTTTTTGAATGGAAGCTCTCAGGAATACTGAGAAATACTTCTGCCCTTTTGGTTGACTCAGCCTCAGGTGGGTGTGGAGCAGCTGGAGGACAGCAGCTGCCCCTAGCCCTCAGGTGAGAGTGGTGAGAAATGAGTGCTCTTTTGTTCCACCAATCCATTGGGATCTCCACTGGTTCCTGTAAACTTAGGACATCCCCTCATTGTCTTTTCACTTTGATGGAAATGCATGAGAAAATTTAGTGCAAGGTAAAAAAGCCTCACAGACTGAAATGAAGTGAAAAGAAAATCAATCCCTGCTAGCAAGTACCTAGACAGTAGTTCCTCTAGAAGTCAGGCTGTCCTTTCCTCATGATTTGTTGCTGGTGCCTCTTCTCTTCTACATTATCACTGCAAAGAGTTGTCCTTCTGACTGTGTGAGCTTTCAAGGTCTCCAGGTAAGTGCTATTAGGAAACTTATGTTGTTTTTTTCATTAATTACAAGATGGACTAAACCCATGATTTTTCTTTTGATATCTCAAATTAAATTTGGTATTTTAAAATTTTACTAAAAATGTGAAAGAAGTTTACCAAGTTTCACTGCTGTGATGATTATTAGAAATATTTGTATTCATGAGTACCACTGAGAACCAGCTTAAAAAAAGAACTCGAATGTCAGTCTCTTAGATCAGTTGCTGCTTAAATAATTTGCAGGCTTTTGACTGTCTTGTCTCTGTTCGTCCTTTCCTTTTCTTTACTTCAGTATTCAGAGAAACTGAATTTGTGTAACCAACTTACCTTCTTACTGTACCTGACAGCCTTCTGGCTGTGCCACCAGGAATAGATTTATTGTTTGAGGGGGAAAAGTGTGTGTGGGGGGAGTTTCGCAGGTTTTGATGTGTTCTAGTTTTTTCTCCCACAGCTTGAGCAAGAGGCTCCTAACTGAGAAAAACTCAGGTCATGAAGTTGGTCACAGTAGTAAGTGGAGGGTGATGGAAGTGACTCAGCAAGCAGTCAGGAGAAGGCAGGTATATGTCTGCCTGCTTCTTTGTACAGCTTAAGCAAATACTTGCAGAGACAGTAAGATTGTTAAGGAGTCCTAATTTTTGGGAATATGCTTGTAAAGCACCACAGCACTGCCAGGGCTAAATTGCAGACATAATGGCTTGAAGAATACAACATTATTAGTCACATTTACTAATTAAAAAAGTTGCACTGTTCCCCCCAAATACCATTAGAGAGAAATTATACAGTATTGACATTTCCCTGAGAAATCAGCATTAAAACCAGTGTTGTTGTCCTCATAAAGCAAGTAATTAAATAAGGGAAAGAAAAGCACCAGCACATATTCCATGGGATTCAGACATGATAGCAATGGATATTGTGAACTGGGATTTAAAAAAGAACATGTCCACTGTGAATACTTCATATCTCTTTTACACAATTTGTTTGCAAAACTGTAGGCAGAGTTAAAATACTTGTTTTGAATAGCAGAAAATAACTTAGCTGTTACTCGAACTCTTTCAATGACTTTAAAAATAAGCTTAAAAAATGAGCAAGTTACTAATGGTAAAATTTTCTATTCAGGGGTGGCATGCACTGAGAAAATGCCTGAGAAAAGTTACTATTACCTATCATTCTTGCTGTAAAGCTGCATGAATGTGTACAGTGCTCACAGCTTGAATGTGCAAAAGAATGTACTATGCAGAACAGGTGATGATCAATGCAATTTAAGCACTTCAGGGACCATCTAGGCTTCCAGTTATTTTGAGATGGAGAAAAAACAGCTTGACATGTTGAGTGTGAAACTGCAAATACCAGCACTGTACAATATTTTTCAGTATTTTGTTTTGTGTCTTTTAGCAAAAGAATGCTTACAAATCTTAGAAGTGTAGCACTAGAAAGGGACCTTTTTATCCAGCTTGTCTCATTTCAGTGAGATAGCATTAATGACAGATGTTTTGTCCCTTACTGTCTAAGCAGTGACACAACTTCCCTGGACACTAATGATAGACACAGAAACACTGTGAATTAGAAATTTCTTTTCCAGACTCCATCTGAAATCACTTCAGCAGCCAAAGTTTGTTTCTCTTTTTCCTCCTCCCCATGAGACTGGAGAACAATTTATTGCTATAGCACTTTTACCAGCTTTCATATTATAGAACTGTTGTCATGTTACCTGTAAGATCCCTCTTCTTTAGACTAACCCTGCTGAATTCATGGCAGCCTTTCCTTTTACTTCACATTTTTAAACCTTTGACTCATAATGTTTTCTTCAGGATTTGGTAATTTGCTTTTGTCTGCCTTAAGCAGACAGGCCAAACTACAGTCAGGGTTCTAGCTGGGCTCTCACCAGGATGATGAAAAGCAGAGCAATTTTCTCCATTTCAGATTTACAATATTCCTGTTAATACAGTTCAGAATAAGTTGACTCTTATTCAGGTTTATTCTTAACAACCAGAATTTTCCCTAGTAAAATTTGATGGTTTGTTTCCCTTCTTTGTATTTACACTCTTTATTTCTCTTTACTATGGGCAGTGCTTTGCTCTGGTCCTAATTCACTTTATCTGTCTCTAAACCATTTTTCTGGCTTACCAGAGCTATTCTAAATCTTAGTATTTTCCTTCAATATGCTTTTAAATTATCCCAGTACAATGTGATGCGTGAATTTTTTGTGTTATTTAATTACTAAAATAATTTATAGGTATTATGGCTTGAATAGTTTTAAAAAAAGTAATCACAGGGCAGACTTCTGAAAGATCTCAAAGTCTCCTAGTCTGATAAGTCATAAACTGCTACTTTTTGAGATTATCTCACTGGCCATCTCCAAATGTTTCCAGTTTATTGTAATGTCGATGTTAAATGCCTCACTAAAGCTGAGAGGTGGCCCATCTATTACTTAACCTTGGTGTAGCCAGCTAGAAGGAAATTCACTTGCTCTAGTGAGATGTTTTGTTTACATCATGGAGGAAATTTTTTTCTTTACTTATCACTTCAAGAATGCTGCAAGTCTTCCAGGATCTTCCCAAATATCTCATTCAGCTGGGTGATCTATAATTCTCAGGTACTTCTTACACTTTTAAAAATAGCTTTGCTTTTCTTCCTCTGCTTTTGCAGTCTCAGTCATACTTTTCTGTCCATATCAGGATCAGTTTCTGATCTCAAAACACAAGTATAGGTGCTGTGTTTCTGGGGGAGCTCCTTTTAGCTGTGATTTTATTCATCTTGCAGGCTCACTGCATTTCATTGCTGTCACTCTCTGCATGCATGCAGGTATTCACGCACTCCTAGAAGTCTTTGAGTGAAAGAAGTGAGTTCAAAAACATCAGGCTAGAGCCCACAGAACAATAGAGTTTTTTCAAAAAAACCTACTCTATCTCACAGTATCCCTATTAGGATTAAAATATACGTAAAGGAATGTTTTCAAAGATGGAAATTAACTTTTACATTTTAAAATAGTAGTGGTACTTACCAAGGTTCCACATTATACATAGATGTACGTGAAAGGTACTGAACATTGGATAATTATTTCCTTTATTTCCACGTCGTAAACCTATGAAGGAAATTAACAGAAGTGTCTCAGAAAAATGTGAGTTATGGCTCTGACTACCCGATAGGCAGTGCTCCTTCTCTGAATTAGGGTGTGGAGACAATATTGAAAGGTATTAGTACAGGAAAACCATAGTCCCAGCCTGAATTCTAGAAAGGTTTGTTCACTATTAAGCAAAACAAAGCCAGTTTGTATAAATGAATTTGGAATGGCAAACATTCCCCACAATCCCCACAAAATCAAAAAATTTGCCTGTTCCATAATGAAGGGGTAGGGAGAGGGCAAGGACACAGGTGTGCCTGTATTTTTATTAGTTATCATACATTGTATATGCATGTACTTTGACTGTAAGTTACAAGGCAGTGGATAAATTGAGATGTTTTTAGTGAAATATATGTTACAGGAAATGCCCAATTGAATGAGATAGTGGAAAATGGTAGAAAAATAATAAAGTATGAATTATGTGAGTTGCAGAAGCTGTCTTTGCTCCATAATTTTCAGTTTAACAATGGACCAACACTGTTGCATGGGTGGTTATTTGCTAGTATTTCTTTAAGAATTGAAACAATAGTGCCTGCGCTTTTAGAGCCTGGATATTGTCACTGGACATGTGCAAGCAAATAAAGTGAGAGCAAAGGGGTAAAAAAACCAGTGTATTTTAGCCTGCTGCAATTGTTTGGAGAAATTGATTAGAGCATATGTAAGTCCTCAGGGTTTGTCAGGGCTAGGCTGTTAAGTGTGTGGCACTGGTACATGAAGCACATCTCTGAATTCCGTGCAAGGATACTTAAAAATAGAGGTCCTGCATAGGAACTCAGGGAAGCACTACACTGGGTGGAGATAGCAACCCTGGCTGAATGGTGTCAGAGTGCTGTTCCTGAGGTTTTTCTGTGTGCTGATGAAGTTCAACTTAGTAATCAGTTGAATTTAGGAGCTTTTCTTTAATGTGCTTAAATTACAAAGAGCACTATTATGTTAGAGTGGTGAGAATCTGTGCCCTTGATAAGCTCTGGTGATAACCCTGTGGTTTGAATTTTGCCGGTGAAACATGTTGGTTTATAAGGGAATGGAGCAGACCTTTGTCCATGTGGGGTTTTTTTCTGAGGTATTACTGGGAACAGCATCACTTTCAGTGAGAATCTTTGTTGGAGGCTGAGACTGCTATGAGGTTAGGGAAAACACTCTTCAAGCAGGATTTATTTTGAGGTAAATCTGACTAATTAGTCATCGATTAACAGCTTAGAAGAAGGCAGCTAGAAGTAGTCAATACTCTCTTCTGAGCTGGACTGTGTATCTCAGAACAGAGTTTTGCAAATTCTTGTAATCAAATATCAAACCTTCGGTGCAGGTTGCCCAGCTTCCATGGGATCAGTTGAACTGTAGCCATGCACGCCAGCTGAGATTTTCTCCTACTGAGCTGTAACAACAGAAGTATCAACACTAAGATAAAATTGATGTGTTGGGTTTCCTTTTTGGGAGCTACAGTTTATCTGGGAATTAAGTTCTAGCATTACAGGGGAGAAAAAGTCTTTTAAACATGAGAATAATTAATGAACATTAAGCAGCAACTAAAGCAAACTTAGAAGTGGATAATCACGCCTTTCACTAGTAGCTCAGAGACAGTGTTATTTTTTTTCAGAAAAAAAGTCAAAAGGATTGAATTAAGGAAAGTAAGATAATTATTTTAATTGTAAATACTGATTTCTACATCAAAGACTCCATTTCTGCTTTTAGTAGTGAGTAGAGAATGTTTTGGGGATTTAATATCTTTTTCCTAAGCCTGTGTTTTTTCAACTCCTGCACCAAAACTGTTTCCACTCGCCCAATATGTGGTCTTTCATCACACTGTTAACTTTGAGAAAAGTATTTCCAACATTTCAGAAATTCTTTAATAGAATAAATGCCTACAGTTGCAATAAATGTTTCTTCTGACCCATGGGGGTTCGTGTGTCTGATAGCTGAGAAGCAAACATCTTTTTATGTGTTGAAAGGGAAGAATGGCACATTCAAGCTGCGATATATTTTATTGTCTGAGACTTCATCATGTGCATTAGGCCTTGAAATTAAAGTTTCTTGTTAACTGAATGTGCTTCTACTAAGATTTGCCTCGATAAAGGCAAGAGTTGTAGTGAAGACAAAATGCCTCTGTTTGCTTTGTTTTAGTAACATTGAGAATTACAAGTCACATATGTTCATTTTTTCAGTTAAGTCAAAAGCTGCTGTTTAATAAAACATTGACACTGCTTTAGTGATAGTAGGTCAACCTGGTAATTAATTTCCCCAAAGGACCTCCTTCATGTTGGAGATGTGGGACAGCAGGCCTTGTATATGCACCCTTTATGGCTTCTACTGGTTTCTAAGTTCCTACTGGAACTTTGTGAATTCAGCTTTACAGCATGACTTGTTTCTTCCTCCTAAGAATATGGAAAGTGAGAGCTGAAAAGTTCTGGTGTTGGTTTTTTACAATATCTGTCTGAATCAGCCAAATTCTCAAGAGTACTTTCATTAATTTTGATGATACGCTATCAATGTGTTTTAAGGCCTGATTTGATGGCTTAGGACTATAAAAAGACTTCAAAAATTCTTAATGATATCATTGTAAGTGCTGTTACTTTTATGAACATTTGAGGTATTCATTCATTTTTCATGATTATGAATCTGTCTATCCCTAAAATGAATATTGATGCCATGTGTCCTCAAAGGTATTTGATGCATTCAACAAAATCCTTGTGGGGTGATGTTTTTTTCGAAATTAAAAATTGCTTTTGACTTTTATAAGTAGCTGAGATGAAGAAGGTAAAAAAAATGGAGAAATTCAAAAGAAAGTGACAGAAAATTTTCCATCTTGTAGCAGATTGTCTACAAATTTTCTATTAAAGCAAAGTAACTTTTTCCTCTTGCTGTACTTTTTAATTGCTTTAAACCAGAAGTAGTATCTTAAAAATCAATAACGGTAGTGCAGAGAGGACAATATTGAGTACATTTTGCTAAATAAATAAACTCTCTATCCCTAGTGATTTGATGGAGCACTAAGATTTACTGTTACCACCTTTTTTTTTATTTCTAGACTCATGCACATACATACTTGCAGAACATGTATATAAATATATATATATAATCAGCAGTGACAACCATGGCATGTGTTTGAGACGCACATGTGGAATTATCCTGTATGTTCTCATTCTGAGGTCTCTCATATTCTAGAAGAGGAAGGTACATTATGTAAGCCTCGAAGTGAAACTGGTGTCTCTTAATCACAAAATCAAATAGGGGAGAATGTCCAAAAAAGGTGTTAGTAACTAATACAGAAAGGAAATGGTGTATATGCAATAGTCCTCATAGTAATAAAATAGAAATTCCCTGCTTTAAATTAGTCCAACAAGACTAGATAATTTCCTTACACCTTGCTAAACATTTACTCAGAATGGGCCAAACAAGTAATCATTCAGAATGAGACCTGTAGACTAATAACATTCAAGAGCTATTTTGTTAATTTTTTGGTTGACAAACTGGGAAGTTGTAGAGATGTACTATGGAACTACTGAAAACAAATAAATCATGCTGGCTCAGTAGTCATTAAAACCTGGAATGAAATTGTACATGACTTAGATACCACAAGGACTCACCCTATTTTTGTTATATACTAAAGTCATTATGAGTTGTAACTTGCCAGGAAGTTCCTAGTGCCACGCAGCTGTTGATACTTGAAATAGTTGTAGTGGAACCTGGGTATTTCCTTTCCCCTGCTTTTGGAGCATACGCTTACAAGTGACTATTAGAAAGTTCACAGTACAGCGTCAGAGTTGCCACGTAGAGACAGAAAGCTTCATACTGCTTCTGCTGTGACTGGAACCTGAGTGGAGTAATAAAGCTGGCTTTCTCTGTTTCATCTGGCTCTGATACCCCATGGTTAAAGGTCAAGACCCTTAATCAATTCTCTGGGAGTCCTGTGTATCTGATTTCACGCTGCCCTGAGCCCTTCCATGGAGGATTCTTGCAGTCTCTTGCCTACTTTTATTGCCATCAAGAATTTCTGTTGGCCCCCACAAAAAGAGATCATAACTGAAAGCCAATCAAGTAAATTTTTGTGCATTTTAGGTAATCAGTGCTGTACTTCAGTAGATGTTTTGTAGGCACACAGAAAAATCAAGTCTGAAGAGCAGTAAGACAATGCTGTTTATTTTAGCAATTCAACAAGAACAAAATGGCAATTTTTAAAAAAGATATGGCAGAAAATTAAAATACGCCTATTACCCCTACATAGAAGGAAAGGGCTAAACCTTCATGATAGTTTGACTCTAAATTTGGAAAAAAAATCTTTCCAAAGAAGTTTGGAAGACTGATGGTCTGTGGTGATACTGAATATGGGAAAATTTGAAAAAGAAAAGAAAAATAAAGGAGAAATCCCAAATGCAGACTCATCAATAGATTGCAAGATGAGACCTTGTGCTGTATCAGATGTCTCTGATATATTGAACTTTCTCTCACATCTGGTTATATGAAAGACAATCCACTTTGTAATGGTGACCTTTGGTCCTTGTGTCCCTGCCTGCACAGGTGTCACAGTCCGTAGTTGTGATTTCAAACTATTTCCAGTTCTTTTCTAGTCTTTGCAAGAGTTCCATAATCTTCTGCTTTGTTGCAATGTAGAATAACAGTGGTAGGGTCAATGTCTCCTTTACATGATGCCAAAGCAGTTGTACAACAAAGTTGTTGAACAATGACTCCTGTTGGGCAATTCAAAAGTTTGGGCAAATTGCAGGTCTGTCAAAAGAATAGATTACACAGGTGGAATTCATGGAAGCAGTGTTGATGGGAAATCAGATTATAGCAGAAGTATTTGACTGGGAAGTGCTGTGAGGAATGTTGTGTGTTGAATGCATGTGAAATTCCTAGTGGGTCCTTTTGCAGATCTTGATCTAGAAAGACATGAACTTTATTACTGTTCATCCCATTGGTGTAAATGCATAAATAAATGCACAGTCATCTTGGGTGCAGGTCATGGTGCTCCTACCCTGGCTCACTCATTCTCCACATCTTTACTACTATTCATGCCAATTTCCTACACACTGTGTGTAGGCTCCCATCCTTAATGTGCTCTTCTGAAAGCATTCTGTTTTTTTCCACTCAAATATTAATTTCATTGGTCCATCATGGTTTTAAAGTTAGTCTAATATTATTCAGGAAATTTTCCTGTGACACAGTCTTGAAACAGTGATTGTGATGTAACAAACGCAGCAGTAAGGCTAGTGCCTGAGGTCTTAGAGAAAATTAATTAAGGTTCATATAGAATTTTACAATAAGAATAAATGTTTCAGATAAAATCCCAAGGACAAGGCAAACAGCATTTTAATAGAAAAACAGGTTTCTATCGAAGTTCTATGGGGAAACATCACATTTGAAAGTTCTTAATACCAAACAAAATAGGTATTCTTACTATCTAGTCATATATTACAGGTCTGTTTGCTTTTCTTTGCACAGGCATTGTGTGAGAAGTGACGTGATGAAATCTATCTGGAATTTTTCTTAGTGAGGTCAGCCTTATGAAAGGTTTGGTACCTCTGTCAGATTACCTGAGTTCTGCAGCTTGGATCTGTTTGTAGAGTGAGAATAATGCTACCAGGTGTGCAAGGCCAAGGAAGGTGATACTGAGTGTGCTCTGGGTGCCCACCCCTGCACAGTCCTGGCTGCTGTTACTGGGAATGCTGTTCTGTATTCTGAACATTATCTGCTTTTCATTGTAGTGTTGTTCCATGAATAGCCCTGGCATCCCTTGGCTGTGCATCAGGCTGCTCACAAGCCTCACCAAGACAGAGCACTGAAATTCCATAGAGAGAAGCTTTTCATTCCCTCTGCCAGTACCATCCAGAGACAGAAAAAAGTTATCTTGAAAAATAAGTGAGGTTTTTCTTTGCAAAATTTTGCATAAATTCCCTTCAGCAGAAATATCTTTCCAAAACCAAGAGATTTAAAACATACGCTCTGATATTGTTTTGGCAGTTAATGAGGTCTGAAGTTATAATGAATTTGAATTCAAACAATTGATATTGTCCCTTTTACAAGTATAAAGAAAAACAAGGTCATGAATAAAAGAGATTGTTAAGGAATTATTTTATATGATGATCTGTTTAAGGTTGTTCTGTCTATCCTCATTGTCTTAGATATGACTCCATTTTCCCTCTCCTTCATTTCTGACTGAATAATACTATGAAGAAAAAGAACACTGACTTGAAGTGTAGGCTAGAATTTGAGTTTTGGGGGTTTTTTTTTTTTTGTTTTGTTTTTTTTTTTTTAAGGTAGGATGTATGTCAGGGAACTTTAACATATTCCAGCCTGATTATATGTATTAAATACCAAGGAAATGGTTTCTATCTTTACCTTCCCACCACACAATTTATGCAGGATAGGATTCACTAGTTTGTTCTAGTTTCCTCTATGTGAAACTGAATGGATATGTTGGTTTATTATTTAAGATAACCACTAATGTCAGTGTAGAAATGTCTGTAAGATGTTATCTGCCTAGCTGGTCACTTCAATGCATATATTCCATATGTACTTGTACATTCACTTTTACACAAGCAAAATTCAACTGACATTGTCATCCTGCTTATAAGAAAATTTCCTCATCATTTGAAACTATAGGGAAAACTATATTTTGACAGAATAATCAAAATATATATATTTTGAAACATGTCTAGGAAAATTAAGTAAACTCATCTGACAAATACATTCATCTTTCTCCAAAATGGCATTGCGTTTGCTTATATATGGTGAAAGGAATCAAGGAATCCCTGGTAAAACAGGACCTTTTTCTCCTTTGGAAGAACTTGCTTGTTGGACAAGATGTCTTGTATGGCCTACTATAGAAAATAAAATTCAAAATACTTATGGAGATAGTTCTGCATGTCACACATGCAAGCTTTCACATACCGTGTGTTCCTGTGTGTACCCTGAAAGTTCATGTCAGTTACACAAAGGAATAAAAATGGAAGGAAGGCTGGGATAATACTGCGATGCTCAATGGGAGTCTGCCCGTGAGTTTATATAAATAGTTCACACATTGTCGTTATTTGCTATTCAGACTGTAGTTCATTTTCCATCATAGCAAAAAAGAGAACTCCTTCTCTTCCCCCCACCCTCTCCTTCCCTGAAAGATTTTAAAAAGTGAAGAGATAGCCAAGTCTAGAGCACCCTCCTATAGCTAAGTCAGCTTGTAATCTCATGCATCATCAATGGACATCACTGCCACTTTAGAACTGAATATTTATGTGAAAGAACTACTTTGAATGGGGGAGTAAACTATGTCCATTTCAAAGTGCCACAGTGGGCAAGGAGACCAAGGAGTTTTGGTGATACAATTTCTTGGAACGCAGAATTTGAAAGAAAAAAACACCACAACTACACAGAAATGCCTTTATGAGAAAGTTTGGTGCAGTGTTCAGTTTTCATTTACTCATAGATCATGAGGATTAGAACAGAAAATTCAGATAAAATACAGTGGATCAAACCACAATTTTGTAGTTTTATGATTATTTAAAATTATTACAGATTTCTTTCATGGGGTCTAATTAATACCGTTTGTAATGAAATATGAGTGAGAAGCCTAAATCATCAGAATTTTCTCTCTTTCTTCCTGCCCTTCGTTTTATTTTCCTCAAGTAACTACAAAGACTTCAAGGAGAATCCTTAGGTCTGATATACTGGCCTCAGTGCAGTGGAAACTGGGTGCTTTCTATGGGTGTGTTTTACATGACAGATCTTGGCAGTCGACTGAGTTTACCAGTTTCACTTTAAAATGTGTAGGTCAAGATATCCTTGCTTGCTGTACCTCTGGAGGCTGCGCATTACAAACTCTGGGAGCTGCTCTTGATTTTTCTCTTCAGAACACTCCCTGAATTAGACTTGCTAACAGGTTGTTCATGTAGGCTTCACTTCCACGCTAGGAAACATAGTTCACAAACTGTGAAACAGATCACTCTGTAGCCTTTTCTTTCTTGATGCTTCTATTACTTGGGAAGATGATGCGTGATTTGTGGTTTTTCCCCTCATTTTCCTCTGCCACGAGATGTTGCGGGGAGAAAAAGCAGACTCATGTGCTTGAGTTTCCTGAATTTTCCCTGTTTCAGGACTTGTATATAAATGGTAATGCTGAGTATATGCATAGAGGGATAGCGGGCTATGCCTTACAAACAGTAGCCCAAGTCTCCTGGAGGTGCAAGATTTCTGTTGTTTGGACTCCTTTCAGGTGCTTGAGGACATCCCCACTCACTCATTTCTGAGTGGCTATGCCACTGTGGTGAAATAAATCCAGTCCCAAAGAGGATTTCTTATCTCAATATTTGCCCTTTGTCAGTACTTGACCCTGTTTGTAAGAAGTTTGTTTTGAGGTTTAATAGGAAGGTTGTGTTACCTGATGTAGAAGCTGAGCAGTGTTGACACAGAATGAGATTTTTTGATGTGAAAATACACGCATTCACTTACAGAAGACGACCTGTAGTTTCTTCAGTTTTATGAGCTTGACAGTAGAAACTATGTTTTGTCTGCTTCCTTTCCTTCCTTCATACACAGTGTGGTTTTATCTCTCTCTGAAATAGCTTGTCTCAGCTGTAACAAAGGAAAAGAGCTCCTATTGCATAAACTACTAGCATTTATTAATACAGGATGACAGGATTCTGATTAAGCTAAGGAAAGAGACCATATTAAGAATAAATATGGAAAGATTTGAAGATGGATCCTTTAAATCCACTGTTGCAATCTGAGCAAGAGACAGATGGGTAATATTCACCTTCTAAATCCACAGTTCATTTGCACTTAGGCCGAGTCTGGTTTCTAGACGACTGCCAGACAGACGCTGTCCCGGATAGTGTTTGTCCATCTCTAAAGGAGAACGAAGCGCGGCCAGGGGTAGGAAGCCTTGCTGGGCTGTGGGACAAGGCAGGACCGTGCAAGGTCCCGCCCCGAGCAGTGTAAAGGAGCTGCTCTGCGTGAGCGAGCCACCGGCCGGCCCTGGAACTCGTTCTCAGCAGGTGGCACTCTTGAGCTGATCAGCTTGGCACAGCTGCTTCTGCACCAGATTTCTCCCTCCCCCTCGTTTTTTAATGAATTATTTTCTTTTAATATCATGGTGATGTCTTCCGCATGTGTCTCAAACTGCAAGTCATGACAGGGTGGTGTTGTACCACTTTAAATGCAGAGGGCAGCAAAAACCCTGTATAGGAACAAGGTTTTGCACTTTGTTCTTGCTGAAAGTCCATTTCTTTCTGCAACCACGATAAAACCTGTTCTGATTCTGAGTAGTGCCTACTTCTATCGTGTTTTTGAAGACTAATTTTATTCCTTGGTTGCAAGAAATTGCATGCCTATTGACGAAATACTTAATGGCACAACAAACAGCTATGGACAGAGTTTAGGATGGTTTAGTCTTCCCAACATCCTGACCTGTGCACCAGATGCAAGATGAATCCTTTGGGGAGATCTTTATGAAAGGTGACTCCAGCCTTGTAGGGAATTGCCTACCAAGCATCCTATTGCTAACACTGCCAGTGTCATCCTGCACAAATATTAATGTGTGAAATACTTTTAAGAATAGCAATATTGTGGTTACAGTAGCTACATTTTTAAATTTCCCTGCACCTGCCAAACCAGTTTCCAATGGTTGAGTGCTCACATTTCACCCCTGCTGCTTCCCAGGCTATGAGATCTTAGGACTGTCATTGATGTAAAACTGAACATAATGAAGGTCTAATCTGCTAAAGTTGATTTGTATTACAGCAAGGTTTGGGTTTAAAGGAGATAACAATTCCTGATTCATTCTTGTATAGCTGCTGTCTGAATTACATTCTTCCATTTAAATTTATGGTAATTCAGAGCTGTGTACTTTTCTTTTACTTCAAAAGAGCAGTACCAATGACAGAAGACGAATAAGAAGAATCAGGAATAACAACTAAGAATAAATACCCCTGCAAACCCTTCCTCAGTGTAGTTTGTAGGAGATATTCTATATTGACTCAAGAGGAAAAAGAAAGAAGACAGATTGTGACTTAAAAATGCTTACAACTGGAGTGTTAGTATTCTTAGCAGGTAAATAATAGCATCCTTCATACTTCCTCATTTATGAGTTAACAGTTGACAAGTAAAAAATAGATTCAACAACACAATTAAATGTGTCTTTGTAACACACCAAGAGGTTATTTCCACTCTTTTTTTATGTTGATCTCATCCAGTCTGGGATAAACTCTCCCATAACACAACAGAGATGTGTTCAAGTTACTCCTGTGTATTATGTGTTCTTTGCCTCAGATGCATTTTTATTAAATTTTATTAATGTTTTATTAAATGCTCTTTAATAGCACGAGGATTTGTTTTTTGGATACCCAGCCCCCTGAGCTGGAAGACAGGAGTGGAGAGTAAAATGAAGCCCCATAATCCAGGAAAATAGTCAGTGTCCTGCTGAACCACTTGGACACACGTACAAGTCTATGGGGGCAGGTGAGATCAAGGGTACCGAGGGAGCTGGTGGAAGTGCTCACTGAGACATTTTCTGCCATTCACCAGCAGTCCTGGCTAACCAGAGATGCCCCAATTGGCTGGAAGTCAGGAAATGGGATGCCCATCTGCAAAAAGGGCTGGAAGGAGAATCGAGGGAACTACAGACCTGACCTCAGTGCTGAGGAATATTGTGGAGTAGATTCTCTTGAGTGTCATCATGTGGCATCTGCAGGACACCCAGGGGACCACACCCAGCTGTCTTGGTTTTAAGAAAGGCAGGTCCTGTTTGACCAACCTGATCTATGACAAGGGGACATGTTTAGTGGATGGGAGAATGGCTGTGGATGTCGTGTGCCTGGACTTCAGTACGGTTTTTGACACTGTTTCCCACAGCATTTTCCTGGACAAACTGGCTACTTGTGACTTGGATGTGTTCTAATACCTAATCTAAGCCTTCTATTGTGCAACTTGAGGTAATTTCCTCTCATCCTGTCACATGATACTTTGGAGAAGAGACTGATTCCCACCTTACCACAAATCCCTTTCAAGAAGTTGTAGAGAGCAATAAGGTGCCTCCCTGAATCACTTTATCTCCAGGCTAAGCACACCCTGCTCCCTCAGCTACTCCTCACTGCTCATGTGCTCCTTTAACCAACTTCATTGCTCTTCTCTGCACCTGCTCCAGCACCCCAATGTTGTTCTTGTAGTGAGGGACCCAAATCTGAACACTGCACTCAAGATGTGGCCTCATCAGTGCCAAGAACAGGGAAATGATCACTGTCCTGGTCCTGCTGGCCACACTATTCCTGATACAGGCCAGGTGCCATTGGCCTTTGTTGTGACAAGGTTAGGGTCAGTCCACTACCAGGTATCAAGGGACAGGATGAGAGAAAATGGCCTCAAGCTGCAGGAGGGAAGGTTTAGATTAGATAATAGAAAAAAATTGTTCACTGGAAGAGTGACCAAGTACTAAAACAGGCCACCAGGGGAAGTGATTGTGTCACCAACCCTTGAGATATTTAAAAGACATGTAGATGTGGTACTTAAGGACTCAGTTTATTGGTGGAAGTTGCAGTGCTGGGTTAAAGGTTGGACTTAAGGATCTTCAAGATCTTTTTCAATGTAAACAATTCCATGGATCTCTATATTGGGATGTCTTAGTCATTATTTTTAATTGCTTTTTAAAAAAAAATCATCTGTATTCCTATACACAAAAATATGGAGCAAGAACACATTGTATACTATGTGTTCAGTTTTCTTGACTTTATACAGGCAAGAAAGAAGTGAAAAGTGACTGAAGTATGGTCCACGCAATTCTGACTGTGGTCTGTCTTTAGCTGATCAAAACTTGGGTGTGGCCATGATACATTAAAAATGTATTATGAACAGCTAGATTAACTGACTGCTTTTAGCAAGGATCTTGATATTTTCTTCCAAAACCATCCAGAAATCAGTTTCTGTCTAGGTTTTACACTTCATGAAAAAGATTGTGTTTCTTTACTCATCACTTCTGAGACACTAGCAGCTTTCCAGGCAGGTATTCCATCTAACTGGAGATTCAAAGGCATTTTAGAGCAGATGTTTCTGCAACATCTGATATGACTCATCATGGGTGAGATGCTACTAGAATACCAGAATTTATCCTCTCTTAAGACCAATAAGAAATAATCAAACTGCAGAGAGGGTGCCCAGAGATATGAAACATGACGTGTTTCAGGAATGTGTCTCAAACCTTTGTTGCTCAAAGGACATATGATGCCTCTAGACAAATTTTTTTCCCAACACAGCAGAGAACAACATCAGCACTCTCATAATGCACAGCTGTGTATCTTGTACCCTGTGGAGCTTAGTCTCTGCTCTAGAGAATTGCTTACATGACATTGCCATCTGGATGCATGCAAATTATTTTGTTCTTAGTTTTATAAAAACATTAGCCTTGCTGCTGAGGGGAGGTCATTCAGGGTGTCTTTATCTACATGTACATAAACACATCTTCCCTGCCCAAACAAGCTTACTATGTATACTTGCAAGGACATAAGAATTTTCTGATGCTATAGGCATGTAAAGAAGGCAGTGGTTTGCTTACTTTATTATACTAGTGGAGGCTGTCATTGTAGCAAGCTTCTTCTAGTTGTCATTCCCTTGTTGCAAACTACATCTGATCTGTCGCAAGCCCAGCCTGCTGGATGTGGGATGAAAATATCTCAAACTGTATGTTTTGATCATCCTGTGCTCTTACTTGCCTCCTGCTGACCTTGCAATTGCAAGATATCCTCTTTGTAAGCATAGTGCTTGATTAATCACAATTCCCCTTCAGTCAGGCTTCCAGCAGAGTAACTGCCCTGCTTATGCTACAGAGCTTAGGGCTGTATTTGCTCTCTGGTTTTGAGGAGTCCTGAGCAGATAACACCCTTTTTTGTCATCTTGATTTTGCCTGCATGTGAATTAGCAAATGGACAAAAGTATAAAAGTATATATAGCAAAAAGTATAAATGAAGTGTAATTCAAAACAAATGGTATTGTCCATTTGTTTTGTCAGTTGGTTTATTTTTTGGGGAAGGGTGACTTATTTGATCTTCTTTTAAAAAATGTCTTTAATGAAATAATGTGCTAGGACATGTTTGTATGTGTGATGCTTCAGGAGTTTGGCAGGTCGTGTGTGCATGCTGAGATGTTTGTGAGCCTCAGAAAAGAAATTATGTTTTCTTAAAGTTGTTCATAGAATAAGTGCTCTTAGAAAAAGAGAAGATAGGGAAGAATGTTTCTCAGGTTGCTGTCATGCTTCAGTCATTTTAACCTCTATACTTCATGCACTGTGCATGAAATCTATTTCCCTGCTGGTTCCCCTGGTTCATAGTACCTAACTAGTGAGGTCTGCTTAAACATTAGGTGATTTCACCCTAGACTCAAAGTTTAAATTCTTGAAACTCTCACACCAGCATGTGACAGGTTATGAAGTTGAGATCAGCTATGCTTCTTTATTTAAAAGACATTAAGTGAGAGAGGTGGTGGATTTGGGGCACCCATGTCATCTTTTAGAGGCTGGAACACTGAAACTTTCTTGCTATTTTAGCTTTTAGAATACAGAACAAAAGAAATATGTACAAAAAGATAGTTGATGTTGCTTTTTAATCTCTTATGATTTTCTGGATTATTTCAGCAGACCAAGAAATGATGGTGTTAATATATGGTATTAATTTTTCTCCCTGTTCTACAGGAAATAAATAAACCATCCAAGTGGTTTTTTTCACCCATAGGAGTTCTCTTTAGTAGCACAGCATTTCTGCTCAATACAACGCAGTTCTCATTTCTTTTTGTAGAAACCTACTAAATTCTGTTTTGGCCCGAAACGATGAAAAAGGAAATCACATAAGCAGAGGTTTAAGTAGGAAAGATTTCTTTGGCAGCCTCATGACAGAGCATTTCCTTCGTTTCCCCCTGTCCCTGACGTATTAACCTGTTGACTTTTGTAAAATGTGACTGCCAGGAGTATTTTATGTTGCTGAGGAGAAATTGCTGGAGATTAAGAGCTTTCAACTTCTGCCCTTTTATCAGTAATCACCTAAATTACTGTCCCTCATCAGAAAAATTATTTGATCAGTTTATTAGGTGTGGATGGTGAGTATTAAAACTCTATATGAGTCTTTCTGTTTTCTCTAAAGTGGTGTGTTGTACAAGAAACACAGATGTCAGTGTGGATAAACAAAAATGAGCTTTCAAGAAAAAGCTATTGAAAGAGGTTTAAGGGAGTCCTTTGCTGTTTACAGTGGAGATTGGTGAGAAGGGAAAGACTTTCATCTCTCTTAGCCACAGGTAAGAGTGATACTGAAATTCTGTGTGAAGTTGCAGTACTCATGCTCTTCAAAAGGAGGTTGAAAATCTAACAGTGCAAAAAAAGAAAAAAAATCACTGTGTGGATGAATTGGAGTCTATTATTTATAGAGGGACAAAAGAGGTCAGTCTGATTAGTTGACCACCAGGCAAGATGTTTCCATTAGTTAACTCTTTTTGTATAATTGAGAAAATTATATATTTCCATCTGACCCTAATGATCAGTGCCTTTATATAGCCTACACTCATTTCAGCCTACACTGTAATTCAGTAAAGTTAAAATACCAATGGGTTGAGATTTGGAGGGAATGATTGCTGCCTTCCTGGTTTGTTTGTGCATGGAAATTGAAGCAAGGTTTCTGTGTCTCAGTCAGAGGACAACGACAGACACTGTTTATTAGTCTGAAGACAATACAGGGTCATCAGACTCTGCCATGCCAGCAGATATGAAAATATGAAGAAAAAGAAGGCACACTTATTTAGCATTTTAACATGATAAAATATTTCTTTTTGCATGACTGTCTTCTCTAGAGACTACCAACACTGCATAATAAATCACCTAAATTATATCTAGGGAGACTCACTGTTCTATGACTGCTACAAATAAAGGTGTTTTGTATGCTCTGATTGTTTTCCTCTATGCTCCTTTCACTTGGAAGACACTGAACCTCTTCCACAAACAAATTTCCATCCTGGACTGTGTTTCATAGGCTGTACAGTAGATAATACCTTTAATAGGGTGCGGTCAGAAGAGGGAAACTGAGTGAAAAAGTCAATACTGAGAAGCATCTAAATACTTAGTCGCACCAAGAATAAAACAGTTACAATCTGAACAGCAACTGGGGCTTCTTATGATGATTTCTTTCCTTTCTTTCTTTGAATTCTAGACCAGCATGCAAGGTGAAAGCTTAACTACAGTGCTTTACTTTAGAGATGCTCATAGGCAGTGGAGCGTGCCAGACTTTATTGGAATTTGAAACTGCAGTCAATGGCATTTTCTGCTGTTCTGATGCTCATCCTATTCAAACAGTAAATTTACTATCTAATCACAAGTTACATTGTCAGTCTAAACAGAGTAATGCAAAGTTTCGAGGCATAAGGTAATCCAACAAGAATGACAGCCAGTGGAATTACTCTTGTGTTTGCTTTTTCATTATGGAGGAAGCCTTTGAACTTTCAAAATCAGTGGCCTTATATTCTTTGGAGCTTTCCAGATGTGTAAGTCCAAGTCAAACAAGGTAACTGGACAGGTAGTCAATTACTACTTTCTAAGGCTAAATAGTGCAATTGGACATTGATGAAAAGCAAAATGAGATATTGTGAGCACCCTGTAATTGCTCCATCAGAGGCAGTAGGGCTTTCACTTTGGGCACTTGCACGGAAAGGATCTGTAATTCACCCAGGAAAAGAGTTCATGGTCCATGACCCAGCGAGTATTCCTTACTCACTGATGCCCATTTTAACATTTTGTATCCTCTTGGTTCAAATTAAGGCTGGCATAGAAACTTAACAGCTCTGGAGAATCAGGCTGATGGTGTTGCTGGGAAGTCATTATTGACCTTTTAATTTTGTGCATTATGCACCCTCAGGGACACCCTCAGGTTAATGGCATTTTAGAATAACATCAATATTTTGACATGACAACCTTGCAAGAACTGTAGCGCAGACTTAAGTCAAGTTTTACAAACAATTCATGTACAGCCAGATGCAGAAGGGGTACGCTTAGTCTTGGAGGCCACATACCCTTCTGCATATTATTCCTTTTGCATGGTTGGTCTCAAATTTGATGTTACTGAAGTAACTTATAAAGCACTTCTAATGATTCATGCAAATATTTAGAGGAAACAGTAAATACGATAGGTAAGACCTAATTTTGCTGAAAAATGTAACTTTGAACTTACCCATTCCTCCCTCATACATGTGATCTGCTATTGGTGCCGCAGGGTAAGATGTGCTTTTCTAGATGTTGGATAAGGTTACCTAACATACTAGACACCTGAAATTACAGTAATCTAGAAGTTTATTCAGTTAACTGGAATTAAGAATTTGACATTGTTTTCCTATTTCTGACACAGCCTTGCCTGGTAACTTCACTTAAATCACTTCATCTTGTATGGTATTTTTGTATTATAGATATAATAATTTCAGCAGGAAGAAATGGACTAGAAATTATTTTTTTCACGTCTTGTACGTTTGTCATGATGGGGTTTTTTTAATTATACCCTAAAAATGCACATTTTAGAGGGTCAGTGGTCTCCCTTCTTGAGGTTACAGGTTTCTCTAGCAGAATGCCATACAGAAGTGGCTGTCTGAACCACTGCAAAACTACCAAGTCAGGCTATCCAACACTGAATGAGCAAGGCACAACTGGTCCAAGAACAATTAGTCTTACAGGACCAAGCTTCTTCGTGGTCCCATTTCAAGCCTAACACATTTAGGGAGATTATACTTCCACTGTTCATGCTACACCTGCCCTGAGATGTCTGAAGAATTCATGTTCTAGAGCAGTTCATCTGGCAGAAACAGACTCCTGGAAACCAAACACCAGTGGTCCCACCATCAGGTTTGCCTTGAGAAGTGGGCCTTGCTTCTGCTTCTCTTAGGCTGAACTAAGTGAAGTTTTTAGACTGATTACAACTGCTGGATGCTTCTGCCAGTTGCAGTAGCATCAGTCACCAGCAAGCTTGGCTCTTGGAGATTTTTCTGTTGCCACCCAGAGCTCAGTAAAACCCAGCCCTTTTTGTCCATTTCTTAGTCCCTTATCCATGGGGTTGACACATTCAGTGTCACCTTCAAATTTCCTTCCAACCATTTTTTTAGTTTAATCTGAGCTCTTTGAAACAACCCAGAAAAAAACCTATGAATTATTGGAGAATATAGTTATATATACATTTAAGATGTTAATGCAATACAGACCTAGGGCTATTTGGGCCCTCGCTGGCCTGAATTTTAGAAAATTACATACAAAACTAAAGCTATTTTTTTAAGAGTCCATTAACTTTTAATGCAATGACAGGTTTGTTTCTCTTATGTGAAATAAATCAAAGCTTTAACAAAGGCTGGCACATCCTGCGAGACTAATGTTTGCATGACAAGTATCAGGAACAATGACAAAAATAAACATCACTGGAAAGCTGATTTATGAGGCTTGTTTTTTAATCTACCCAAATGGTATTAGTCTGGACCTCTTACTCAAAAGTTATTACCTCAGTCTGCTACCCTAAAGAAAGCTGAAGAGAAGGACAAATATTTTAGTACCAGGCTATAACCATTTATATTGATGTGCTTAAGTACAGCAACAAGGTTTTGATTTATTTGATAAAAAATAAGCTCATTATCTAGAAAGAGGGGTCTAGTGGTTAAAACCAAAGATATGTTTTTATACTCTTTGTAATTAGTTAGGTGGCACTTCAAAAAAATAATCCATCCAGTAGAGAAATGACATTAAAGATGTAAATTTAAGCAAAAAGCCCAAGCAATCTATGCATTTGTCATTTAGAAGAATAACATCTAACAGTATAAGTCACTTCATCCTTTTATTTTTTCTCTGAATTCATCTTAAATTTAAATACTACATCCAATTTGAAATCATTGTCCTTTGTGCCATTAATGTTTAAATACGCAAAATTTCAAGAAGAATAACACTAATATTTGTCTAGTTTGCTGTTATAATGCCTTGAACAACTTTTATTCAAGATTAATGGAGAATTTGTGCTGGCAAAACCAACCTTGTCATCCATCCCTTGGGAACAAAGTTCATTTAGATATATTTTTTCAAGTGAATTTTTTTGATGGCTAAAGCTACAAAATGTAAGCTATCATGACTTTTAACATGTTTATTTCCACTGAAAAGGTAAAAAATAATGTTTTTCACACATTTTTACAAGATGGTATAAAGTTTATTGTGTGCAATATTATTGCATTGTACGAACTGTGTTTGGGAAAAGAGACGCCTTCCTAGTGTCTGCTGTTCTCCATTACCTGTGTCCCTGGTAATCAGCCACAGCTTCTCCCTAGACTAAAGTGAAGGGTATTTCACAAGAGTCATGGATTTGACTCAAATTTGTGATTTCTTGACTGACTTGTTCATGTGACAAAAGAGTAGCTTTATTTGAGCATAAGTTGAGGTGCAGAGTTTTAAATGATTACACAAAGATGTTCTAGTGCTAGTAATCTACCAGTACAGGTGTGAAAGGCAGAATTTGTTTTCATAACAGATAATGCTGAATGACAGCTGAAGTAACTTATAAGAAATACACAACTATTGAGCTCCTTCATTAGAATACTGTGTCAGGATCCAGACATTAACTTAAATCACTCCACAACCCAATCATGGCCAAGGTCTTTAAGAAATTCTGTAACAACTTTCCGTTGCTCTTGTTGTTTTCATTCACCTAATAATAACATCAATTACATTAGTAAAAAACTGCCTTGAGCATGTGTGGGAAGTCTCCTCAAAAGTTTCTGGTTACTTTGTTCATGGGATACAGGAGAAGCAGAGAAACCATGAAGTTTTTCATAGCCTGGAAAGAGTGATGTTAAAGGCTGGCTTCTACCTGTTAGGCATTGTTTAGGTTTCCTGTCACTGTGTCAGATTCCTACAGATTGATTCTCTTCCATACTTCAGTGGTTTAAGGATCAAAATAACTCCTTTAACTGGTCACAGAGTATTGAAGTTTTTCACTGTAATAGTCTGCCCTATGCCATTTAAGCAACCAAACCTCTAATAGGTGACAAGCTGACCACCTGACAGCTTCTCTTTGCTTTCTAGTGAAGTACATAATGTGTAATATTTTCAGGTTTTAATGCCTTTCTCCAAACGTTTTTGCCCTTTTTACTGATGGCTCATCTTGCTCTAAGTGTATTCTGTAGGAATGAGAGTTCAGCAATGCCAGCCTCTAAATAGGGTGATGACTCATATTAATTATTTATAGATTAATTGTGTGGAAAAGAAGATGGTAGCACTGGTAAAAAGCTGTATTTCACAACCTCCCATCCTATTCAGACTAAGTGGCAGTGACATCTGCAAAGTAGAGCCAGTGGACTAAATGGTATAAAATGTCTCTCTTCATAATTAGTACTTTTTACTTTTAGTCAAGGATACGGAAAACTAAAGGAGTGACAGCTAGACTGAAAAAAAACCTCAAGGAATGTAAGCATATGGATGACAGTTGGTAAAATTTCAAGATTTAGTGATGTGTTTTCACCTGTTCAGGTGCTGTCTGCTGCTCCTTCTCTTTACTGGTGTAAATCAGCTTGAGATACTTAAGTAATAGAAAATGAGACCAACTGTTTTCTGTGGAATCACTGTAGTAATTTCAGCACTGTTCAACTCTTCAGGAATTCAATTAAATACAATGCAGACTTGCACTGCAGTTGTGTGATAACCTGTCAAAAATCATAAATGTCCACCTTTATGTCATTAAAAGGTGTTATAAAGGGATTTTCTTATCTTCAGGTGTCTCCAAGACACTTGCAGGACAGTAAATCTAGAAGACCATTAATACCAGTATTTAACTTGTGTGGGATAATTTGAAGAAAATATTTATTAATACTGCATAACTGTGAAATAATTTGTTTACTGCTAAATCATGAACAATTATTGTTACCTTGTAGCATTAGTGACAGAAAATATTTCCCAACAAGAAAAGAAAAACAACCCTGAAAGAACCTCATACGGCTTTGAAACCTCTCGGTTTCAAGAACAAAAAGTATTATATTAACTTCCTTGAAGCCAGAGTGTGTAGTCTATGTTATATGTCTTTGTTAAGGGATTGAGGAGCAATAACTCACTTCCTTATTTCTGTGTGACGGCTAGCAATATTTATGGTATATCTGCCGAGCTGCTGCTGTTCCCTTAGATAAATCATAGTAGGCCCAAACATTTGAAATATTTTTTAACAAAAAACAAATCCACGTTTCTATTTATTTTGTTCATATTTTAAAATCCTTTAGTGTTTTAGAGTTCTCCATCACCCTGAAGCCCATTTTTTTAAAATTTTTTTTTAATTGACATGCTTCAAAGATCAAGTACTTTCAAGGCAAACAAACCATTGCAGGATCTGGATAAGGGTCTGACATGGAGTCACACAAGAATGCAGGAGGGACTGGCCAAAACCAGGCACTCCTCTCTGACATCAAGCAAAGCTGACAGTAGGGAAAGTCGTGTTGCATTAGGTCTGTACAGTATTGCTCTTCAAGGGCAAGGAGGCAGGCCCTCACTGTCACTGTTCATTTCTCAGTTTCTTCTCAAAATGCTGAGTCCACACAGAGGATGTGCAGAAAATGAAGCAGCAGCTCAGTCTGCTCCATCATTACTTCAGAGAGCTATGAAAATAATCTAACATGAAAAGTAACAATTTTGTTGAGGAAGGAGAGAAAGAGGTGGCACACTTGCATGTGTGAGAAAGTGAGAAAAAAAAAGTAGATTTTGGAGGAATCTCTTGAATTTCTCATTGAAGTTTGAAAAATTTCCAGTGCTCTGTGGCATTGCTCTGTGTGTTTGTCAGACAAGAAATGTCAGAAACTTACAGAACTGGAACAGATTTGATTATTTGCCTTTTTAATGTATGGATGTTTATGTGTGCACTTTTGTTGGGAAGGAACTGCAGAAACTGAATGTTTTGTTGAACCTGTCAGTACTTGTTTTGAGAAAGGTATCCTTAGCGACTATTTTTTTCTCCCCAGGACTGACATAAAGCAGGTGTCTAGGGCCCAGATCCTGCTGGTTTTTTTTTCTGTCCCTGTTTCTTTGGAGGTATGCTAATTTTTCTAGGCCAGGATATATCCATGGAAATCCTAGATTCAGATTTTTCAAATTATTCAGGACTTAATTTTCTTTATATTATAGATTTTTTTTTTTAAAATATTGATTTATTATTTTTTCATCATTTTTCCCCAGAGTATTCAGATTTTAAGCTCGCTTCCTATCCCACCTCAGCCTCATGAGAATAACTGTTTCTGAATTAATTCAGCTGGAAAAAAACCCAAACCAAATAATTTTTGCTGCTATGGAGTGGCTTCCAGCAAGCTATGAGGGATTAATTTCAGGTTACTTACCAAGTTGTTCTTACTTGGGAGTTGATTTAATCTCCCAATAATTGTATCCTCTGTGTACTGTCTCCCACAAGTTGGTTCTGTGAGTAGTTTATTTCTGCTGGTACTTCCCGCTGGATATGAAGCATCTCACTCAGGATCAGGCTTTCTCGTGGGGGTTTGTGCAGAGCCCATGGTGGAGCTGCTGCCTGGGAGTGCACGGCTGGGCTGGCTGTGTCACCCGGGGTCACTGGGGCGGTGGGACGGTCCTTAGCGGGCTGGCTGTGAGAGAGGTGTGTAGTGGGTAGGAGTTGAGAGGTGGCTGGGAGTGCCTGGCATCCTGGAGTGCTGCAGTGAGAGGTGTGGATGTCGGGATGGGGAGAATGCAATTAGAGCCTTTGAACTGCTTCGAGCCGCTTGCCTAACAACCCACTCAATTGATGAGGTTGATAAGTGGGTTCCTACCTTCCATCTATTCTTCTATTCTTATGAGTGAATAGAAACCATTTCAGTCTCGTGAGGGAGAGAGGTTTATATTGTCCTCAGTACGTTTGGAGACCTTGTGCTGCTGTAATATATGTTTATACTGTAAATTTAAACACATACAGATATGAACTTATATAATTGTATGTCTAGAACTTCAATGTTCGCCCATAATAAATTAAATCCTTTTCTAAGAACACAATGAAATACGGAGTCACGCTAAAGGACTTCCTGCTTCTGAAGATGAAGATACTGACAATATTCTTAGTTTAACTCTCTAATCTCCCAAAGCATTCTAAATTAAATTTTCTAAACTCCCTTTCAGTTGGCACATTTTTTTCCCGTGTTAAAAGGCAAGTACCTTAACTTTAGGATGAAAGGCTCATGCAGTATAGAATAATTTACCATGAGATAAAAAAGGAATAGTTTTTAACATGAGATGAATAAATATCCCAAGTCTGATTTGAGCTTTAGCATTGCTGACACACCTGCTCTTAAGCCCGTGTCAAATAAAGCTCTGTGTGTGGCTAACCTTAACTCACAAAACCACTGTAGAATGGCTATCTAACATATATTTAGGCACTTTGTCTACTAGCAAAAGCAGCATATAGAGGAGCAGGACAAAAGAATCATATACTGTGGCAAAGAACTAAAGAAGGTAACAAGCATAGCTTTCCTATGATTTAAACTACTGAGCACTTTGGAAATGGGTTTTCTGTGAAATATTCGAAGGATGGACTTGACATATGTAAACATGGAGAGACAAAGGAATTCCCATTCTGTCCTCAGTCTCAGCACTTTCATCTCACACTTCAATCTTCCATTCATAAATGATAATTAAAAATTAATTATAATTACTAAAAACTAATTTTATTTAACCAGATAAAATCTCAGACCAACATGATTTAAGATATTTTTACTTGGAAAGGTGAAATCAATAATTGTACCACATTTTGGAAGACCAGTGGGTAGTCTTCATTCTTCTGTACCGCAGTTTACTTGGAAATACCTTTCCTATCCCGAAACCATTATTATCACCATTAGAGAAATGAGATAATACTTTGTGGTGTGTTATCTCATCCCTCACTAGTGGGAAAATGCAGAGCGATGCAAAAGTATTAGTATTTATTTTTGTATTAATTTTTAAAGTTTAAACATGAAGGCCTAGGAGGAGGAAGTGCTTCAAATCCTTAGCTAGAATCAAGTATTTCTTAACTTACTTATGGCTGATCAAGAGGGTTGAGATTTAATTTGTAATGATGATGTATTTACACTACTTTAGATAAAATCTCACTGCGTTCAGGGAAATGTTTGCTGACTGGATCTGTCTCAGGAGAGTTGGTTGAGAGAGGTATTAGTGGATTAGCTAAGACTTTATTGGCCTTCAACTCAATACTAGCATTACTACAATGAGTTTAGTAGATTTATGGAGTCCTGACTCAATACTTAGGAGTCAAACAGGGTGGAATGAATTTTAGAATTTTTCAGAAAACTCAATGAAGGAAACAGTTCACTTAATTATGCCTGCTTTTATAGCCATGAACCATTCATATTGTCAACATTATATTCATCCATGGCTCAGAGCAGACAGGAAGATCTCTCCATAGACAAGGGACAGAATATGAGAGAGGTCAGTGAAATCTCAAATGGCTTCCTGCTTTCAAAGAGTATCACCAGCAAGAGGGCTGTCATGGGCAAAATGACTGTGAACAGGATGTTACTGTAGAAAAGGTTTATCATCTTTCAGAAGCAGTACAAATTAACATGATTACTGTTTCATGGTAATAGTATTGCATTGTCAATCTTTGTTTTTTGTCATTATCTGTTCTTATCGTACAACTAAATTCATGTGTGTCACTTCTCACCTACTTTCAGGTACTTGGACACAAAGGAGTTCCATTCAAAATTTGCCATGTGTTTGGGCCATAAAAGATATCACAAAACTTGAAATTTTATTGCATTCTATAATTTCATTGCTTGTTCTTTTCTTCCTGTATAAAATTCTAACATAACACTTGTGAAGAATTTGTAGAGTAGGCATTCAGTAAAATGATGTATTTGTTTTAAAAGAAAAAGTCTTGTTTCTGGTTTAATTCTTTGATATAGAAATTGGATTTCAGGGAATGAAAAACAGTTGTAGTAAGAGCAGCTAATAACACTCTCTTTATATATTCATGAGAACAGCTACTTTTTTTTTTACCCCATCTTTACATGAGGTTCCATATTTTGCTCCCACCACTTCTTCATGGCAGGAGCTTTTTATCCTTTCTTACGACTCAGTTTTGAGGTTTTGGAAACATCAGAGAACTCAGAGCATTAGAAGATACAAAATGGGCTGAAATGGACTTTAGAAATACTGCATGGTGCTTACATGTCTTCATATTTTACTCTTTTTTGCATCACTCAACTTCTGTTTATATCCGTGATATTTCCCACTTTGAGTGTCTTAGCTTGTGCTGTAATCTATCTCGCTCTTTGACAGTTGCCATACACTTTCATTTTATGTGATATGAATGACTTTCCCTCGGATCCAGAAAAAATACGTTGAACTTCTTTTATGTGGTGACATCACTGAATTTAACTCAAGGCTCAAGAGGGCAAAAGGTTTCCTAATTATTTATTCTGTTTCTTGCTGAAACTTTGACTAGAAAATTTCTGCTTATCAATCTGCTAAGTGCTGGGAAATTGCATTTTTTTGTGCTGTTAGTATGTAACATTTTTCACTGCTTCCCTGTGCCTTACATTCCTGATGGCTTTTTCAGATGTCGTTCTGAAAATGTCGTAGATCAAACCTTTCAGTAAAGATGTAGTATAGAACAAACCTGACGTATTATGACCTTAAGGTCTGATTTAGCTGAGCTGCATTTTTTGTGTTTACAGACTATTGCTTCCTAATCTGCATAAGGCAATATTTTTTGTTTTAGTTTTGTTTTTAATTTTGTTTCCATGTGTTTGAACTTAGCATAAAAATGCTTCTACCCAGTAGAAAGAACACTTCTTGCATAAAAACAAACATTCTTCTTAAGTAAAGAATGAGTGGCAAGTATGGACCCACTTTACACTTTCAGGGAAATACCTTCCTCTACTCCCTCTGGTTACATTTACACTAAGAAAGCTTCACAGGAAGGAAAGAAGTTTGTAATTGTTTTGTGTATTTACATTTTACCAGTTACTCTGGCAGGCCACTGAAAATGCTTCTTGTCACAATCCTGTTTTCAAATCAGCCAAATTGAATTTCAAACAAGCTCTTTTACCAACTGCATCAATAACAGATTAAAGAGAGCAGATTTTAGTGAACAGGATTATTCCTGTCAGTGGTATGAACAGCACCACTGTTACTTGTTTTGGTTTGATACTCAAATACTTGAGCCTTGACTGTAGATTCTAAGAGGAAAGGTTGGATAAAGAGGGAAAGCTGTGTTTGGGGCACTGCAGTTAATGTAGTTTAATTGGTTACATTGATTTTTCCTATTTTTTACCAATGTAGCACAATAATTGCAAAGCACATTCTAGATACTGTCCTCAGTTGTCGTAACTGTCACTTCCCTAGAGAAAAGTGCCATTGTAAACATAAACATCCACATTGCAAAATGAAGAAATAAGTATTGTGTGTTATACTGTGCAGTGTCTGTGAAAAGCAAGAATTGTTTTTACATTATTCATTTATTTAGAAAGTGCAGCTGCCTGCTTCTACTTCTAAATCCTCTAACACACCTTAAGAATGTCAGACTCAGATTCCATTGTAAGAACTCTTATTGCAAAATTAATTCTTTATGCTTACCTCTGCAGACACTAGTAAAGATGGTGACAAAAATGTCTCTTAGCAAGCCAAAATTACAAGGGAAGACTTTTGAGTCCCTTTCCAGAACCAACCTTTTCCAACCACAAGATTTTGATTTGGGAAACTTTAAGTACACCATGGTGCGTGGTGGTTGTCTTCCAGCTGGAACTCAGTCTGTACACCTTAATCTGCTCCCTGGTCATGGTTTCAGGAAAGGACTTGGTTTTGCTGGTGGAAGTTTCTGACAGTTAAAATGCCCACTGTGAAATTGTGGTGGCCACTAATCCTGACTAATTCTTTTCTTGGAGGCCAGAAATATCTTTTCAAGACATGCGTGGAAGCAAAAGCAACCCACGGCTGCTCACCATCTCCTCTACCACACTACCAAAGCATAAGGGTGTCGTGGCATGATCCTGGGAGCAAGTGGTGTGATCCCTGCCCCAGGAGAAAAGGGATTGGAGTCCCTAATGCTTCTCTCTGCCTGAAGCTGTGCCCTTATGGTTGTCCCTGCCATCTGACCTTTATGTAGTCTGAGAGAGGTGCCCACTGTGATTGCTGGGCATTCATGGATCACATGTTACAGAGGTTTACTTTGAAACCTCTCTCAGCTCATGCTCCAGAGTTGCCAAATTTACCAGATTCAACCTGTCATACTTAATTCAAAATTCTCATTAAGCCATGAAGAAATCTGTTGGTTCAATTCTTTGCATTGTAGTCTGCTTTTCAAAAACCCTTTCTCTGGGAGGGGTTATGAGTTTTCTTTTTGAGACAGCTGAGGAAATTTTTTTCACCCCAAGCAAATTCTACTAGTATTTGGGTGGAAATAATTAATTTGGATTTAATCACAGTAAATTTTGTCTATACAGCTAGCTATAAGCATTGTGGCAGTCAATTACAAAATCACTCAAGTAGTTGTTACTGAAGGAACGTAGTATGGGGGAAGAGTATTAAATGTAGTAACTCGAAATTAAATTAGCCAGCAGGAAGAAAAATAACTCAAAAACCCTCCTGAAAAAGACCTCTTTCACTTTTTCAAGAATTTATTCTTCTCACTCTTTCCCAAGTACTGTCAAAAAGTTTTCTAGACAACTCTTTCCCCCAGAAATGTAATTGAAAAGGGCATCTCATTTGCAGATGATCTATGTCTCTGAATATATTAGTGAAAATATACAGCAGCCAAATCACCAAAGGAGCATGTATAATGAAGAGATTGTCATCAGGTTCTAGAGTGATATCTGTTTGTAAATTCATGTGTTTCAAGCTTTGAACAACGAACAAATCTCCATGTCAATCAAACCCATGATACCTGTTTGATTGCCAGATGTATTTTTGAGGTCCACTGAGGCCATAAAAGAACTTCCCACATTGGTAGTCATTCCCCAGGTCAAAAAGACAGAGTTCACCAGGGTGACAAGGGGTTGAACATGTTGACATAACTTTTAATTTTACAAAATATATAAATCTTTGTTCCCTCAGAGTATCCTAAAGTGTGGATGTATGAATATACCAAACTTAAATGGCCCTTCTAACTCTGATCCTTCAGATGCCTTTTTTAATCCAAAAGGAAAAGAAAAATTACACACTCTGAACTGAATGAAAAAACAGGGCATAGACATCAGCAAAAGGGTGTAATTCAGTTAATTTCCTTTTAAATAATCAGATTTCTTTGATGAGAAGGAGGAAAATAAATATTGCTGGGGTAATTAAGTATTAAGTAAGAGAATGTGGCAAGTGGCATAAACAAAAATGGTATTTTTCTTTGCATTCATTTAATGTGTAAAAGCAAACACTGATTCTAGTTTATCTCACCATTTAAAAAGGGACATTCAATAGCTCAAACTCATAATTTTTTATCCTAGAATGGCAACATGTGCCTACTTGTGGGGAACCTACCTCTGCTTCCTTCTCAAAGTTCAGGTGCTGACATGAGGCTCACTGCCACAGCTGCCCTGCCAACCTGCTTTGTGTCTGCAGCAGCAGCAGCCAAGGCCAAGCACAGACAAAGCTCTGGTACCTTCAGGTCAGTGTGGCAACACATCGTCACAGGCTGCTGAGTACTCTCCTCTAACATGTTTCTGTGCAATTTGGGGATGAATAAAGAGCTTTGATCGTTGGGTTGGGATCCCTGAAATGACAGCAGTCAGGTCTCAGTGAATATGACACATCCTAAACCGTGTTTTGTGTGCAGGATTCAAGGTTGGATAAGAATTTAGGTCTATCAATGTATGTGTTGTCTAATGAGGAAGGAATGGCTTTCTTGTATCAACTTAATCTTTGCTTACCACATCTACTACACCATATATGGTTTTCAGTGATAAAGATGTTGGTATGAAAAGCCTTTTGTTTCAAATTAACTATGACTGATACATAGAAAAAGCCCAAAGCATCACACTTCTTAATACTGCACTAAGATTTGAGAAGTTTATTGTTTTATTTTCCTAGACTAAACCAGATTATTTCTCAAATCGGATAGTTATATAAGAAACACAATTTATGAGAAGGAAATGTTTATGTAGAGGAGGAAAGCCATTAAAATAATTTCTGGCAGCATATTTGTAGCTGCAGTGAGACTGATGTACAGTGGAAATTCTCAGGGAGATGTGATTTTCATTTATAGACCATAATGAACTACAGGTGGGGTTTCAAAAGCTCTGTGGTGCTTGGCAATCCTTTTGGTGGTAATCCTTTGGAAAAAATGTGGAAGCAAATACAGGGGTTTTACAAATGGAATTTGTGTTCATAGAATCAATGTATTACCTATGTGTGAAAAAATCTTATTCCTTCCTTTTTTTTTACACATCTTTTGATGTGTATTGATAGAGCCCCAAGGAAGCAGAAGTATACTTCAAATTTGGGTAGCTGTGGCAGATAATGCAGTGAGCTGGTGCAAGGTGTCAGGATGATGAAGCAGCAATTCACCATGCTTCATTTGCAGAGCAGGAAGAAAGGAGGAATGCTGGAATGAGCTATAAGTGGGGGCAAAGGATCCCTGTAGTCATAGATCATCAGCCAAATGCAATGTCATGGGATGTCATACCGCCCTGAGTCCTCAGCAGTATCACTTATGTGCATATATCTGTCCTGTGACCTGTGGGAACATTCTGCTACCTTCAGTAACCTTGCAAAAATCCCATTTAAATAGAAATTGCAGAAGGGACCATTAAGACACAAAGTTGATACATGTCTAAAAATCCATATGTTATAATAACTGTGATGCTATTATCAGGTGGCAATCTTTACATGGTAGGTATGCTCCTTGAGATCATAATGCCTTCCACTGCCAAAATTATTACATACAAAACAGGAAGAAAAGTTTAATTTTTGTCTGCTTTCTCTGCCAGTAAGGACAAGTACAGATCTTAACAGATTAGGTTTAAATCAGTTATTGTCCATTTTCTGGTGAGGACATGGGGCGAGTCAGTAGTTGATAATTTGAAGGGATCAAGTAACGACTGTTTCTTCTCTAAGAGATTGCTGAAGAGCTGAACACTGAATTGCAGATAGACTTGCCCCTGTCTCTGTTGTTTTTGTACTTTTTCAAAATCTGTTTGTATTGAGCAGCTTTGATATTATCTTTAGGAAAGGAATGTGATGAGATATTAATTTCCTTCCTTCCAATTTTCCACTGCAGATTATTTTGCTTTGCAAAGCTAATCATAATCAGTCCAATGAAAGAGTTTTTTAATTCAAACTTATTTTTACATTACTCTATGATATTTTAACATAGTACATTTTTGCACCTGATTCATAATTTTCAAGTAACAAAAAAGGTTTTCAGATGCATAACATGCATTGCTTTCACTTTTTGATTTGAATGGTGAAGCAGCACTTGTAGCTAAAACTTCTGGGATACATCCATCATAAACTGCAAGACATAGAATGGATTAGAACTAGGACTAGTGGTGTTTCAAATTTGCTGTGCCTACTTTTAGCTATCATGTAATTTAGATCTAAAATTATGTTCTGCCTGAATACTAAGTACTCAGAGCAGTGGGATCTACAATGTGTGGCTAAAAACCTCTAAAAAGTTTCTATTGCTTCCTCTTCTGAAAAAAAAAAAACAAAAAACAAAAAGCCCAAAAAAACCACAACCCCCCCACCCCAAAAAAAACCCCAAAACCACACACACACATACACACACAAAACCACACCAAAAAAGCCCCCACAGAAAACCACCAACCCAAACATCCCTCCACCCCTCCCCATTACTTAGAACTCCCCATTTTGTTTCCAGAAGTGAGTACTGTAAAATACGGTTCCTAACAATATTATGCTTGCTCTCTCTACTGCAGTCTTGGTCAAACTCAGTTTTAACTTGCAGAATTTAGACTGAAAATTGTGTTGAAGATCACACTAGGATGTGCTAGAGTCCGAAAAAAGATAAATTCTAGGCTTTGTTTTAAAAACTTGCTTGTGTGAGTTTGACTATGAATGCTGCACGTTATTTGAGCCTGTTGATATACTGCTAATGGAGCTCCCAGACTGAGGGAATCACTTGGCTTACTTCTCACAGCACTGCATTGCAGAGCTGTGAGAATAAATACTTGTAGATGGTGACTTGCAGGTGCTATTAAATAGATCTATTCTACACTACAGTTGCCATGCACTTCTAAACTACCTTAGATTCACAATACCTGTTCTATTAATTTTATATTCATCTTGGAAACACTGTTTTCTGAAAGCTCTCCTGTAAGAATGGGATCAGCATAAACAGGACTGTACTAATAGCTGAGACTGAGCAATTGCACACAGCTATTTAGGTTTCCAGGCCCCTCCCTCTGCTTTATTTAAGGAAGGTAGACATGGGAGACATCTATGTGATCTGTCTCAGCCTTCACCCTGGACAATTGTGTGAAAATTTTGTCAGTGTGAGAGGTAATTCATGAAGAGCACACTGGGTTTATCAAACCTGTTATAATTAAGCCTGTCCTGTCTTCAGTGATAATCAGATGTGATGTTTTCTGTTGTAATTGTAGGATTAGGTAGTAAGCTTTTGAATGTGTGGGAAAATTCTAGTAGTAAAACCCATTTTGATTTCATGAGAATTGTATTAAAAGATGTAGTGTGAGAAGCAATTGTGACTGACTACTTGCCATAGATGGAATAATTTGCAGCTTTGAAAAGACACTGGTTTAGTAGTAGTATGTATTAGTAGTATATAATTGCAATTAAAATAATAATCTGACTCGGGAAATGCTAGATATGTAGTATAAAAAAACAAAGGGCCAGCATATGTCAAATCTGGGAGTGATGAATAAATAACCTGAAGGAAATGAGAAATAAATTCTATTAATTTGAAATTAATTAATTAATTAAAATAAGTAGTTTTATAAATATTTGATATTTTTATGCACTTAAATTGTTATTGCAATAACGGTTGCAAAAAGTGAGAGTCACATAATAGAAGAAGATCGATGTAGCAGCTCCTACCCCTCTGTGTCAGAAGCAGAATGCACTGAGCTGTTTGGGTATTTCTACAGCACGCAAAAGCTGAAATATCACAGTCTTAGAGCCCAGGGTATTGAGGTAAACTGAGACTACCCTCTGGGTTTCTGGGTAATACATCAGGCTGTGGTTATTTGTGGTTATTCAGCAGCTGCCACAAAAATAATTACACTTTCCCTGTAGTCAGCTGGAGCAGGACTGCAGGATTGCCACCTCAATGCAGGCTATCCTTAGTCATGAATCAGAGCCCTGGATATTTTCAAAAGCTAGGATTTAGCCAGTTATCCCTGTTACTCTTCTCTCTTGATTAGTTTTAACAAGTTCTGTGAACTGATTAATCTACTCAGTCATTAGATGAGGGAATCAGCAGACTCATGGGCTGCTCTGGATTGAAGAAGACAGCTAAAGGAGCTGAAGGTAAGCAAGTGTTCCTGCATCGTCCTCAGTGGTGGGGAAACTGAAATCGTGGCAGTTAATTGGTTCACAGAAATCCATAAAATTGAACTAGGATAGACTTTTCTCAGAAAGATTACGTAATGTGCCTCCAGAACTAGTTCCCATTCCAGAACCTGGAATAGTCTTCACTTAAATGCTTTGAGTTGTCCACTGCAAATAGAGTTATTAACTTGAGGAGTACATTTGGTGTTGGGCAGCTCAGGGTGCAGCTGCAATGGGAGCTGCAGGTTGAGCTCTGGGTGGTGGGAGCCCAAGACAGGAGTCCATGAACTGCTGATCCTTTGCATGACAAAGGGCTTGGGGACCTGGTGAGGGACACTCAGGGACACAGCAGGAGCTGAGGACCCCAGACTTTCACACACTTGGACTGTGAGGGGACAAAAGCTCGGGATCCCTTCTTGGAGGCACCAACTCAAGCTGTTGTTTTGTTATTTAGTTATGGCACCAAGATTAAGCCATGAAGGATCTGGATGTCTGAGATCTGCTATGGGAAACCTAGAGTAAGGAAATCTGGTCTGACTGTGTGTGAGTGCGGGGCTGCAGCTGCAAAGGGGCTTCAGTCTCAGCTCAGGTTGTGGGAGTGGGACTGCAAGAGCGGCTCCTAGATGGTCAGAGAGGGAGGTTTCCTTAACACTACTGATATTCAACTTTCCCTGGAAGTGTTTTGAGCAATAACTGCATAATTTTTATGGAATTGTAAAAAAGTGTGAAGTTATTTATGTGATTGTCTCTAACAGATGGAATTTAAGAATTGCTTATTCTCGGGTTTCAAAGTAATCTTGTGAAGTGTGTAGTATGATGTACACAAAAAGTGTCACTACCACCAGCTGAAAACTTTCAACCTGAATTTTTTTCTTTTTTTTCTTTTTACTGTTAGGAGTTCATATCTATAAACTTTGTCCAGCTGATATGTCAGGGAGAAAAGAAGTGAAATATTGAGATATGAAACTATACTTCACAGAGGTCAGATCACATATTCGAAACCAAAATCAGGATCAAACCACTTTACTGAAGACTCAACAACATGTAATTAATAGTCAGTGAACTGTGTATTAAGAATCAATATAAGACAATCCACTAAACTAGACACTTAGAAAATACTGACAAATGCCCACAAATTTCAAAAAACCCTTTGTAACTAATCCTACCCTCAATGATGGCCTCAGACCCCCTTCCCTCACCAACTCCCCACCCTCCCTGAGTGAGGATTAGCCCCTCGAAGTTTGGGTGCCTGCTTGGTGCACCCCAGCGTCTCACTCTCCTGGATGGATTGTGGCTGCTCATCATGTCTGATGACGAAGATGCTCTGTGAGGCCTCGGCAGAGGCTGTGCCACTTGTGTGACAACCCGCGGTACCATCAAAACACAAGTTTTGGCCACCTCTGTGTCAACCTCCAGGTCTCCCCTCTCTTATGAAAGGTTGTGCTCCAATAATTCTTTTCAGGCTGGCTTCTTTGTTTCAGAAGTCTATGTAATTTCTCAGTTATTTAATCCAGTTGATGATTCTCTTTCTCTTTAATATGAACTATGTGGGGCAAATGTCCTCCCAGATAGTTTTGTGTACTATGAGTCACTCACGCTGTTTACTCTTGCACTTCTGTCATTGCAAGTGTTATTCAGGGCATTTGTCAAAGGTGGACCATGGGAGCACTCACATACTATACAGTTGAAAAGAAATATTTACAGTAAGTGTTTTGAAAGCTTTTGGTTAATTCTCAGCTGTGGGTGGATGGAAACATTGGTGTTGAAAATAGCAATTCAGATGTTAAAAGACAATTGTGAATGCTTTGGAAATTTTCACCCTGTCATAGTTTTGTCATGCACTTGCCCATGCTTGTCTGTCTGTTGGCATAGTTCATCTTTCTGCCTTTAATAGAACAGAACCATATTTAAAAATCAAGGATAGATCTAAGTGGTTTTGTGTGTCCTTGATAATAAATACATATATATGACTCCCTTCATACCTATTATGCTCTTATGTAACATAGTTCCCAGTTTAGTCTTTATATTAATTTATATTTTACAGTGTGTTAGGGCACTTCCAATCTTGCATAATGCTCACATAATATGCTGTGAATAAACTCAGAATAAGCTCACATAATAAGATGAATTATGCTGCATTCTTTTGCTTATATGGATTAATGAACATTGTGTTTTCTGTTGGAAAGGACATTTGCTCTCTGTTCTATCTTTACTGTGTCTACTTTGTAGTGATATTTTGTAAAAGCTTCAAAACTGAATCTTACCCATGTGTTCAGACATATGTGTTACGGTGATATAAAACTTTTTTTTTTTTAAGCAAGATTCCTCTTAAATCACCTTTGGCTTAGCAAAAGCAGACAAAGGTATTTAAATTCTTGGTCAAGTTAACTTTGCACTTTTGTTTTACAAGTTTGTTTATAAACTTGTAAAAGTTAAACAGTAAATAGGAACGAGCAAGTAGAAATCATGAGAACATTGCTTTCTTCCTAGCTTACCTGAAGGGAACACTTTAAAGCAGATATACAGATGAACAGACATTCCATTTCTGTGGTTTTTTATCTCCAAGCCTTTACTGTACTACATAGAGTAGAATTTAGGTGTTATTTGCAGTGTTGGTAGTCTGTAGGAGTGAATAAACTTCACGTGTTTAGCACAGGGCTGAGTACATTCAACACTCATGACAATGTTATAGCTAAAATTATTACAGGACTTGATGAAAGTAATTTGCAGTGTTTTGATTGAAGACTGAAAAATTGCAACTGCAAAGACATAGGCTCCAAATTGTGAAGAGGAAAGCCTAGTCGTGGTCTGTACAATCCAGGACAGCAATCCTTTCTTTTCTCTGTAGCCAAAGAAGCAGAAAATAAGAGGAATGTATTTGTGCTGCAAAAGTAATTGAAGTACCTTGGTATTAAAGAAAACTGCTCTCTCCAGTCCTGTCAGAAGAGGGAATAATGAACCTTGCTACAACGAGGTAAATACTTTTTCCTTTTCCTTCATGGCTGGCATTTTGCAGCAGCATGTATATCATTGACAGAGACTTGATTACGGTACCAAAGAAGATTCATACATTCTAGCAGGAATGATAACTTTCTGCCTTCTGGAGGCCAGTCACTATTATTGCTGTGTATTTCTTGTTTTACTTTAGGTAAAGCCCCTGATATCTTTCTTCCTCTTTCTTACTCTGTAAAATGGATTTTACAGTATGTCCTTTGTCTTTTTCTATTACAAACTCATATACATGTATAGGTGGGCTGTTGGGTTTGGCTTCTGATCTTTATTTTAATATAAATTACGTTAAAAATACAGGAGGAAAGGAAAAATCTTTATTACTTTGATTTAGATTTTTTTTTTAATACAGCAAATCTGTGGGGACCAAAGGCCTTCTTAATCAGATTCCAGAAAATTTAGTGCAGTGGGTCTCTATGCATCACTGCCCAACACTGGGCTCATCATAAAGTCTTTTCTATACAAAGTAGCTTATCTTTAACAAGTAAATCCACTAGAGTTCACAGAGTTTATACATGATTGCAGCAGGAGTTACAGTAGATATTAAAAGCCGAGGTCTACATCTAAAAACGGTAATACGGTAATGCAAGAGACATAGCTCAAAACTCAAGCCTCATACTGCAGTTGCAGTTGATACAGGAAGAACTTAGCCTTTGTCACAGCAACAAATACTGACAAAGATGGGATTGCCCAAATTTTCTTCTTTTATAAAAATGTGATCAATGACAGCTATCTGTCTCAGCTGCAAAAGTTTCCATGAGCTACAACATGACATTATGGAGAAGAGTAAATATAGTAAATAGCGATGTGAACATGACATAGATAACTGAGAAAAGCATCTTTTAAGCCTTGTGTGGGCCAAGGGGGTGTTACCAAATTTTCACTATTGAATGTACACCTGCAATCCAGTACTGCTTTCTGTATATCTATAGTTCTTGTTTAGAATCTCCACAATCATGGATTCATAGAATAGTTTGGGTTGGAAGGGACCTTTTGAGGTGATTATCTTCTACCACTAATATGGTAATCCATTGACTAACAGGTGTTCCTTTTGTTAAAAGCCATGTAAAGAGAAAAACAAGCATGTGACAAAATAATTTCATTTAGTTTTAGATTAACACTTCTAGCCCTGCAGCTGAACTATGTGGTGAGTCTTGGTGAGGGCAGTATTCCATCACCAATACAAAAAAAAAAAAACACCAAACAAAAAATCAACAACCCAAAGCTGATTTTGTTAAACTTCTGCTTAGTATGAATACTTGAATGTTCAAACAACATCAAAGTTCTCTACTTTATTTTAACATTTTAAAATGTATTTTTATGTTCTTTATTTTTGGTATTAGATATTAACAATCCCATGTAAACACAGAGTTTTTTGCTTCAAGAATTCTGAAGACTTCAGTCTTCACTTACAGTTAGAATGAATATGTATTTTTAAATCTCACCTTTTTTAGTGAAACTGCCATTTTGCCCTCTGTGCATTTCTAGTTACGCTCCTCCTGAGGCTATAAAGTGCAGAGTGGTTCTTGATTATACTGTTGGAAACAGTGCTTAATTTGTATACAGAGATCTGTAAATGTAGCACTTTCAGCCTCAGTAACTACTGAAATGAAACAACTCCTTTCTTCTTGTTAGTGATCCTCCTTTTCTTTGATCATTACTTTTTCCATGACCATGTGGTAGCTCTTTCTGTACTTCTGATTTGTGCTGTAACCATGCCAATTTGCTCCAGAGTAAACAGAACATGTACAAGCAATTTATATTTTGTAGGCACTGAAGTTCAAGGGCAGTCCAAACACAATGTCAGATGTGAGCAATGTATTCAAGACAAAACCGTGAATCATTGCAACTGGAGGAATGGCCCATTTTCAGAGCTCACCACTCTTTTCTTCCCTGCTATTATTGCTCTGGAGATGTGGGACATATTTTGGATGATGGTATTTATTCAAAAGCCTCATCTCCCTGTCCAGGATGGAGTTTGAATTTCAATTCTGATACACTGCTGACACTAGAAACAGATGGCTCTGAAGCCACTGGAGTAAAATAGCTGCTGAGAGAGGTTAGTTGAATTTGTGTCTTGTGTTTTGAAAACAGAAATGTCAAGAGCCAAGGAGATTTATATCTGTTACCCAAAGAAAGTATTTAGTGCCTTGTATTGCTTATTTTGATCACAATCTACATTTTAAAGTCATTTAGACAATTCCTTATAGTGGTATTTCTCTAAGTAACAGTCTGGAAAAGGTGAAAAACTGATGCCTTGTGTCTTATGACAATCAATACATCCTCGGGCTTTTCAGAATGGTTTGGAGCTAAACGCTCTGACTTAAATCTAATTTGTATCAGAAAGAGGCATGTGATGTCATTTCAACATAGATAGTGATAAACATTGGTTTTCAGCAATATAAATAATACAGCTACTAAAGTGGAGGTCAGGGACTCCAAAACCTTAATTTATACCATAAATCTTTGTAAACTCTTGCTGGGAAATTTTTCTATCCTCACAATTTATTTATTTATTTAATAATTTGTTGTTAAAAGGAACAAAGATGCATTTGAAACACACAGTGCAAAACTCATTTCCTGGGACTAAATGGTACTGGGAATTTATACCAGGACAATAATTATTTTTCAGAACTATCTGTAGGCCTCACCTACTATCAAGATTTCAGAACCTAAGGAAAAAAGTGTAATAAGAGGGAGCCTCTCCCTCAAAAAATACGTGTCCTACAGAAACATAGAGAGCTCAGTTAGGATACTCCAGTCTCAGCCTTAGTCTCCCTTGGAAGCAAAGCAGTTAACATCCCATAGGAGACCTAGCTAGTTAATGGTCTTGCCAGTCAGCACAATTTAATTAACAAAAGAGTGGATTATATAAAGGGAGAGAATTCTTTGCAAATGAATGTGCTGTATGGAGATTTTCAATTGCTCATGTTAATTATCATATTTGGTTTATGTGGCTGTATTTTGGTGAAGGAGTTAAATAATCTAGGTATATATAAATACTGCAACTGCCCCATTTTGGCAGAGTTCTGTCACTCTGTTGCCCAGTTTTCTCTCCTATAGCTGTATGGATAAGCTGTTTGTTTTTTGACATGATCTTAATTGTAGCTCTGGTTACTTTTTCATGACACTACTATGAATAAAAAAGTTAGACTGTGCCTCAGTGGAAATTCATTGAGATTCTTCCTGTTTTGTTATTTGTCTCTGTTCAAATGATTATCCAAACTGAATTTAAATGAAGTTCCAAAAATGTCTTGGATGTGCTCCCATCTCTCCCTGCAAATCTCTATTGTTTATTGCAGTCCATTGGCCACAAAGACCCAGTGAACCCTTATAGCCAGAGTTCACGTAATGCTCAGAGCCTGGTTATTTCCTTCTTGCTGGCATGTGCATACTGAACTTATGTTGCCATATATTACATAAAGCCCTCCAAAACACTGAAATGGAAATACAAATGGTAAAACCCAAAATGAACAGTGGTTTAAGTATAAAAGAATTCAGCAGCTACTGTATTAATTCCCAAGAAAAATACTGTTTTTCTACAAGTCGTAATTACAGTCAAATAGTGGTAAATGCACAACCTTGTTTCATACAGTCATGCCTTTAATGAGGTTATTCCTCTCCTTTATCTTTATTTAACAGAGCCTATTGTGTTCTCATATGTGGTTTGATGCAAAACCAATGTACTCTTTAATAGCCTTTGAAGGAAAATTTTTTAACAGGTATCCACAGAAACACTTGTGGATTCAATATATTTGCATTTCAATACAACTCTGTTTAACTGGCTCAAAATGAAGTCGACTGTCCCACAACTTGTATCTATGTAAAGACTATTTTTAATTGCTTCGCTGAGCAATTCTTTCTACTTTGTACTGCATGAATGCTCTCACAGTCTGACCCATGGTTGTACATACATTTTATTATTAATTTTATGAGGCAAGTGGACATTAGTGAGAAGCACAGGATGATGAAAACAGTAGTGTAAGGCTCTGAAAATATTTTTTTATTTTTAAAGACAGTTTTGAGTCAGAAAAGCTTAAAAGCTGTAATTTTCATAGAGGCATTAGGATGCTTTATTATTTCTTCTCACACGTGTGCACAGGTGCACACCGCACACACATTGCACAGAGTAATATCAGTAGCAGTAGTTGCCTCACGTGACTAGTACCTGCTGAAGTGTTGGCAGAAGGAGAAGAAAATGTGAGGCTTGTGGGAGCAAGGACTGAAGATACCAGAGTATCTCGTCAGCCTTAGGCTTCTACTTATTTCTCTTAGAAGTAGACACAGCAAAAACCAGGCAGTGCTGGTATGCTGCTTAATGAGTATTTACCTCCTCTGATCATTTTTTAGATGGTAGATTTTGTCAACATTTGGTCTATTATGATATGCAGGCAATTTTCCCACCAATGTTGGTTTGGGATTTTTTGCTGAAGTTTTTTGGGGGAGTATTTTTGGTTGGTTGGTTTTTGTTGTTGTTGCGTTTTTTTCTTTTTTAATCTATGTCTATCATAGAGTTTAGAAATTCAGAAAATACTCAATGTCCCTTCCAGAATTTATTTTTAGTTGTGAAAGCACTTCAAGTCTGGTATAAGAAATCATTGAAACATTGCTTTACTTTAATCACACAAGGGAAAAACAATGGGGATTTGAAATCCTAATGGTAGAAATAATAAAATAATTCTTGCAGAAGTGCAAATTACTCAAGACAGCTTTGTACTACATTTAGAAGGACTTCAACCTCTTAGGCCCTGTAGTAATGGAACATTTGATTCAAAGTTATTGAACTTCAAGCTTTCCAAAAAACAAAAGTTGTAGTCTAGGCATGGCTTAAATGATGAAAGGTAGATAAAGAGACACCTTTGTTCATGTTCTTACATAAAAATACACCTAAAAAGGAACGTGAGCTGACAAATCAAAGCTAAAGAGAAAAATTAGCATCAGATTGGTATTGGATGGAAAGAAAAACGCAGGCTATAAATATAATGGCATAGAGATATGTATGTGTTTGAGCCTTGAACAACTGGTTGTAGCAGATTAAAGAAAAAGATCAAAAGGAGTTAAGAGAAAAAGTAGGCAACTTGAACAGAATGCTGAGTGCTTCATCTACAAACATTATAGTTTGTAATGCTGGAGAGATCATTGCAGTTGCCCAGTCTAGCTTCTTGTATAACTTTTAGTTTGAAACCTTGTAAGTAGAAGGAATCACTGCAGACCTGACTGACTGTAGATTGCCCCTTCCTGGGACTAACTGTGCTCTCACTCACTTGCTGTTCCACTGAACACATCAGGGTGTACAGGGACCTCTCCACTTGAGTACATCAGCATTGCCCATCTGCTTATTCCCTGTAGTGACAAGGCAGCTGAGCTCATGTTTGCCTGTGTCATGAACATTATTTAATCCAAAAAACTTTTACCTGATTTAAAAAGAGCTGTCCAGAGATACCAGAAACATTTGTGAATGAGTTTGTTTATAACAGAAAGTTGTCTTTAATTTATAGGCACATATGCATACACATGGACACGAATGAGAAGCATTAACTCAGCTGGTCCGATCACAGTGCTAATAATACCAATAATACTCTAGGTAGCTTTACTTTTTATCTCAGCCTGAAATTGTATGGATGCATGGTTCAACCCATTTCAAGTTTTATGGAATTTTAAAGAAAAAAAACTTCTCCTTGGATATTTAAAAATAGTTTTTTCTTTTAAATTCTTTCCTTACTATTGAATCTGCATAGTGTCTAGGCATCTCAATGTACACCATTCCCCTTTTTTTTCCTAGTGCTTCACACTTCCTCTGTTCTAGTCTAAATTTTCTAGCAGTTCCTACTCTGGGAAGTCACATGTTATTGTATAATCTCTTGGTTGATTGTTTCTCACTCTTCTTCTGAGCATACCTTTTTCCTCATTCTTATCACTAAAGGAACAGGACAAAGCAGAGCTTCTTCCAGAGCTCCTAGAACATAAGAGATCAAATGTCAGAATCACAAGAGAAGAGTACAGTATCTCTTTTCTGTGACCAAGGGTTTTCAGGCCAAAGTCCATGTGTTGTCATTTTTTGATTTCAGAGTATTTAGAAAGAACATCCAGCAGTTTGTGCCTGCAGGCCCTGCCCTTGTATTCAGCCCTGCTACAAATAGCAAATGAGGGAGAGAAGTGTCTGTGGTCATCCTCTCAGAGCCTTATTCTGCTTTACAGTTCATCCAGCACTGGACAGCCTTGTTTGGCTGCTTCTGCTGTAGGGATCATAACCTGGCACTCTGCAAGTGAGCATGACCTGTGCCACGCTGTGAAGGCAAGGAGTTTTCTTTTCATGCCTCGTTTATATACTGCATCACTGAGCCTATGAAGCAGAAGCTGATACTTAGAAAATGAAACAAAGTTAATGAGCAGGAGAACATTTATCTATTTATTTTGGATTCTCAGTACAAGGAAATACACATGGAAGTATGTTTATTTTTGTATAGTTTCCAAGTCTTTTCATGAAGAGAATAGGAACATGAAAGTTACAGGCTGTAGCCTGTGATGAAGATGACTGAATTTTTCGAAATACAAAAAATCAAATTTTTCAAAGCAAAATATGATCAATATGCACTTCAGCACTTGTCTTATGAAGTGTTACTTGTGTCACTGGGTAAGAATTCTTATTGTATTCTTAGCTGAGCTGAAGATTGCCACTGCTGCCATCACTGGGAATTCTGCTAACGGCCTGATGTGGAACAAGACTCTCCTTTCCCTCCTTGCCTCCTGTGATGTGTTGCAGACAGATCACATCCTGTGTGCAGACAGCAGCACATTTTCTCTGACTGCAGAGATTGCCTCCATTCTGCTCCAGGGCAATAACAATTTGCAGATTAAAATGCCCAAAAGTTGCACTTGTATCTTATCAGTGATAGGAAGATCAGCATAACAAACTAAAGCCAGTGAACTTTTTGTGCTGTTTTGTGAATTACTGTGATATGTGGCAAAACACAGACCAGAAGGTTTGCACTGTTCTACAGCCTCTAATTATGGCCCTGGTTTTATTGGTCACTTTCAGAAAACAATTCAGTTGAAGAAATCAGAAGGCACGACTCAAGGTTTCCCTCTTAGAAGGAGCTCTCTAACCCCTACCCTGGCTTCATTAACTCTCCTGGCCTCCTTAATGAAAGCCTCATCTTCTGTCTGTGTCTTATAAAAGTAGAGGGAGAAATTTACTTTCAGAAGAGGATTCTGATTCTCTGTTGGAAGTGTCTTCTTTCAGCCCTTATTTAGGCTTTATCTATGGCTTCACTGGAGAATTTGCAGCAAAATAAGTAGGAAAAAGGTGAAACTGTTTTGTGATCATTATGTATATAGATCTTTACCTTTCTGAGGCAGAGACCCATTAAGTTGTTCCTTTTTAAAACAGGAGTCTGTGCTGTACTTTCCGTGGAAATTCAGTGTGGTTCAGGGATAATGCAGGAAGAAATCCCTTCTGAAATATCATGCTTCTCCCCCATAATAAAGTGCAAGTCTGCTGTTTAGTTTTAGCAGAGTAAACTAGTAGAAAAATGTACATATAGTAGGCAACAGAAGGCATGACAAAATATTTAACTTTAAAAGTTTCCCCTTTAAATTAAGGTCTCGTTTCCTAGAAAATACTGCACTGGGGATTTGTTTTTAAACGTCTTCTATGTTGAGTTACTGTAATCTGTATTTTCCTTCAGTAGTGTGTGTATAAGCGAAAATACAACTGGGTATCTTTCAGATACCCATTAGAAGCAGCAATCACTTATTTAACCTTTGACAGTTAAAGCTCTGGGATTTCATCTCAGATGTAGGCTTTAGAACAATAAAGGTTAATAAAACCTTATTGTCAAGACTGTATTATTTTCTGCAGTGAAATCATTGGAACTTGAAAATTGAGTTCTACAACAGAAGGAAAATAAAGGAGTGAGAAAAACATTACATCCAGATGAAACATAATTCAAAGGCAAGAGAAATTTATAAAGTCATACCCAGTTGAGCTGTCCTAGTCTGTTTATTGATTTATTAAGCAAAATAGTTAACTGGGAAATGGTTATGGAAGATGTAATTTTTACAGATATTCTCAATCATGAAAAAGCATTTGCTATGTTCAGCTCTCAAAAGCCAAATCTGTAATACAATGGAGAGATTTGGAGGAAGAGGAATGTCTTAGTATTTAATATATTTAGCACAACAGCTCAGAGCTTTTGTATTTTGTGTGTGTATCTGTAAATATACGAACCAATATTAATGCCTTGTAATTTATGTGTCATGTAATACAAAACCCGTTTGGTCACAAAATCACTAATTTTGGGGAAAGCTGAAAACCCTAAGTGGTGAATAAGATGGTATGAATGAGACACTTGTAGTAGCTCAACCAATTGCCATGGGAAAGATTGCTCCATCCTTAAATTCGTGGTAAGATAACACAGTGCTACAGCTTCTGAACAGGGTCACATTTTGACTGTATTGTCAGAGCTGTGCTGTGACAATGATTTCTGTAGAACTGTACAAAGGCTAAGCAAACATGGAAGTCTGAACCATCAGATTAGACACGTGTATATTTCCATGGAGAAATGAAATATATTACTAGAGCTCTTGAAATGGTTTGTTACAAAATCATAATTCATTGCATGTATTTATGGTGTGTTCCATGTATCCATTTATGTCTTTTTGATGATAGCCTGAGACTGGAATGCCAGGGCTTTGACTAATGAGATAACCTTTGCTGTCAGTAGCAGCAGTGATATCTTTTTACATAAATTCAGGATGGTATTTTTATAAATATATTTGCAAACACAATACAAATGTATGCAGTTGTGGTTAAGATCTTTGTGCAGGGAGTACTGCAATTTCACCTACCCCATTTTCTTAACCATTCCTTACAAGATTTTCTGTTTCCTTCTTTTTCTCTCTCCATTCATTCAAGGGCTGTTTTAAATTTTTCCCCCCTATTACATGCCTGCTGATCATGAAGAACATGTAATTAATATTCAGAGACACTCTATGAGCTAAATTAACCGATTTTGTTTGGAAGATGAAATTGATTATCTTTTAGCAATGGTTAAAATCAAGGTTAGGTAATTAAGAGTTTCCTGTAGGCTCAGGAAATGATTTTAGTAAAACCTTCCTGAAAAAGTCCCCCAAGTGAAGAAAGCTGGAGTTACAAACACAAACAACCTGAAGATGATTGCTGCATTACTAATTCTGCAGCTTGTTTTTTCAAGTCTTCATTAAAATATTTACTGGGGTGGTTCAACTACACACCACAGTCAGTGATGCACTACAGCTGATATTTATTTCCTCCTTTTAAGTCCATTTTAAAAGGTAGAGAAAACTATACCTTGGTTAAAACAAACAGTTGACAGTTGTATCTGGTCTTTTTGATACTGTATAGCAATAAGGAATAAATTTAAGTTCCCGCTGGTAGGTCGTAATTGGAAATTGTTTCCTGCAAGAAGAGAATAATTGTCCTATTTTTTCTTCCCTAAGAAAACCACTCTTTTTTAAAAAAAAAAACCCTTATATTTTTGTCCCCTACCCCCCCTCCCCTTTTATGATTTTCTTTTTTCTTTATACTTTTTTTCCTGAAAGACATCCTTAATAGGTAAATTAAAAGAACTGATAAAACTGTGCTGAACTTTCCATATTAGAGGAGATGGGACCCATACAGCTCTTAAGTGCAAATAGGAGTAATCACCAGCATAACATGATCAGCCTTCAGTATAGGGTTTATATTCTTTTTTATGGTGATAATCAAAATTTTAGCAAACATTTTGGTCCATATTTCTGAAATCAAGTGTATTTCAAAGTGCAACAAAAATCTTGATTCTCAGAAGCCTTCTAAATATCATAGTGCAGCTAGTTGTGCACTTGAGAAATGGAACTTTCTGTATAATAACAAAAGGCAAACCACCAGTTTTCCTAGAGTAAGATACCCAATTTTGGTTGTGTTAAAATACAAGATAAAAGAAGTATTCCATGACAAATTTTTGTATGCGTGATAGAGATTATACAGCGTTTCTTTCTTAAAATAACTATGATGTCTTCTTAAGATGGCAAAAATGTGGGCAGCTGCTATGGGTACTACAAGTGAAAATAATGTTACGTTTTTTACGTCCTAAGAGTGCTCAAGTGCCATGGGATCATTAAATATCACTTCCTATGAGTTAATTAGACCTCCAGTTAGAGAAATAGTCTGCAGTTCTGTATTCATTAGCCTGACAGTTGCAAATGAAGTGCTTACAGTTTATGCACTGTTTAATCCCAGAGCTATAGAAGTGTAGGAGAATAAGGAGGAAGGCCCTCCTGCCTTTATGTATTTAGAACTTTGATAGAGAAGCAGTGTTGAAGGAATATTGATACAGCAATAACAAAAGTTGCCAAATCTTGGTTTTTTCCAGCAAATATGGTTACTTGCTTTGTGGACATTTAATGCAACTTTTTTTTATTTTGTACAAGATAAATATATTCCAGAAAGTAGTGAATGCTCTCACTTCCAAGCTATTTTCCTGATAAATGAGGTAGCTTTCTTCCTTTCAGGAGTGAACCTACATTTTAGATCCTAACAGAGCAAAAGTGTAAGTTTTGAAAAGTTGGTCCTGCGTCTGGGGAAGCGTATTGGGATTTGAAGTGACCAAGTGTCCCTTCTGAATTCAGTCACACCTGATCACATGTTGTGATCTTGGGAAAAGACATTTCAGTCTCCTTCAGTTGGAAATGCAGGAATATTTTAATTTCAACATTTAGGTGAGTCAATCCATTATTTTTTCAGCTGAATTTCTCACTGACTAAATAAGGACTGCATTAGTTCCTATCTCATGTGCAGGGTGGTCAATTCAGTAATGGTTATCAGATTCTATTAAGTCATGTTGTTGTCTAAGAAAAACCAAAGTTAGTTTGTACTGAAGCAGTGAAAAAAAAAGGTGCTGTTCAAGGGCATTGACACAATGAAGGTCAGCACCTTGCAGGCTGTCAGATGTGCCAAGTGTAATATTTTGACAGAGCAGTTGACAGCATCTCTGAATGGGTTTTTGCCTGGGAGTTCATAAAAGATAATGGTGGTGAGCAGATGTCAGAAGCATATAGGCTTTTCTGAGAAAGGAAGAAGAAACACTAGGAGAAATGAGGAATACATGAGAACAGGTGATCACAAAATTAGAATGTCTGCAGGCTGACAGCCACAGGAACAGATGGAAACCTTGTTCAGACTGAAGTTGAAAGGAAATACAGAAAAAGCACAGATTGTCTTAGAGTATAGTGCACATGTGATCTGCTATACTATACGTATATAGGTGTGAATGCAAAAATAAAAGGCAAAACCATGCTCTATACATATGAATAAACCTGTGGATTTAAATGTTGCAGAACTCTGCAATGCTAAAGTAAATTGGCCCAATTCTTACCTGTTTCTCACTTTTCAAAGGGAACCTAAAACATTGCTATACTGCTTTGGTCTGATGCCTTAAGTTCTAGCTTTCATGTTTTCCAGATTCTGTACTGCATTAGTGTGTAACTCTGAACTTCATATAAAGTATTAGCAAGTTCTCTTCACAGTTTAGTCAGACAAAACAATCCTTTTCCAGCCTGAGAACCAAGGACACCATTGCAGCTTCAGACCCAAAAAGTATAAACATGAAATTAAGGGGTGCAGTCTGGAGGATGGGATTTTATAACCTGAAGCTGTAACTGGACAATTAACCCCAATATGTAAATGGACCAAAACTTATAAAAGTGTGAAAACTTGGGACCTGGCATCCATCTTGGGTGGAGCCACGGCTGGGCTCTTGTAGTGCCCAAGCTGTATACTGTGAAGGCCTTTTTAATAAATACCTGCTTTATTCCTTTAGCATTGTCTAGACTCTGTTCTAGGTAGCCACTCAAGGCATCAGGTCCATAAAAAAAAAATTACTTCTGAAAGGGCAAACAATGGAGCAATAAAAGATTCAACAAAATGTCAACATGAATGAGATTTGCATAACTGGAATTTTGTTCAGTATCTAGTTCTATGAGGAAAGTTCTCCCAAGCTGAAAAGTTACATTTCAGGGATATTAAATTATGGGACTGAGAAGAATAAGGAAGGGAGAGGTTTGCCATTCCTCCTTACAGGAATGGTCCTGTAGATGTGAAACATTGACCAAGCTGCTGTGTTAGTGGGACTCAGCTGTGGGACGAGAGCTGAAGGAGGCAGGCTACCAGAAAGACTTCACTGCCACAACATTCTAATTCTCCACGAGAAAGTCTCCCGGCCCAGCTAAATTTGGGATGTCAGTAAGCCATGTGCTCAGCTGCCTCTGGATCTGCAGGATGGCAGGATGAGGTCAATAAGCTCCTCTAGTATAGCAAAGGCATGGGGCAGTTATGTTCATTACAGGCTGCAAGGTGTGGGGATAATCTGATAATGGGAGACATGTGAGTGCTTTTCTTACACAGATTGTTACCACCCGGAAATTAAGAGAGAAACTCATGATCCTCTGATTTCTTAGGTCCTGTTTGGGTGAGTTTGCAGGCCTCAGTTGCTACACAAGTGCATGCTGTTAAAAAACCTTGTAATAATTAGTGAGTGGCCTCCCTGAAGACTCAAGAGAAAGGTAAGGATTTTTGTGTCTCACTTTAAAAAATACCTATTTTTTCTCTGCTAGAAGTGTGCTAACGTAGAATCCTGTCAGCAAATTTACTTTCTTTAATCCAGTATGAAAATGTCTCTGTGTTAGCTGATTTTCTGTGTGTCTCCAAAACTGTGCCTGTCTCCCCCTGAATCTTTGAGTTTCTGTTAGCACAATAGGACTAATCCTATGTAGGTCAATGGTGTTTGAACCAGTTGTTCTCAGCACAAGCACATGGATATTTTATATTGTTGCAGAAAATGGGTTTTGCTATCCCCTTCAACACAGGCACAGGAAAATGGGGAGGACACATCTTTGGATATGTCTGCAATATTCAGGTTAATAACCTATTAATAAACCCATTCAGGCTGGTGTGCTGCCTCTGAGACAGCAGAGTGTGATATTCAATAGCAGTTACTCTTACTGGCAGATATGATCAAATTGCAGGATGTTCCTTTGTTAGTGACTGTCTCTTTCACACAACCCCTTTCCTGATCTACTGCATCTGCTTACTAAAAGTAGCTATTTATAACTTTGCATTTCAAGGTTAAAATACTTCACAAAGGTCCGTGTATTTTCTACATTAAGCAGGACTGAAGACAGGTAAATCCTGAGTACCCTTTTTTCTTGTACTTAATATTACGGTGCAGTGTGACAAGTATGCTATTGTTGCATGAATGTTATGTGGATAGAGCTAACTACAAACATGGAGAATGAGAAGGGTTTTAAGGACCTTGGAACATGGATATCTTTTATGATTTGTGTTTGTGAAGTAATAATTCATTATGGTATTGTTACAAGGATCACCTGAAAGTTCAGGGAAACTTCTATGGTAACAGATATATTATGCTTATTTGAAATTACAATTAAATTTATCCATTATTATTTTGTTGTGAGATAAAAATGGAGGATTTTTTTTTACAATTACTACACCCTTTCCTACCTGAAGAGTGGCAATACAAGCTGCTTCTGTGAATGAAGTGAGGGTACACGCAGACACATATCAGTTATAGCAAATGCTTACAAAGAAAGGGAGACAGTAACTTTTTTTCTTTCTAATAAAACAAATGACATTGTGTAGTTTGTTTCTCTGTGTGAGAATTCATCAACTTCCTGCAGTTCTGTGATTTGGTGTGAGTGTGATAAGTGGTAGAAGTTGTAGAGCCAGGCTATTCAACATTGTAGTTCAAGATAACATTAAATACAGAGGGATATAATATGTATGTAATGTCTTCCAGGATAAAATTGGCAAATGCAATTCTCACACCTAGGGAATGGTGTGTTCAGAAAATGACTTTTAAGGTATCTAGCAGAACATATGTATTTTTACTACTTGACAGTAGCACTGTTTTGCTGTATGAGTTCTCTTATATCGTGGGTTCCTTGCAGTATTTTTCATTACCTCAGAATTTTATCAGGTAAGGAAAGAGACACCTTATTTTAGCATGTGTCTGTTGGGGAAAGGGTAGTGGTGGAACTAACTTCCTGTACAGGGAGTAGAATAGCCTTCCTCAGCCTTTCTCAGAATTTACAGTCCATTTTCTAAAGGTATCTTTAAAGTAGCTGGAGAATAAAAAGAAGGCTTTTTGGGGGCACTTTGAAGGGTATACATGCTTATATTCTGTATTGTACAGTTCAGTGCTACTGCTCCAATTTCTGGTATCTGGCACTCGGACGGCTACCCAAACCCCTTTTTAACAAAAAGAATGCCTACAGTCATACCCACCAGTATAAAATGCTGCTTGCTAATGGCTCAATCCACTAAAAAACTGTCTCCACCTGGTTGCTGATAATCCAGATAAGGAAATCTCTACCTTTAGCTTTTCACAAGCTTTGGTGTCAGTCTACTTTCCCTACCCCCTACCTTCCTGTTTTCTCCCTTTATCTTTCTGATTGCTCTTCACCCCAGTTCTGTAAAATTGGTAGGTTAAAAAAACTCTTAGATGCTAGCTTTTTCCTTTTATTTGTTAAGTGTATTCTCTATTAGACTATAGAATTGTATTAGGGAGAAATCAGGTGAGCAGAGGTGTGTGGGCAGCAGCCTTCAGGAGATGCGAAGGCTCCCACCATGAAGATATTGGTAACCAGATTAGCCACACATGAAGTGAATTTCTTGACTGTGTCATATCTGTTTGTAAGATTTAGCTACCCTCTGCAGTTTGTTTGTGATTCCAGGCCCCCTCTGGCTACTCTTGTGGTACACGTGGCTTTGCTGTCTGGATAGAGACCCAAGTAGTAGATGATGATTTGGATGAAAGGGAAAGGTAAAAAAAGTGAGGGAATGAGAGAGAGTTTGGGGGAAGGGGAGGAGTCTCAGTGGTTCAAGTGAAGATTCAGTGAGGGATGATGAAAAAGGAGGAAACAGCAGGGAGAAAATCCTCGCAGAATGAATCGGCCACTCCACACTGTGGCAATCCCAGCAATGTCACTGCATTGCTGTGCCAGTCGTTCCTGTCGGGGGTGCTCCGAGGGGGTTGGGTGGGTGGGGCAACCACGGCCCGCAGTGATGGCAGAGTCAGGAGACTTCATGCAACTACTTGTGTGTCGCCTTACTTTAGACTAAATGCCTCTGAAGGCATTGGGGGAAACCACCGGAAGAAATTAATATCAGATTATTTTTTTAAACACTAGAACATTAGGAATACATGTATAAAATGTATGGAACTAGGAATACATTATAGAACTAATTTAACTGTATCTGAGGAATAAAAGTCTTGCTGCCTAGCATGCTGTCATATGGGCAGTTTTATTAGGCCTGTTTAATATGGTTTGGGATTCCTGGTTGGGTAATAGGTACTGCATGAAATTCACTGTTCTTTACATCTTGTTTAGGTATCCCAAATTCAATTATCATTGGAGTTCTTTATTAAAAAATAATGCAAATTAAGCAAAAAGAAAATGTAGTCTATAAAGGGATGTTTAACAATTGAAAGAAATAAAATTTAGAAGTTTTTTTTCAATATTCACTTGCTTATTTAGATTATCCAATTTCTTGAAAATGTTTGCAAAGATATGCTTCATAAAAGAAGAGGGAATGAGCACATTAAAAGAATCTCTGTATATCAGTGAAGAGATGTGTAACATATCCTATGTAACGCACATAATTATTATGCATACAATATCCTATGTAATGTATATAGTTATATATAATAATATGTATTTATAAATGCCAATCACTTTAAAATATTGAACAGCTGTTTGTCAGGCTGAGTGATGCAGGGAGGAAGTTTAGAGAGTTGTCCCAAGAAAGAAATGTGCCTCTTTTATGTGTCGAGGTGGTTTAAAGGGTGTGCTTGAAAGAGCAGTTGTCTATAATGCTATAGTAGTCCTGAAAGTGTAAAGGCCTCTCCATACCAAAATTAATTTTACAGTTATAACAAAAAATGGAGTAGTGGCAAAGCTGCCAAATAATATTTAATTTAGCTGATAAAATATGAATGTAGATTTTCAGGGACTGAAAATTGCCACTTTTAATAGAGTTGTGTGTGTGGTTTGGATTTTTTGTTTGTTTTGGTTCTGTTTTTTCCTACTAATTGGTACTCGTAAAAGATGTACAGTATTGTTAACAGACAAGTCATGGGTGATACACTGAATTACCCTTGGTAAAGATCATGTAAAATGTATCTAATTTTTAATCAGCTTTATTCAGGGAAAGAGCTATGCTAGCCTACAGAAATTACATTTAACATTGTCTAGATATTGACATTCTGTTTTCCAGTATCTCTGCACTCATTAAGAACTAAAGTGCAACAAAACCCCATATACAAACACCTTCACTCTAAATTTATAAATAAAACCTCCAAGAAAACCTTTCCAGTGCTGACAATCTCACCTTTTTCTTGGAAAAGCCCCCCTTCATTTTGATGTGGTCTCATTCTTTCTGTTATATTTATGGAATTTGTGTGGAATATGGTCCAGAAGATGACTGGATAAATGGTAGCAGCTGTAGTCATTTGCTAGTAATTGGTCCTTTACTGTTTTTTCCTCAGTGGAAAATTGGGGGAAAAAAGGGAAAAGAAGTATAATTTCTGTAACAAATACTATAAAATATTCAGTAATTTATCTTTTTTTGGCCCGATTTTTGGAAAAGACATTTTTGATGACTGGAAATAACAGAAGACTCACCCAAAACTTCCATGGGAATTTGAATACATTATAAGAGCAAGTTCTCATCCCACATTTTCCCATGGATTTTCAAAGAAATGAAACTAATCTATATTCTGACAGCAACTTTAGAGATAAGCTAATTCTCTGAGGTTAGGAGCATTCGAGCTGTCTTTTCTTGGATCTACTGGGCCTGCCATGCAGCTCACCTACCATTTTAATCCACATTGAATATCTGTTTTGTTTGTCACTTACGAAATGCATTCTGTTGCCTCATGAGAACTGAGTTAATACTATTTCTACACTCCCTAACCACTTTTCAAGAATAAAATATCCTGACTATGTGTAAACAAGGGTTATAGCCTATCGGGGTGTTCTTGATCACGTTGTGAGTGAAATGCTGGAATGCAATTCTTGTCTGTTCTAGGGAGTACTTTCACTAGGCAGTCTTGGCTTCTGTGGGAATGTGTGTAGCTAAACAATGGGGCATGATATTAAAAAGTGGGTTTATGGTCTTTATGGTTTTTAGATTAGGATCTCTCTGTTCTAAAATTTAGGGATGCATTTCTGCAGCTGTTTGGCCTCGAAGGATGCAAATCCATCTCTTGTTGCATTCTCCAAAGCTGATTTGCATCTAAGTATGTTTGACTTCTCACTGAATACTGAGGATGTTTTTATTCTACTTACCAGTTCTGTAAACTGTCAGGCATGCAGAGTTTAGATTACACAGCCCAAATATTTTTCAGGGGTAGATATTAATTGAAATCTAGAGAAAAAGAATTAATGAACAAATGAGCACCTATACTGGAAAATATGTGCAATATGAATTTCAGGGGTGTGAAGCATACACAGATTTGTTTGGTATCAGTGGTAGCTGAGGTTCTTCAGCATCTCTAAAAATGAAGCAAAAGAACAGTTACCATGGAAATGTTATTTTTGTGAGTGCTAACTTAGGTGGAAGACAGGTCAAGATAAAATGTTTTGGAAAAAAATAGCAAGGTAAGTTTTCCTTTATAGAATTTTTAAAGTCAATTTTGGCTCTAAATTAAACCTTTTGTGCAATTTGAGTTGAAAAAACCCCACTTTTGCATTAATCAGAATAATTCTACATGTTTTTCAGGTAGTTTTCAGACTGATCTGGAGGCACACCTATTTTAAAAGCAAATGGTATATAGTAGTTTCTTAATTAAAGAGAAGATATTACAAAATGAACTAGAAATGAAAAGTGGTAATGAAATAATTTTAATTGAAAATACATCTACCATAAAGGTGACCTTGAGCTGTGTTTCTAAGTATTCTTGTATATATACACAGATAAGATGTTAATATAAAACATGTCAAGGATTCTATTTACATGAACTTTTGTGAATGCTTTTTACAGATGTGTAAATTGCTTAAAGTGTAAATGGAGAAAATCCCTTGGTAATTAATTAACAAAAAATACTTATGTGACTCTTATGTTGTTAATTTGGATATATTACACATTCTGTATTTGTTAAGGGAAAAAAAGTGCCTCCCTCAGGAATTGTCATTATCAGCCAATACAAACAGACTACAGAATTTAGGGAGAAGTGCACAGGAGGCCCCCAGAATCTCATGTCTCCTCTAGCTGGCCTGAGTGGGGAGCATCACATGAGCATTTCAGATTAATTTATTGCCACCCAGTGTTAAATTACAGCCTGTGACTGGACTGGAGCTGCTTTGTTAGAGAGGGCCTGTAAATTACAAAGCTGCTGTCACGAACAGTGGGAACACTTCTAGGATGGCCAACTTAGTGTAAAGTCCCATTTCTCTTGTACATTTAGAAGTTTGGAAGTTTGTTTTTCATTTTTGGGAGGAAACTGGAAAACTTTGTTTTAAGTTTATTATAGCATCACAGAGTTTCTTCAGTAGCTGGCCTTGAGTTTAGGGGGTGAGTACCTCAAGCTGGCTGAGTCAATGCTCTTGCTAGAGTGGCTTATTGCAGAGTTTGTGAATAAGCCACACGTTCACTGCTGATGAACTGGAGTGAGAGTCAAACTGTAGCCATCAAGAGGTTTAGTGTTGAATAGGAAGCAACTCGTGGTGAACATGAAATGGTGAAGGCACCAATTTCACATCTGTCCTGCAGGAAGGGAGAACAAGCTGCAGTTTACTGTCTTCTCCCCAGTTTCATGATCAAATTTTCTTCCCAGGGCTGCTTGCTAGTTTGTGACAGCTTGCGAGGGAACTAGCACATTATGGATGGTAGGAATCTGGAAAGTGATAGGAACTACAAAACTGTCAGTAGAGATTAATATGCAAAACAACAGAGGGACCCAGGAGATTTGAGCAGTACAGAAGATTCACCATTTTCCCGAATTCAATTCTTTGCTCTTTGAGCAACCCGCTTCTGCTGCAGCCAGGTTTCTAGAGCTCATTGGCAGCTCAGTGTGCATCAGGCAGACACTGGCTTCTGCCAGTACTTAGTTATGCCAGGAGATTAATCCCACATGTTGCAAGGAGAAGGAAGACAAGCGTCTTGTTCTATAGACGTTGTGGGGTGTTCTTCATCCCCAATGAGGGGCTAAAACTTTAGCCTCTATTTCCTTATGCTATCAACTTGGCAATGCATGCACAGGTATAATCAGATGAAGAAAGAATACGTTTCTCATACAAGAATACAAGATTGCAACAAGAGAGCCTATCTGGGCAGACAGTCAGGAAACCACTGGAAACTTGTAGTCCCATTAATAAAGTTCCATTCTTCAAACATTCCTCCTACAAACTTATTTCTAAAAGGAAACCACACCTCCTCTCCAGCTGACCTACAAATCTGCTACTTCTTTTCTTTCTCTTCTCTTTTCATTAGGCTTTTGTTGTTGTATTTTTCTATGTGTAACAAAGCAACGTGAAACAACATTTGAATAATATTTTACAGTGCAAGTATCCATCAGCTTCCTTTTTGCTCATAAAGAGAAGTAAACATGACACAAAAGGGATTCTGGTTGCATTTTAAAGAGCCAAGGCTTTGTGGGATTCTGCTACTCAGATTCAGCCTACATAATGTGTTGGGGAGGTTGCAGAAATAAATGTTCTCTCTCATTAAACATGTAACTTCTTGGGGAGATTCTTTTCTTTTCCTGAGCAAAAGCCTCATATCCAAGAAATATATATAGAGAGAACTTGTCTTAAATCTTTTAACTTGACAAATAAGATGAATCAGCTGTCATTATATAGTGACAAAAGAGGTCTCCTTGTAATAAAGACCACTTGTATGACACAAAATATTTAAAAGGTGCTTCAGTAAAGTAGGTGAGGATATCGTTCCAGACCTGAGTATTTTACTTGCTTTGAAAGACAGAAGAAACGATCCGGTAGAAAGCCCAGGGGCAGCACCAGTTAGCAAGGCAGGAGTGTGTGCTCCCAGCTAATCCTGACAGCCTGCTCTGGGGAGCAGTAATTCCTAGGCAGGCAGGTATATGCTTGCTCAGTGCTGCTGGTGGTGCTGGATCTGGTGCTACTGTTCTTGCCACTCCACCCTTCCTAGATTCTGCTGTATAGGTTTTAAGTAAGGGTTTGATGGAGAGCATAGTTGTAACAAGGCACTGCCTGGGATACAGAGGGCAGTCTTACATGAGCAGTCCATTTCAGGGAGGAGGAGGAGGAGGAGAAGAGCTGATGAAGCTGTTTAAGAAAATCAGGATTCTTATTTTAGGCTATAAATGTCTAAAGTGATAGATTTAGGAAGAAGGAGTTTGTTTAGGAATAAATAATAATATTTGGAAAGCCTTTGGAAGCAGAGGCAAAGGTGAGTTTAGTGAAATCAGTCTGTTGAAAACTAATTACATACAAACTCACCAGGAAAATATTTTTATCTTTATCACTTTTATAATGCCCTATTTCGACTGTACCTGTAAAATATATGCTATTTAAGGCTTCAAAAGTACATGTATTCTCCCAAAATTGTAGCAGGAAGCCACCTCTGGAATGGAAGACTATGACTGGTTCCCTGAAACAATGCTTCCTTTTCCACTGTTAGTCATTCTGTCATGTCTAAAATTAGTTCTGGCAGAGTCTCAGTTTGTAGTCTGTTATGGAGAGGGGGCCAAGCTAAGCTCAGTTTCATGTGCTGTTGAATAAATAAGAATACATCGAATGATAAACAACACAAAGCAATAATTCTAATTAGTATTATTTTACAGAGTATTCTGTTTAATTACAGAATACTATAATTATAGTATTCTGGAGGGAAATACTGTTTTGCAGCTATAAATTTTAGGGGTCCCTGGGTTGTCCTGATACTCCAAGATACTAAAAAAATTGTTCTTTTGACTGTGAAAATAATATCAGAGTATTTATTTGGTACTTCATACTGTTAATAGGAGTATTTAGAATCAAGACAGAGGGGAAAAAAAACCAAACTGAAATACATTGAAAAAAATTTCAAGTTGAGCTACAATTAGTTTTGCCATGTCACTGTTTCAGGAAACTTAGCAACTCCTGCCATGAGTCTGTAAGTTTGCACCATTCTTGCATGTCATGGCCCAGTAATGGCAAAGATTGTCAATTAATAAAGAATCCCTATTTAAATTATTTACAATGCATTTATACTTCCCTGTAAATAATTTTAGAGGAGTTTTACCTACCTAATTCTTTAATCTGTTAAATTAATTATTCAGTCATCATCTAATTAGAAACTACCACCATAAACCAAACCACAAACTTAAACACAACTCAGTCATGTTCAAACAATGGAAGCCATATCTGCAAAAACCTGGCATCACTCTGCAGGGTGTAATTTTTAGAAACACCCTACTGATTTCAGGAGCACAAGTTTCCATGGAAGACTTAAGCATATGCAAGAGAAATAGCTTCAAAATATATTAAATATTTCAGTCTTACTGAAATATAACAGAAATAACGCTTTTGATGCAAGACCTGTTGCGTTCATGAGACTTTACGTAATCTTTTGGAAACTTGACTTTCACTGTTTCTCTGTGATTTTCATGTAGGTCTGGAGTCAACAAGTTGTGAGAGGAAAATTAAGTTCAGGGCACTATATCCCTCTTTCCTGTGCATCTCCTACAACCCCTTGCATAAATGCGAAGTATGCATAAAGTACAAGTAAATCAGGATGGGAATGAGATAACTTTCTGCAGAGTCATTTACAATATTTCTGAGAAAGACACCTACATCTAATGTATAAAATAATATTTAATATTCACCCAAGCAATAGACTCTGAGATGGAAATTTACTCCAAGTCCAGACTATGGGATTCAAATTACTTGAAAAATCAAATTTTGCAGGTCTGAAAGGGGGAATCACCAGTAAGTCCAATAAATTAGGGGGTTTTTTCCACTATGATTTCCAATGCATTACTACAGTGCTTCAGTATTGTTACTACTTTTCTGGTTTTCAGAGTAGGTTTCCAACNATATAAGCTAAGCTTGGGATATTTAAGAAAGAAATTCTGTAACATTAGAAAAAATTACACAACTGCTTTTTCTCTGGCATCTTGTTTTCCCAGTGTGCGGTACTTACTTTGCCTAGGAAACAGTAGGAACTATATAATTTAGGATATTCATTCCAGTATATCAGCCATGGACATATCAGACTCTTGAATGAGGAATACCAAAAGCAGTTTTCACATGACTGCAGAATAAAATGCTGATACAGAGCAGCTACACTAGATATCCTGTTCCCTCCAGTGGAGATTTCTTTCTCATTGTTTTTTGTTCCTACAAGATATGTAAAAATGGTGCTGGCAAATCTACAAACAAAGAATTATTGTAATCCAATCTGAGCACAATAAAAAAAACCCAATCTGACTGTAAGAAAGCATTTCCTAAATCCTCTGGGGTTGAGCAAGATGTAATCCTTGTTATTTTTGTCAGATGACAGCAAGCTGTTTTAAAATGCAATTGCAATGAGATAGCGGCTGGCAAAGATGGAATGGGTGCATTTGTTTTTGAATCCTTGCATAACAGAGCAAGGCACTGCTTTTAGGCAATGATAACTACAGGCACTGAGAATCTTCAGATTTCTCTGGATTAGCGTTTCCTTCCATATATTTTCCAGCATAAGGGCACATGTGCGCCTTGATTTGTGTGAGCTGCTTTATTTCCATGGAACCTCTCTCCTTTTACCAGTGCAATATATAAAACAGAATTATCTGATATAAAAGCAAACCCACAATGTCTTGCTGTCATTGGCATCTGCAAAGATGGAGAAATTTATATATGAGTTACTGTGAATGGATTCAAGGGAAAGCATGTACGTGTATAGAGAAGAGCATAAGCAAAGGGGTTGGAGCCTTGTGGCGTATTCTTGATTTGCGAAAATGCTTTTAGCAAGGGTCATCAAAATTAAAATGATTCAATTCATACTCAAAGCAGCAAGTTCAGGTCCTTAAATATTCAGTGAGCCACCACTGCAAGACGGACTATTGTTATTACTTGCAGAGCTGGGATGATTAAGACCTTATCTAAAGTGACCAGGAAGGCACTTTCTGCGACACAGGCTTGGTACCTCGTCTTGAATAGAGCACAAAGAGGAGACTGAACCTCATCTATTCCTTTATATATGAAAATTCAAAACCAGAACATTTGTGGAGGAAGTAGATATCCTTAGTTTTCACATAATCACATTTTTTTTTATGAATAAGACTTTTTGTGTTTGATTTTGAGATTGTTGATTGGGGTTGGTTTGTTTGATTTTGGTATAGGTTTTTGGGGGCTGGGTTTTGTTTGGGATTTTGTTTGGTGGCATTTTTCTTTTTTTGTGGGTTTTTTGTTTGTTTGTGAGGTTTTTTTTGGGCAAGGGATTTTTTTGTTAGGGATGAAAACAGTCAAGACATAGTGTTTGGAATGGCTGCTGAGTGTAGTAGTTCTGAAGTTGTGACTGAAATACAGACAAGACATTATGTAGTGTGTTATCTGCAGCTGTGTCATCGCTGCCTAATGGGTATTACAGCAAACTAAGAAAGCCATTTATAGCTTCATGGAAGGAGACTGCAACCCATTTGGTGTAGATGTGTATGGGTTAATGAAAGCTTAATTATAGTAAATGGAGAGAACATTTGCAGCCTTCGCTGGAGGAAATGAATTAGAAATGACCAGCTCAAGGAGGCTATAAAGAAAACAATCAATAGTATTAAAATGGAGAAAATGGCTTATTCTGATTCTTAAAAGAGCAAAAAAGGAAAAAGAGTTATGTTAGTGTTGGAAATTGCATACTAGTCAGATGCTAAATTCTATTTTCAAATTTTATAATGGACTGCAAGATCGAAAAGTCCTCATTTAGTTTCAAATCTTTGACCTAAAGATTTCAGTTTAGTAGGTGTACCAGTGACCCATAGTGATCTAATTTAAGTGTTATTAGAATTACAGTACTGAAACGTGGGGATATAAATAATACAAGGAAAATAACAATTACAGCAATTAACCATGACATGCACCACAAAAAAAAAATCACCCTGCAGAAACTTAGAATTCATTAAAGTAGCAGAGAAATTACTGAGTTCTCAAAACCTGGTACTGTACTCCTGCAGAGAAGAAACTCTGATAGATTTAAATGAAAGAGATCAAAAAGAATATTTTGTGACCAAAGAGAAAGAGGCATGAAAGAATTAAAGGAAGGCACTGGGCAAGAATAAAGTTAAAATCTGTGGAAAATATAGTAATATTGTCTTAGACTCAAGTAATAACATGCAGACTCTGAATTGGAGACCTCTTAATGCGAAGGTGAGACTACATAAGCCAAATGTAACACAAGATTGTGAATGAGTCTGATGATTCTGGTGACTTATGGTGCAGTGAAAGTAAATACTATCTGAAAAGAACTGAACTCTATGAAAATAATAATTATACATAAATGGAGAGAGGCTCTAGCCAAAGTTAGAAATCTCACAGACAACCTGCAGATCGAGTTTGGTTTCGTTTCTTGCAAACTCTGTCACAAGAGCTTGTGTCTAGTAAACACTAGAAAATTTGCTGCTTTCTAGTAAAGCAGATCTTAAGAACAGTCAGACTGTTACCTGCTAATGACGATGGAAGATAAACAGAAAATAAAATTGCCCACATCACTTTGTCTGGAGGCAAATCAGAATTAATTCAAGGGGTATAACCTCCTTCTTTTCTGTGGAATCGGGAAACTCCCATATGGATGCCAGATACATGACCATAATGGTGTTTCAGAAAGTCCCTCAGGGAGCTCCTCAGTGGATGGTTCTTGTACCTCTTTTAATCAGGTCTTAATAACAGAATAATTAAAAAAATTGCTTGTGTGCTAGTTGAGGCTGTGTTGCACTTTTCCTCCTGCCCTCTTGATGCTGCGTTAGAATTTCACTGAGCCAGCATGGCAGAAGTAAGGTTTAGGGAACAGATTGGTGATAGGAGACTGTGTGGAAATGAAAAGTGTGCTCCAAAGTCATGTTAGGCATTCCAAACAAAACTACTGGTTTGGGACTAGGGCAAGGACGAAATAAAAATTAATATGGTAATAAGCTGTTCCAGTGAATTCACTATGTGTGCTGAATGCAGCTGGTTAATACCCTGTGGAAACGCATTAAGTGGTGCTTTTAGCAGCAAGAAAACCCTGATGCAGAATGTATATTAAATAATGAGGGAAGAGATGTATGGACAGACACTCTCTTGTGTTAAGGATAGTGGTGGTAAAGACAGGGAACCAGACCGGTGTGTGGCAGGAAGGGGAAAACATGGAATACTCATTTGCAGGGGCTTGTGTGTTTTCATTGCTGTTATTCCATTCTCGTAATGCCTGTGCCCAAGGCTAACACAATTTTTGGACTCCATGGGTACAAAGTGGGATCTAATCCTTCCGCACAGGCGTCTGTTTGGCCAGGCCCTTCATTTTCTTACTATCCAAAAAATAAAAGACACACTTGGAGAAGATTGTAGGTTTTAATGAAAGGAAGCAAGGTAGGCTTTCTTACACAAGAATATCTAAAAAATACGGAGCTGCTACCCAGAAACATTTCAGTGGAGCTACTTGAGTGTGCTAGAAGACCTGTTTTTATTTAAGTGCTGTTATAGGTTCAGGTGTAAAACCAATAAGCTGTAATGACTCTTTAAACAATGCTATTAAGGTCAGACTGCTCTAAGTTACATAAGATTCTTTCCCTGATGATGTTTTTGCCCTTGTTTCCTCTATTACATTTTTGGCATCTCGTCTCCCTGTGGGCCTTTTCTTAATTTTTCCCTTACCGAGATCATTTGGGTTGACAGTTCTTTTATCATAAAACTCACAATTATGGGCTGTTTTTTCTTAACTCTTCAGGTCTCAGAGAAATGGGATAACTTGAAAACCTTGCTTTCTCTTAAAAAACACAAATAATTGAAATTTTAGCCTTAATGATTTCAAAGTGAGGTTTTAAATTGTAAGGTAGAGACTCAATAACTGTAGAAATTAATAAACCCATTTTTAAAGGTGTTAAAATTTTTATGCCAGTAGTGTGATAATTTTGGGATTTATGCATTTCAAGACAAGCAATATTATTTTCTTTAAATATTTTACATATAGAAAACCTTCATGGAATAAATCTGTGCATTTCCTTTGTAATAGGTGTTTGAGAAGGTGTGATCTGCATGGATCCTGTCTGTTAACATTTTGTGGATGCATCATTTACTTGAATCTCTAAGAAATTGTAGATGGATATTTGATTTTCAGGGCAGAGTATCCAAGAGAAGTGGTACAGTTATTCATATTGCTTTTACAAGAAGTTGTGTTCTAAATTTTGAATTTCTTTCAGGGTTGAAGTAGTAAAGAACGTCTCTTGGCAACCGTTCCTTACCAAGGAGCACTATTTCACATTTGCAGTACTAATTTTCATTACAACCTTGTGTAGTAATATGTTCTTTCAACACTAGCCTCTAGTCTTGGAAGGAAATACTCCTTATGTCCATGTTGGTCAGAAAAAAATGTCTGTAAGATGCTTATTGAGGGAGTGTATGCTCACACTGGACTTCACTGGATTTGCTGATGTTGTAGAGAGGTAAATCCCAGTTTGTTAGTGTCACACAAACTCACCTTGCTGAATAATCAGACACAGTAACTCAGAGATAAAACTTTGCAGGACTAAGGCTCATCTTGGCATAAGCTCCACAAGCGGCTCCTTACTTGTGTAGCTTCTCTTGCTTGAAATCTGTAAGTCAGTAAAGTGGCAAAATTTGGAAAGTTTCACCTGATGTAGCAAACACATTTTCCACCATGTTCTGGCATATCAAACTACAAGAGGATGTAATTTTTATGTTACCATTCATACTGCAAATACAGTTGTTTGTGATGACTCTCTGTAAAGTTCTTTTGCAGTTATTTAATTTTCCTGTCCCGTTCGCTTAGTTAATAGCAAGTGAATGCTCTGTTTGATCACATTGGTCCTGAAAAACTTAAGGATTGTTTCCTCCTTTGACTTTAGTCAAGTTTTCAATCAGCATCTCGTACAGTGTCTTATACAACACTGCTAAAGTTTTATATGAAGTTTTATTCAGCGTTACAGCCAATCTCTCTGAAACACACCTTTCAATGTTTGCTGCAGCTTTCTTAAGAGATCAGGTGTTTCCTGAAGGACCTGGGCCCAAATACTTGACTGGTTTTAACTATATTGATACTTCAACTGTCTGATACTTAGGTGACCTATTGTTGTTCGTAGATCACATGCTATTAATATAGACAAGGAAACAAATCTCCTGTATGTCACTGGGCTGTCTGAGAACACTGAAATAATAATAGGTACAAAATTTTTAGCACAGAGCTCTGTGTAAGTCAGTATAAATTCCTCTGTAGGTGAAATAGTCTTGATAAGTGCAGTGTCAGCTCAAAAATGATTCCTTTTTCTAATTCTTGAAAAATAAATATTGGCAGCTTTTATGCACTGAATACAATGAGAAAATATGCAGTTCTAAAGAAAAGTTTTGGAATTGCAACAAATTCTAAAAAGCCTTACGTCTACCTCTTTTATATGGATGTTGAGTGATACTTTGTATTATAATACTGTTGAGGAGAGTTTATAGCCACCTATTTAATTGGAAATTATATTCTCAAATATTCTTTAAAATTTTTAAATTGCTAGATGATTTACTGTTCTATGAAGTTTGTTGCAGCAGTTACAAAATATTTTTTATCACTCAGGAGATTTCTTTTAGAGCGAATATCATATTTCTTTACTTTCCATTGGCACATATAAAAAATGCAACAGAAGAAACTGCCTAGTCATAAAACACCAACTGTTCAATATTGGCTCAGGGAAGAACCACAATAAATGTTAATTGATAGGGAAAAAACCAGAGGAATGAACACTCTGCAATATTGTCCTGGAATACAATAAAAAGCCAGCCTGTATAACTCAAATTTTGAATATCAGATACCTTAATCCATTAGGAAATGATAGACCAGGAATTTATAATCTTTATTATTACAGAAATTGTTCTGCAGATAATAAGTATTCTCAGAAAGAGAACATTCTGAACATATAGGAAGAAATGATTCAAGGGTGGAGTGGAAGTTATATGGTCCATTTAGGCAGCCAGCACCTTGATTTGCCCTGAAATTATGTGCCCCCCTTTAGCCTGGTTCTGAGCTCACTTGTGTGTTCACTTCTAATCCTGGTTTTGTGACTTGCAGTTGGCTCCAAGCAGGCCAACCTGTTCTGCACCTGTGTATGGAAATTTGCATGAACTTTACCTGAGCTGGCCCTTCTCTTAAGAAGAGAACTAAGTGTCAATGATTAGAAAATGCAATGTGTGCATGAATGTAAATATTTAAAAATAAGCAAAAGGATGTGTGTAAAATTTTAAACGTGGATGAACAGAAAACGCAGAATTTGATTCTGCAATGGGAAAACAAATTTTGGTAATTTAGGGACTAATGAGAGTCTTGAAAATGGTTGAGATTAAATTCTGATAGAACGACAATCCAAAATTTTAATTTTCTGCCAGGTGGAATGAAAACTTTTGTGCTTTGGTACTGAAATGAATCACTAACACAAACTGGCATTTCTTAAAGGAGATGTTACGTATGCTGCCAAGTGCTGCAAGAGGCTAAAGAACTAAATAGCCTTGGTTTTGGCAGCAAGATGAGGTGCTATTTATTGGCTCTTCAAGAATTATGAAGATAGGAGGGAGCACTCATGAGATGCAGATTCTAACTATATTATGAATACTCTCTATCTCTAATGTCTTGTAACACTAGAGGACTGAATTAATTTTTCTGATACGCTGTGGATTTTCAGTACCATATTCATACTTGTTTTAGTATGTTTAATGTTTTAGGTCCATTTCCTCGTTGTTTCATTGTTTGGTTGTAGTATTGTTGCTTGTGGAGGTGATAATTGGTCACAGAAAGAGTGGGGTCTGCTGTATGTTCTTGTGACTGATGGTGTATGAGGGAAGGTAGACAGCACTGTCACTAAATGCAAACGTAGGCATTAAATTCCAAGCAATTAATTGACAACACACAGATAAAAAGCACCTATGAGAACTGGGGAGTTGTGAAAGGAGGGTGATTTTTTTTTCCCTCTCACCAGGAAATGTGTGAAAAATATGTTGTAGGGGTTTTTCCCCCAATCAGGAAAACTACTACTGACTTAAAATCTGTAGAATTAGCAATGCTAACTTCAATTTAGTTGTAACTACATTCAAAGGCAACTTATTACAATTTCTGAAACTTTTATCATCTTTACGATCTCAAGGAGCACTTGATTAGATAACTCAAAGCCACTGAATTACTGAATCAATGAATAATATGCTATTCCACTTAAAAGGGGAATGAAACAGTAATTCAGTTCACTATAGGTAAAACAGAAACAGTGCTACAGTAATCTTCATAGCAATAAAGAGCACTTTAGCTGTTAAATTCTGATGGAATAATTATTAGATTTGGATGAATAATGGATTCCTCAGATTATTGGGTGAATTGAAAAATGAAGGCAAATCTTCAGTGAACTAGAATACGTTGGATTTTTTTTTTTTTAGTTCAAGTCGGTTTGTAAATGAAGCTTATTGTTTCAAATAGTGATGTGTAAAGGTTTAATTTAAAAAGTATCAAAATCAAATGTGTCAGTGTTGTACCAAAGAAAGTTGAATCTATCCTGACTCAGCACTTAAATTTTTAAGTCCATGAAAAATATTATTCCCCCAAATTATTTTTCATGCAAATTTAGATTTTCTTACAAATTATAAAAATTATTATGTCTTGGTTGTTCTTTGACTTTCAACTTCAGTTTTCACTACAATCACAAGACACTGTGCAATGCTGCATTGTGTGCACTTAAATTTGCACTCTGTGAGAACCTTATGTACAGGCTAATCTTTTGCTTCTCTGTTGATTTTTTTTTCTATCACATTGCATAAATAATTAAGAATGCAAGTAATTTTCTTCTTCACAGTTTTTCTTTCTTTCTCCACACCCTCTGGATCCCCATTTGTTGAAATACAATTAGCAGCTAGCTAATTTTGGCAGATGTTTTTCATTTTGAATTGTAAATGATGGAAACCCAGGATTCAGGGAGCTGTTTTACTTGCAAAATCCCTTTAGCACAGGAGAGGTTGTAGAGCGGAATTTTACTGGTTGTTTTTAAGAATAAGGCCAGCTGAATATAAAGTGTGTTGAACGTAGGACTGCCTGAGAATTTTGAGTGCTAAGGATTTATGAATTTTTAACCAAGAGACTGCATGCAATACGAGATATTCGGGAAATTAAAAGAAAAATTTTGTCCTTTCTCCTGTTCAAAGTTTTCCATTGCAAGAGTACAACGCAATATCCTCTGAGGGCATACTCTGAAGACATGACAAAGCAAGTGTCCCTTTAGGCTTCATTATACCTTGTTTTAGCTGGCTTGTCTGTTGTCTTCCAAAGTTCCGGTTGCTTCATGTACCAATTCCACTACCATATACTAGGCAGAACTGCGTGCCCAGTGCAGAAGGCAGAGGGGATATGACTGTCACCTTACACCAGCTCCCCTTGTGCTTCTGCTGTGGCACCTTTGTGTCTGTCCTCCTGTAATTGCAGGAATGCAGAGGTTGCACTGAATGGTCACCAAAATAAAAGTACTGCTTGTTTTCACAGATCCTGCCACATCCTTACAGGGCTCATTCTGCATTCACAGCTCTGTTTTGTCAACTTAATGCTTCATCTTTATACCACTGTAGTTACTTTTAATGTCTTGTATGTGTTTGGTGTTTTCTTCAGACTGAGTGAATTTTGAGGATTTTTCTTCAGTTGTGCTCAGACTCAGGCTGAAATTGGTAAGATCAGAGTTTTAGAAATAGGTACCTACCTGATCTTAATAGTTTTTTAATATCCTTTATGAAGTATCACACTGTAATCAGCATTTGCACCCTTCTCTATCTTTCTTGATATTCATTCAAATATAATGTTAGGATATACTTTGGATATTCTCAGGGTACAACCCCATCAACATCCCATTCCTTTGACACTATGACCACTATGATGATAGAATTCCATTTGAATTTACCAGTGGAGAAAGGATTGCTGATATTCCTTTGCAAGGGGATGGTGAGCTGGAAGAGAACCCTTGAGACAGGTAGTGCTGTTTGCCAGGAAACTGAACCAGTGATGTAAATAAGCTGGTAAAATCTGTGTGTCATGTCTACAAAATCTGTAGACACAGTATTATAAGAACTGCTCGTTGTGGCAACAAGTAATAATATTCTTGTATATGCGGTAATGGTGTAAAACCTGCTCTACTATTGTTGTATACTTAGTGTTTCATTACCACAGTAGTGTGGGAAAGCACTATCAAGTGATTACACAGCAAAGTAAACACAAGCTTAATCTCTTTCATAAATTATCATGGAGAAGAGACATCTTTTTATTCATAACTCTGAAAAATGTCCCTCTCCTAGTGTGAAATGACGTTTCAAGTGAAATGCGGCACTCCAAAGTTCTGACATTCAGATGGCATTAAAAAACCACGATTTTGTGATTTAAAAGTAATCCTAGCCAATTCTAGTATGTGAATCTAACTTGGAAATTGTTTGCGTTAGTCGTTGTTAGGAACGGTTCTGTATGTCTGGCCCTTCATACTTCCAGATTTGTAATTCTCTTTTTGGGTACAGCTTGCTGTAGATTTTGTGACAAAGAACACAAGCTATTTCACAGTTGGGTAGTAAGAAGTTTAATTGTGTGTAGCGTGAGTAAGTGTTTACTTACTTAAACAGACAATTGTCCAGGAAAAATAGATGCAAAGAACATTTTATTCACTTACTTAAATGAAATACTGCGGAAAGGAAGGAGAAAATGTAATTCTCAGGATTATTGCTGTCTCAAATGTTTACTCTCACTGACTGTTATGGTGTTCACCTGTAGCTCCTTTCTGTGGGAGACGTCTGTGCTGTACTAAAAATATAGTGTCAAAAGCATTGCCTACAGGGCAAAATTAAGATTATGGACAATTGTAAAATGGAAGGGAACAGCTCTTGCGGTCACTTCTGGAAAGACAGGCTATCCTTTTCCAATTAAATAATTCCCTTTGCTTTTAGTTTTCATTAGGTGTAGATTTTGGAAATGTGATCTACATTTTGCTATACAACACCATAAGGGGATTTCCATCATTATTGATGCTCTCTATCTCGTCCATGGCCTGTGCCAAATCAGGTCTGTCTGGAAGGTGAAGCCTTGGCAGAGCAAAGCTGAGGAGCTGGGACATACCCCATATTTTATACAGAGGTGCTTAGCTGCAGCCCCACTCTGGGACTTCATCTGTGGCATGACCTGATACCCAGCATGGGACAGGCGTGCCTATAGAGGATCTGTTGGGGCTGCTTTTATTAGATTTCAACTTCAAGCCTGTACTTTTTATTCCTTTTTGGACCCATGAATTATTACACCAATCTACCCTTTTCTAGGATGTGACTCAGTGTTTCCCTTTCCCTTTTTCTCTCGGTGAATGGTGGTAGCGTCCAGCTCTAGAAATTTTCTAGTGTAGATTTACGTGGAATTTTCCTGCTTTCCACCTTTTCCAAGGAAAATAGAATGTCCTCTGAGAGACCGCATATACAGGTCTTGTATGTCCCAAAGATTGGATGCACATGATGCAGCCTTGAAAACAGACAGGAAAGATTGGCAATGTTGAATACACATGAAAATTGATTCCACCCCAGTTTTCTTTGTAACTTGGGAAACCTCAAAGAAATTGTTACAGATAAGAGAATCCAATCCATACAATCTACCAGTAGCCACCTATTTCAGACTGAACAGGTTTTATGACTGAAGCATCTACTTCATATTACCCCTTAGTTAGTCCTGGACTGTGTTGACCATTATACTGAGTTTGAACATAGCTGAGAACTGCTGAGTTTAACGCAATATTGGTGAACAAGTTAGCACAAAGATTCCTTAACATGCTGAAATTTTTCTCCAATGTAATGCTGAACACAAAAGATGAACCTATATACATATGTACAGCTTGATGTTGAGCTTTATGCCAATTCTCAAAAAACCCAGCATGCAGGCATACTAACAATAGAGACCAGGCCTTCTGTGAATAAAATACTTTTTACCTTTGGGAGATGTTGTAAAATTTAATCATTTGACAATTATGAAGTGCTTTATGCTCTTCAGATGAAATGTGCTATGTAAGTGTGAATTAGTATTATTGATGAGCTTAAGCCACAAGATTGAATGCAAATGAGAACCTCTCTAGATAATAAATACCCATTATTCATCATGAAGGTTGATGAAAAAATTAAATACCTTTCACAGAAGATAGCAAAAGTATGAACTTTAGCTGTGAGCTGAATCAAGCACAGTGGTTGACTCAGCCTGACTGTTGTTACCATGATGTGGATGTGGACCAAAAACCGTAGGAAAATCTCCTGCCCAATGGGATAGAGAGCAGCACAGAAACCCATGTCAAGGACCATTCATGCCTGTGATGCATCTTTTTTTCCTGGTGGTCTCAGAGTCAAGCAGGTGTGTTGAAGGAGAGATGATAGTGGCAGCCTGCAGCAGTGGAACCCACTGTCGTAAGTGAAAGTGGGATTCATCTGACTAAATATGAATGTATATCTCAAGAATGATGTACGCACATCTAAGAAAGTCGCCCCAGGCAGCCCGTGTCATCAGTGATGCAGTTCAGATGATCAGAAGTTAATGTATGTTTTAAAATTAATTAGAATTGAACCCTTGATGCCTTTTTATTGTTTAGATCACAATCCATATAAGGGAAACTGAGATGACCAGCTCGGATACTGATACTCACACAGCAGGTTCAAAAACCAAAATCCATGCACACAATCCACTAAGAGCCTGTCTTTGTCTGCTCTTTATGAGAAGATTAGTAGCTGTCCAAAATAACATAACACAAAACAGCTATTCCCTTCCTCTACTATCTTGGAATCTTCTTCTCACAACCAAGATAACTGAATATGCAGCAAATCATGGAGTGCAATTCCAACTTTTTCTGCAGGAGCCTTATGCCTTTGTGCTGTGAAGTGCTCTGGATCCTGGTCTAAGTCAGTGGGGAAATTAAATAAATGCACAATTTTAAATGTGTTAGGAGTAAAGCTACAGTCAGTCCAGTGCTGCTAAATTTGTGCAGTTTTACACTAGGGCTCAGCCTCTTTCTGGACACAGGGATAGATGCACTCCAGGCAGCTATCCTATGCCTGATCCAAGTGTAGTACAAGTATAATGAACCACTTGTTCATTGCTCCTAACATAATAATCTATGTTTCTAGACATTTATCAGAAGCACTAAATCCATATTTAATGGAACAAAACTGCTGCTAGAAACATCGATATTCACAAAGCCTTGACATAGTAAAGTCTGGCAGAATTGTTTCCTCTCATTTATTTAAAAAATAAAAGAGATCCAATTCAAATACTGTACCTTGTTTTTTACTAGAAAATTTCTGTGGTGTGGGTTGGTTGTGTCATGTAGTTACAGCGTTTACAGGAATTCATCTTCTGGCATGAGGCCTATGTTTTGACAGCCTCAGGAGTATTACAAGCAAAACTAAAATGAACCAGGGCTCCAAGAACACTGTTTTAAACAGAAAGAAGTCCCTTTAGTCTTATAAAATTCTATACAAGTAAGAAACATTTAAAATGTTGCTGCTGAGTTGAATTCATTATTGAGGGTTCCAAATAGCAAAAAACAGTTTGGTGGTATTGCTCGTGAAAGAATAAAATCATTCTGAACTAAGAAATTTTCTCCCTCAAAAGAAAAAAATGAAAGCAAATAAAAACCCCCTTATGAATGGAAACATTATGCAGCTATTCTTTAATAATTGTGTCTGTTTATGCAGGACTGTTTGAAGTGCATGAATCATACTCAAATCAGCTATGGCATCCAGGCTGCTTTCCTGTCTGAGCCATATTCTTGAAAGTGGGTTGTCTTTCAGCATGGAAATATTATCCTTTTTCCGAATACTTCCACCCTAAACCAGCAGCTGTTCTAAGCAAATGGCTTTCTGAATTCAGATGGGTGTCTGTTTGTGTGACCCCAGTACACAAGACAGATTTGGCTCTCTATGAGAATGCTTCTAATCACCAGATTTGAGTGAATGTATGAGAGAGTACTGTGGTTCTCCATTCCCAGGTGTTGAACTCGGGAAAAAATAGCATTTTCCTGTGCTAATTTCCTGAGCAACCCTGATTTCTCACAGTAGCATTTAACATTTAGTCGATCCTTAACCAAGATGAAAGGAGGAGGTCTCACAACATATTCATATATCTCAGTGAGAGGCTGCAGCCAGGAACTTCTCTTCCTGTGAGGGCTCTGTGCATTTAGGGAGTGTTTAGGCTACTTGCATGGTACAAAAGAATTTTATCTTTTGAAAAAAATGGCAATCTGTTCTGCTCCTTAAAATATGACAGGATATCTCTTGGCCTTGCCAGAGAAAGACAATCCCTTTTAATGCTTGCAAATCTTAAAAGTCTCCACTGAGAGAGAGTAAAAGTTGTTCTATCACTTTGCTTTGAAATTGCTTATTCATGTACACAAATTCAGTTGTGGTGAAAGTGAGGAGGGAGAAAAAAAAATATATGTTCACACTTAAAACCCTGTAGATTTATATGCTTTTCCAAGGTTATTATACCTTATATTAATGCCCATATAAATCACTTTGTGTAAAATCAAAACAGGCAATAAGAAGTTAAGAAGCTAGAATTAAGAGGGTAGCATGTGAGAGTGACTGTTTTTATCGTTTTGAACTGATCACGATAGAATTCATATGACACACTTTGACCACTAATAACTTTTCTTTCACATCTGAATGATTTATATTTGCTTCAGAAAACTGAACTGATCATTTGGAGTATTTTAAGATTATTTTTCATTATTACGTTCTTGTTGATGACATTCATAGGTCCTACTGCAAAAAGAAAAAGACTGTGATGAAAGAGGTCTACTAATTCTCCTGCTCATATAATATTTGTTTTGAGTTTAGAACAGGAAATGTTGTCATGTGCAAAGAGATACTGTAAATTCTTTATTTTTTGTTACAGAACTAGAGTTAATCTCTCATATTTCCCCATCTGTTTAACTGTTTCAAGCCACCAAATTTTCAAAACCAGAATTCATTTGGTGTGGTGATGTTGATTTTAACCTCTTCTTTCGTTGTTTAAGCAGTAGATTCTCTCCCAGTACATAGATTTTGAAGTCATGTGCATGTCTCTGTTCCAAGATAAAAGATTCTGTTGGTGTCTTACAGCAACGAGCACAAGTGAGTTAGTGTTACAACTTTTGCATAGATGTATGTAATATATGCATTTATGTATGGAATCACAATAATAGGGATAGTTATATCTGAAATTAATTTTAATCTTGTGTATGCTGCAATGATCAGTTTGTATGTCTGTCTCCTGCATCCCAGATATTTTTTATTTTATTTCTAACTTCACAGAATGGTGTTCAAATCTAGTTGATATCAATGGGACTCAAACATACTGAAACTTCAGATGAGGATAAGCCATAATCAGTCTCTCACAAAAACAATTTCACTTTACTGGAGTCTGAGTGTTACCCATATGAGGACTCTTAGCTAATGGCATTGCTAAGAATTTTCATTCCAGAATTTTTCTTTATTTGTATTCAGAAAATGCAACCATCACTAGGTACATGGGCTTCTTTGCTCTGTCTCTCTCACTGCTAAATTCACATTCAAGGTCAATTACCTTTAACTACTCTAGGCTTCTGGCTTTGTCCTTCACTCCTAACTCTCTTTGGTCTCTGCAAATTGCAAATGCTTTCAGATACATTAGTGTTTAGTTGGGAAGAACAACTCTTTGTTGCTGCTGTTCTGTATTTCCCCTTCGCCTCCATATTACCTTTCATTTTTCCTCACTGCCATTTTGCAAGCAGTGTAAATGTTAACAACAGTACTGGAGATGACCTGGCTCTGACCCATTTTAAACTAGGGGGAAACTGTATGTGTGGGAAATGGACGTGAACCAGGTGCCAAACCACGATGGAAGGCTGCTGTGAGGGGGTGCTATCAGATAACAGGCAGCCAAGAGCTTAAGGTGTATTGCCAGAGCTGACAGAGTCGCTGCTGCATGAAAAACACTTTTGAAAGACTGAAGTGTACTTCCAACCTTTGCCATTTGCCACAAGGCATTCCACTTCTCTCTTAATTATTAAGCAAATAGCTTTATTTGGAAAAGTGTAAAAGATCCATCTTTTTTGATAGACCCTTTACCGACTGGAATCACATGCCTAGATGAGGTTATGTCAAAACCTCAGTGCAGTAAGCATATCTGTGGTGTGTGACATTCTTTCCTTTCATCCCTCTGCTAATTCTTTTTTCCCCTCCTATTTTCTTGGTCCAATTCACAAATAAAAGATGGAACAGTTGGTAGAATTTGAGACTTGATGAAAAGCTGTTGGAGCCTGATATGTGGCCAGCAGTTTCATTTGAAGGCCACTCAATTAAAAATTCAGCAGGTATTCACTATTGCCGGACAAGTGCTAATGAACTCATTTGCTATTCATGAGAATGTCAATATCTATCTATCGGTACAAGTTTCATTGAAATTCAGATGCATGCCTAGGAACATTCAAGAATTATATTAAATACTGCAAGCAGCCAGCTCTTCATAAGTTAATTAGTAGTATACTTTTTGAAGACAGATTCTCATCTGTTGTAAATCATTAAAAGTCAATGGAGTTATACGGAAGATCTGGCCAGTTGCTTATATTAAGGTCTTGGCACATGTTAGAAAAAAGAGCTTCCATTATATATAGAATTAATTAGTACTTAAAGGGAAAAAGAACATAAGGTGAAAGGCGAACTGGTGTGGCTTTGGCTTCTGGAGGTTACAGTTCATTAAGAAACTGAATCAGAGCTTGAATTACCACTCCATGTCTTTTATTTGTTAGGACAAAGTCCATGGAAGTCGTAAAAATGAGGAACTTAGTTGGTTCTTGGCTTTGCCACTGCAACACATCATTGTGAGTACTTGAGGCACTGAAAACAGTTCAGTACAGGCTGCAACTGGTTACATACAAAAGACTCAATGAACTTTGTGTGAACTAGCAGAAATTTCTTGACATTAAAAATTTTGGACTGCTGCTTAGCTTGTGGAAATTAAATTGACGAAGCAGCTTGGAATATTTTCTAAATTGCTTAAGAAAGTTATTGTTTGTACTTATTTTCTATTAATAGTACTCTTGCTATCCACCTTTCAATTTCTACTCAGAAATGAGATATTTGACATCATATGTCAACTCACTCTTGTGCTCTGGCTCTCTCCAGCTGAAGCCACAATTCATGACCATGTGATGTCATACCTTTTCTCAACTGGTTTTCCAGAATAGTTTTAGCTTAAGAGACAGTCCTAATTATCTTAAACTACCTTTAAAAACAAGCACAGACACTGCTGTAGTTCATGGTAATAGTTTAATGAAAGATCAAAAAGTGTAATGTTTGCTGTGATGTACTGACCTTGTGGGTGAACCAAGTCTGCTGTCAATTAAGGTAAGCCAGGCATTTTAATTATTCTTCACCTTCTTATTTACACTGACTTGGCAAGGGTAGATGTGCATTCTTTTGTAATTCTAGGAAGGTAAATTCCTCATAAAATCTTACTCTTTGCACACAGATATATGCCTTGGAAAAAATGCATTTTCTAAAATCAGAAACTTGACATTCTTGCATACTTGTCTGTCAGAATAATTCAGATTGTTGTTAAAATAAACTTGGTGTAGGTCTCTCGGGTCCTGTAGCTCTGCTTCATATATTCCTTCCTTTTAATCAGCAGCAGGGTGGGTTTGTTTTTTTTTTTAAGAGAGCGATTTATTTTGTGATCCAATGTGGATTGGAATCTGGCTTGTCACTATGTAACATGGTACTCAGCCTTAAACTATCAGCATGCAAATCTTTCAGCAGATGCATACAGGAACTGTTTCTAAAAAGGCAGAGAATAATTCTGGTTGGAAGGGTCCTCAGAAGGTCTCCAGTCTAAATTCTCCCTCCAAGAAAGGCCAACTGTAAAACTGGACCAGATTGCTCTGGTAATTCAGGTTATTCGCTCTGGTCTTGAAATACACCAATAAAAATAATTTTAACTTTAACTTTCTAAAGCCTCATACCACGTGTTTTTAGGCGAAGATTTTCAAAACTACGCAAGGAATTCGGATGTCTCAGTGTCCATCTGTGGATTCTCTAAATTTTTTTATAGCCCAGTGTCCAATTATTGAGTCCTAAGGTTTCTATAGCAACTAAATTAAAGGTGAATCAAAGCTTAAAGTTAAAATTATTAGAGTGCTTTACAAATATCAAGTTTTAAGATGAGCTAAATTAGTTATTTATAAACAGATATTTTGATTTTTTTTTCTGTTTAAGAATGCAGTCTGGATTAATAAGCCAATAAGTATTCTTGAATGACCCCTTCTTGTGTCTTAAAATGCTGTATGACATTAAAATAAATTAAAAGGTGTAGGAAAAAAAAAGACAATAGGGCAAAATGAGAGCAGCAGATACTGCTTTTTTTAATGGTTGTTGAATGTAACATTTCTAGAATTATGTTTCTTATATCATATTGAATGCTAATGCATTGTTTAGGACTAGGTTTTTGTGTATGAGCTTAGAGATTTTGTGCTCTTGAAACCATAATAGGAACACATTCTATCTGTAGATGTACATGTGGAGCTGTGGGCATCTGAACAATGCTGATGAGGTAATGTCAGTTGGATAAACCCATTCTGAATTAATTTTATGCTTGGCTTTGCATCTTTGCTTTGGTATACGTATGTCACGTTTCTATGTGACCTGTAAAAATGAAAGTCACCGGAGTCTTAGGTTCAGCTGGTTGTGCTTTCAGCTCCTTGGAATTCTTCAAGCCTGATTTTTCATGTGATCAAAACAGAAGCTTTGAAAGTTAACATAAAATATTGAAGTGCTGTAGATTTCACTGCAAATCCTGCAAGTATGAAAATGTTTTCTTCTGGAGTGATGTTTCATTACTGGGGAATATTGGTTCCCTCATGATGTGATATTTTTGTTACTGTTCCACTAGGAAAGCTGTTCTAAAACAAATATCTTCAAATAACGAGAGATAATTTAAAAGAAAAAAAAATAGCTCTTAATTTTATATATTTTCCCCTAAACAAGGATAACACTGTAACTCAGCATTTTCTTAAGAGTATTAGTGAGAAGAAGATGCCATTTGTTTGAAAGACACTTATAGAAGACATTCTTCTAGGTTGAATTCGATCAAAGTTTTGTTTGCTTTTGTTTGTGATATCCTCCTTTTTTTCTTGTAATACACAATATGGTTAATGTTCTCAAAGTTTTCCTGTATGGTTGAAATTGCTCCAGTTTAGATCTCCAGAGCAAGTAGCTTCCTGTTCTGTAAATGCTTCCAGCACACACAGTCACTGCATAATCTATTGCAGAGTTCAAAGCTGCTGAAAGGAAAATCACTGGTGATATATGGCTGAGTTTAATTTCATTTTCAGCCTTCTGCCCTACTGTAGTTTAATAGTTTAAAGTTGCTGTATGATACCTTACCAGCTGTTATTCCATCAAGTGCACAGGAACTTTTCAGGTTTTTTTTCTTTGCATCAGTTGATAGTGTTAACCTGTGTCCATAAACCACTCACCTTTCCTTCCTTTGTTTCCTTAATGAGTTGGAAAACCACACTTTGAGGAGGAACTAAAGAAGCATGAAATTTAGCATTTCTGAACTGACTTGCATAGCGTGCTGCAATAAAATATGCATGTATTTGCTTGGTAGTTAATTTTCTGTATGTAGAAAAGACTGGAGAATTATCCTTTTATCTGCTGTGTTTGAATAGGTCTATATACAGAGCTAGTGTATGCATTTGTACAGATAAATTTTTGAATTAATTGTTCCAGACAGTACCTCTGAGGTACAGACAAAATATAGCATATATATTTTATGGATCAGCAGTTTGCTTGAGAAAAAGTTGGTGCCCCTATAAAGTAATTTTTAAATTTTTTTTTCAAATTTCTAAGGAATTTGAAAAATTGGTGGTTTGTGACTTCTCGGAAATTACTCATTTTAATTGTCATTACAATGGAAGAATGGTCACAGTGGCCTTGGGTACATCACCTTTTGCTGCTTTCTGAGAAGAGGCCGTGGCTCATGTACATGTACTGCAAGCAAATGGCATTTTTTACATGAAAGTTACGATTTTACCAAGAAAGCATTCGCTGAATTTTGAATCTCACGTCATCTATACTGTGAAGTAAAACAGCAGCCTAAAATACAAATTCTTAACATTCATCTTTGCTGCAAATAGTTAGAATAAGGTTTAGTACTGAGAAATGGGTGTATTCTTTTGGCTTGGGAAGGAGGGAGATGAAGAGAGTTTGTCACTTACGAGTAGTTTTTGTCTCCACAACCTCTTATCTCTGAACCGGGGCTGTGCCTGACCCCAATCTGTCTTTATAAGAGAGATGCACTTTCCATCAGAGTCTAGGCATTTAAAACTTTGATTTTATGGTGCTAATAGGATAACAGACTATGCATATGCACACTGTCAGGGCAAAGCCTGCAGTGAACCAGAAGGGACACAACTGACTATGTTTAAGATGCAAAGAAGACTTCTCCACAAAAAAATAGTTTGTCAGAATTTTTATGATCACTGCCAGAGTAATTTGATTACACCATGTAATAATCAGAATAAATCATCTCAAGTAGTTTTGTTTTATCAACAAAATGTAGCATGTCATAGATTTGCAATTATTAATTCAGAGAAGGACATGTAACCACCTCTGGTCGTGGTGGTTAAGGAAAGCTATCTAGCCTGACACTTTATTGCCTATAAGGACAGGTAACTTCAACTCTACTGTTGAATCATTGTGATGTGTCATAAATAGACTGGATATGAAGAAGAATTTCGCTTCAGAGGAGAAAGAATTCTGTGTTTCAATTTCAACGTTTGTTATTAGTTTATTAATAATGATATTACTATATCATAGTAATGTTTCACAGGTCTTAGTGTATTCTCACCAGAAACTTCAATGTGTATATTATAAAAGTTATTTAGAACAGGTCTGAAACGTGATCAGTAATTCAAACAGATTTAAACTTCGCAATGGCTTCTAACCTTAGAACATTCATTTTAGTACAGAGGATATGAAGGTGGAATTAAGTTTAATTTAGAGTGCTATTAAAAAGCCCATAATTCTAAGCCAGAGGTATTGAGGTATTTCATAAGGAATGGAAGGCAGCCAGTAAGGTGAAATCAGACAGATCTAAACAACCTGCAGAATATTTTTCTTGTATTTTCAGCATTAAATCTTAGATTGGTTCTTAGGTTTCATTGTCTGAGTAAGAGATTAGATTTCACACATTCATTTGCCATGACAAATTTAAACCGGTCCGTTTTATACTCAGTGAAGTGAGGTACCAGCGGGCTGCAGAGCCCTTCAGCATATAAAATAAATAAATAAACACTAGCCTTCAGATACTTGCACAGTTAGAAATTGCCAGTGTCTGTTCATTTAAATTCAGGTTTTGTTGACCTTTATGGGGCTCTTCTGTTTCTTCTATTTCTGCAAAAAGAGCTAGAGACAGAGAGGCTATCATTTATGTTTAGCAGAGATGAATATTTACCAGAATGTTCAATGGGGGTATTTCACATGTATCCAGCTGAAATATTAAAAGAATTTATTCCCAATGAGTTGACATCTCTTTGGGGGTTCTGCCTGGAAAACATGTACCTAATGACCTAATCGTTAGAAAAATCTGGAAAGCTCATTATATCTTAAAGGAAAATGCCAAATATTTCTGCAAAAAAATCCTAGATGTAGGAACTTGCCCCAAAAGAAAATCAAAGCATGCCATGTAATCCCAGAATTTAATGAGCATAGCCCACATTTCAAATAGCAATTAATTGCCATGAATGAGAAATATAATCATGAATAATGCTGCTGAACAGTTTTGATTAATGTATATATAATAAAAATTGCTCTATTTAAGAATAGATCCTGACCATTAGGGAGCTAAAATTCTGTAATTTGTGATGTACAGACATGTTAGTGATACTGTAGAACTGTACAATATGTAGCATTAACTAATTTTGTATTTTATTAAAAGATGTGCAAATCAGCTGGAGGACATTAATTTATGATGCAATGAGGCATCTGAAAAATTGTGGTTATTATTCTGATTAGGAATGGCAAACTATTTTTGTTAACTATTTCACTGGCTGTATCGATCTACAATCTTCTTACTATTATTATTTTCATTTAGAGAAAAACAAATGATCCCAGGACTGAGGCTGAATGTTTCATTTCTTTGATTATTACAGAAGTCTCAGTCATGTAGCCAAACGCTGTGAGGCCATTCATTAATTTTTCAGATGTCAATATTTTGTGTTTTCCTTGGAATATTTTTTAATATAAATAGTACTCATTTCATGTTTGTGGGGTTTTTTTGAATTTTTTACAAGTTCATATAAATAACAAAATGTAAACCAAATTTTTCTAATAGATTCCTGGCATATGAAAATAGGGAAGAATATGCTTGTGTGCATAATAGCACTTCCTCTCCATTGCCACTGCATGATCAAAATTATTGTAATTCCACTCTGATTTCAACTAGTATCATGCAGGCTTGGGATTTTCTGTCACAGTTTTCTTTTTTCTGGTAAAAAGACATATGCTCAAGAGACTTGAACAGAGCAGTTTTACTCAGTTAGAGAATATCACAGCAGAGAATTCTCATGGGATATACATCTGGGGCCTTGAAACTTAGGTTGTCTTGGGAGAGTGCTTGCATTGAAACTCAAAATAATTTCAAAGTATCTGTGCCATGACAAGCTGCAGAAGATAATTTCTGTGATGCTCTTTGAGAGTCAGAGTGGTGGCTTGGTGCAGGGATACAAAATCTTTCTGGATTAGAATAGCTGAAAGCCTTTGTGTTTGCCCCTAAACTGATTGCTCTTTCCCCTCTGTGCTGGAGACTGCACAAAGCAGACAAGTGCTGACAGCAGATCGACATTGACTCTCACCAGGTTTGCAAATGAGCAATGAGAAAGTTCCAGAGTGGTGGCTGAGAGAACACAATGAAGTGAATCAGTGTAAATACTGCTCAGTGTGGAAGGTGGCAGGGTTTGTTTTTTTTTTCCTTTTGATTGGGATGATGCATTTTCCCACTTGATCAGCTAAGAATTCATCACAGGGGTTGCTCTGCACCTAAGTAAACAATATCAGTAAAATGACTGTGTTAGGCACTGGAAAGCCATTCTCAAAAATATGATTCCTAATTGTCTACTGTGACATAGGGGAAAATAGGTGGGTAGATGCTGCCTTAAGAGGATATTAATTGTGTTTATCTTTTAAAAGTGAAAGGATTATTATAATATTTTACCTAATGAGATGATATGTCCTTTGAAAAAATATTCATTCAAATGTAAGTATTGAAACCCAAAGTGATAGTTCACATAACTGAAAGCAACACAGCTCAGAAAGAAGTCTGGCTGGCAGTAGGCAAGTTCATTTCTATTCACTGAAAAAATCAGAAAAGCAAGCTATGTGCAATGATCTGTATGGTTATCATTCTCTGCACTTTTTTGTTACATTGACTAAAGATCACTGTAATTTTTTTGATATCAAGAATGCTTTTATCCATATAAAACCATGCTGAAGAAAACTAGTCTAGAAGGATCTGGGGCTTCATTGTTAACTACCAAATTACAAATTGCCAATACCAATGTGTCTACAAATTTTTTAGACTTTATATACTATGATAGATAAGTTGTGTGTATAATGCATATTTTTTCACACATGTATTTATTTCACGTCTGTTTTAATAAGCATTGAAATGAATTGCATTTGTAAAGCACAACATCACTTTTTTGAATCTCTTATCTGGGTATCCATCCTGTCTGGCCTTAAGGCAAACCTTTCACATATGTGACATCTTTATCTGCTAACTCTTTAAGTGCAGCATTTTATAGGACAGAAATCTCTTTAAAAGTAATTGAGAAGTGGTAAGTCTGGGACTTTTGTCTCTATTGAAGAAAATCTGAGGAGTCTGAATAGGGCTGATAGACCAAAGACTGGAGTAAATTATCAATTTAGAAAGATCACATAAATAAGAAAGGACCTATGTAATGAATATAAGGCTAACAGGTTATTCAGTGGAACTAATGTGCGTAACTCTCCTCAGTCCTGCTGGCTATTCAAGATGAAGAATTTAAATTATCAGTTAATTCTATTAATTCTTGCTCTATCATGCTACCCTGGAATAACAGCCACCTGAACAGAAACAAAAGTGATAAAGGACTTGGACTCTAAATTTAAAATAAAAATATTCCCTCTCACTCCTAACAGTATTTTATGGAAACCACCATACATAATGAGGGAAGGAAATTGAAACTGATCTGAGAACATTATCTGGAAGGATCTTTTTGTAAATGCTGAGTCTTAGGGGAGTTGTTTTTAATTCCTACAACTATTTTTCTTCTGTCACCTTCATTCTTCCTTTCTGCCACTTCAACTTACTTTCCTTCCCTCTGGCTCTTCTTTGCACTACTTTGTCCTTTTTTTCTATCTCTGCTTTTTTCCATCCTTGCCTGTTTCTTTCCTGAGCCTGCTTTTCAATCTCCTCTTTATTTCTTTTGTTTTTGTTCAGAAACTCTTCTCTATCTATAACTTCTTAGCCTTAGTTTGTTCATATCAAGTGTATTCATCTTTATATATAGGGGAAAAGGGGGAAATTTCAAAAGTAAAAAAAATAAATATATAATAGAATCAATAAAGATGGAAGCCAAGCAACTATGGTTTGGAAGGAGAGTTTGCTTTTAGTATCTTTACATATTGTTCCTCCAGAGGATTTGGATAGCTGCATATTCATGAGAATTGCAGCTGTCTGGGAACTAGGTGATCTATGCAAGGAATCCACATTCCGAGCTGCAGAACTTTGTGCTGGGAATACACTTACCCTTGCTTGCTGTTCAGAATTCTGTAGTCAAAAAGAGCAGGAAACAGGCACAGCACCACACACTTTGGGCCCTGAGACCCAGTGCTCCCTCTGTGTGCTTTCAGATCTTAAAATAGGACAGGTATGACCCAGATAACTGCAGGCACAGGATGTGTTTTCTGTGGGAGCACCCCAGGACACTGTTAGGGGGCGTGGGCTGCCTGTGCTTTTACTGTAGGAAGACCAACTGACCCACATAGCATTAGAGTGGTGCTGACTAAGAGAACTGGGTCTGACTCACCTGCCGAGTGTCACAGTAGACACAAAAATCCCTTCAAGCTCTCAAAAGTACTCCCTCAAAAGAACAGGACTTTACAGCAGATGGGCATTTACTATTCTGTGACTGTATAATTTTTAATCTGGTGCTAGGATTCTGCAAGTCGCTCTTGCTCTATTGTCAAACTATTGCTCAGATAAATCCCCAGCAAATAGAAGTAGTGATATATCATAAATGAGTCACTCGTCAAAGAAATGCTAAAGCTATAATAGATTATGGGCAAATAAATGATTTCACTGTGTTTACAGGTTAGTTGTCATGGTTGTCATTCTGCTCCCCCTTTTTTTTGACATTCTGCCCACTTTGCTTTTATTTCCTCCAATTTTAAAATTTCATTTGGAAAAACAACAACCAAACAAACAGCATGACTACCTCAACCCCAAAAAAACTTTTCTGAAAACGTAATTACAGCTAGGTAGGAACTGAAATCATCACTAAATGGCAGCTTCTGTTCCCGTGGGTATCTTTGAGCATTGCTTGTAAGAGAGCAGAAGAACTGGGATAATGAGATGAGACTTCTGTCTCTCCAACACTAAGTATAGTGTCAAAAAGTGCTTTCAGAGCTGATCACTTTCCCTGTTGTTTGACAATGCAGGAAAAAAATCCCATTTGTAGGGTCTGCAAGAAATGCATTTGTCCTGTCATTAAACTGGCACTGAGAAGTCCAGCTAAGACCAAATCTTAACATATCTACACCTTCATCTATGCAAATATATGGGCAATAACCATCTAGGTTTTTCATCCAAGTAAAAATAGCTATCCAAACAGAGTATATTTATGCTTCTAGAATCAGTGATGGTCCGTAATGAGCATTGTAGGTTGGTGTTTACAAAGTATTCTCCAATATACCTTCACTAGAAGAGACTGGTAAGGCTTCCAGCCTGTTGCCAATTACTCTTTCCTGAAATATTTTTTGGAGATAGTGGAATAGGTTTAATTATTTACAAACAGTCATAAAATCCAAGATTTTAATGCAACATCTCTTCACATAGAATGTACTATATTTTTGTTAGTCTGGAAATGCTGCACACTTACAATGAGCTTTAATTCAATTTACTTGGTCCCTTTTGTTGAAAAGAGAAAGAAAAGGAAAAATGTTCCTTAAAAATCCTACTGCTTCTGAGCTTGAAGAGAGATACTCAGAAATGTTTGAGTAATTAGTAAGCCTGAAGCAATTGGCTGGGAATTAGTGAATTTTTGAATTAGGAAATTAGTTCAGCTTTACTGACAACCATGATCAAGGGTCACAGGAAAGTCTTGTGTCAGCCCTGAATCAATGCCATGAATGTCTTCTGCAGAGGTGCTTCACTCCTGCTTTGAGCATCTGTGCTTCTCAGTGCAATGGGATGATCTGTGTTTGCCTGAAAGCGTCAGCATGATTTCTTAGAAGTGAGACCCTTTCTTGATACTCAAACCACACAAAAGGAGATGAGTATGTCTAAAAATGGATTTGCATGCCTTTTAATCTGAGAAAAAACCCTAAAGAACACTTAATTCTACTGAAAATCAGATTCTGCTGTCAGTCATATAGCCAGTGGATCATGGAACTTTCAACCTGTTCTTAACATTGTCTTCTAAATGCTGCTAAGTTCCGTATTGAATTACTTATTTTTAGTGACTATGTGTCTAAAATGTCATTAAAATGAGAATTATATTTTTAGTTCAGATCAGTAGAGAACAGTTGTCTTTTTACAGCAAAACAATTGCAAGCATAGTTCACATATTTTCAGATCTCCCACTCAAGACAGTGGAGAAATCTAACATTAAAGAAACTATTAATGCAGTACAATGTAAATTAAGATCATGTCTAGAACAAAATGTGCTTAATATGCTAACTCCAAACTCCTTTCCATCCCTGTGGATTTTACAACCAGTTTCAAGTGCTGTAACTCAGAATATGCAATTTAGTTGTTCTTGACCAACAGAGAAATAGAAGAAGAAATTACTTTAGCAATGTAATCTTCAATTAATGTTCAAGTCCATCGAGACTCATCATGAAAATTCTAGGTATGTGCATATTACATTAATCAACCCCCTTGTTGTTATTGGGGCTCTTGTATACTACAGCAAAGCTCTCCAGCTACAAAAATATTTTCAGCTAAAACACAGCAGACATATTAATGATGAGAAGGGAATGTATTAAAAAAAAATCTTATAGCTAGCTGAAATGTTTGTCACTATTCAGCACTTGAAAAAGAGAAAGAGACTCATACTGATCCTTCAAATAGGATCAGTGCAGGAAAAAAGTAGGATAAGTCAGTAAAATGCAATGTAGAAAATAGGTATTTCTAGAAATTGCTCTCAATATTTCAGAAAAGTGCTGGTGAAACTTGGCAAATTATAGGTTTCTCTTAACAAAAAATATGGCCTTTTTTAAACACTTGTTAGAAATGTCTAATTGAGGGATTTAAAAAATAATTTTGGCAATAAGCCTGCATACATTTCAGACCAAAATTGACTTGAGAAGTACTGTCTACTGAAGTTTTCTTCAGCTAAGCAAGAATAGCAAACGCTGTTGTGAAGCACCTGGTTGTATGGAAGGAAAAACACGAAGAAAGCAGTGCCACAGTAGAGCACTTGTGAGTTACTCACAAACTGGTACTGTGAGAGAATAATATCCCTCATTTCTTGTCATTTGTTTCTTTGGTTGAGAGCCACAAAAAATATCCATTAGAGGAGCTGTGGTGTGTTTCAGTGTTAGTTTTTAAATGCCCTCTGTTCCAGTTACATACCTCACCAGATGGGAAATTCAGGTGCCATTGTGAAATTTACAAAATTCCCCACACATTTCTGTCCCTTCAAACAGAGCTCTGTATCTCAGATGAATTCCTTGAAGTAATGCTGAAAACAGCTATCTCATTAACAAACTGGCTTAAGAATAAAAAAGTCCACTGAACCCTGAAGATGTGAAACTACTTTATTCTCAAACAGTAAAGGTTTACTCTGGTTTTAAACCTTATAGTAGATTTGTCTTTGTATGCTCTGGTGTCTTGTCAGTAAATGTCAGTAGACTAAAGACCTTGATTTCCTTTCTCTTTTACAGGAGCATATTTTTAACAGTGAGCAGCTGTTCATTAACCTAAGGAAGTCTTACTTTTGTCATGTCTTGAGACCATCATAGTTTTCAGTAGATGATATAATCCATTTTTTCTGTTAATGAAAATCCAAATCAAACCATCTGTGAATTTAAAGAAATTTGGCAGAATCCATTTGAAAAGCACTTAAAGGTGTTTTCCATCAATAAAACAGCATAGGTTTTTAATTGGTGTCAATATATATGAATCCTTCTGACATTTATTTAGGCTATCTATGATCATGACACAAAAGCCTAAAGTTTTCTAATTATAAGTGGCAGCAGAGGATTAATTGGTTTGGAAAGCAACCTTTCACCTGAGTCCCAAATACAAAATAGGACCATTGATGTATAATAAAACAATACTGACAGTTAAGTGAATTTCTATGATACTAACTTAATGGTTTATAGTTTTGCCAGTTTTCTAAAATTGCAGGAATGACTTACTCAAAACCATCTATCAGGTGATATTTGAAATTAAGCAGCTACTTCCTTCCCAGCTGTAATCTGTGAATGTCAGTCTCAAATTAGTGATGTACAGTCCAAAACTAAATAATTCTCTCTGCCCCAGGAAGTAAAAAAGAAAAAAAAAGGAGATCAGAGGGATGTATACATGTTCAGGAAACACAGAAAAGCACATGTGGTGATGTTGTCATGAAAGTCTGTGGTCTTACTGTCTCAAGCAGCCCATTTGTTGTCAATACTTGTAGAAGTATTGTAGAAAGAGAATTCTGAAGTGTTTGAGCGAAAGCCATGAGTAAACTGTGTGATTGGTTATGAAGAGCTTTTTCCTAGCCAGAGGTGCAGCCTAGAAGAAACAGCAATACATTTATTTGAAAATTGAATGAACAGGTGGTGGGTACTGCCCTTACCAGGTTGCTATGATAAGCTGAATCTCCTGACTCTGAACTAAAATAGGATGGGATTGAAGTTCTGCACACAAAGACATATAACTAATAGTTCTGTATGGTGGAAAAAGCAATCTGGTAGAAGACTGCTACCAGCTGTAATCAATTTACTAAGAAAAGGATATTTGAACAAGGATTCAGAATACCAACTGATCAAATTACGTTGACTGAGATGAAAGGCATGTACCTGGTGGTTGTTGAGGTCCAGGCTAGTGAAGGAGTGAGTGAGCTGTAACTCTGTGGTTTGCTATCATCGTGTCAGTGCATCCTCAGGTAACAGGGTATAGCTCTAAAGGATTCACAGAAAATCAACCTGACCTGCCGCCTTCATGAGCAATGAAATGACTTGGCAATATTTCTAACCCAGGGACATTTTCCCTTCTTTTTGTCAGAATGTGTTTGAGTATCAATGATCTCTAGTGTGTCTATTTATGTAGTAGAAGGGAGACTTAAAATAGGATCCCCAAAGAGTCGTGGGGAAACTCCTCAAATACATCAGGAGCATTCTTAAGTCATTTATGAGTGCCAGGGTGGTATTCATAAGATCTATTAGTAGTTTCCCAGAAAGTAGTGAAAAAGGTCTGTAAGTAGAAGAGAAATTCCTGGGAAGCAGCATTAATATATTCCTAGAAGGAATCAGTAATATTTTCAGAAAATCCTAGAGGAAATTCCTAGAAAATAACAGGAGTATTAATGGAAAACAACAGGAAGTAGCTGTAAAGAATCTTAGGAAGCAGTTGGGAATTTCCTAGGAAGCCTGCAAAATCCTACTAACCATTTAGACAAAATTCCCAGAAATCAATAGGGAGGATTCAAGAAAGCACATAGAAAATTCTTACAGAGCAATGGGAAAAGACTTGAAAAGGTTTGGGGACATTCCTGGATTAAAGTACTGAGAAAATATTTTTAGAAAGTAGTGGGCCTAAGAAAGCAATTGAAAAGTTCCTGGAAGGTACAGGAGATATTTCTGAAAGCCTGTAGTAAAAAATTCCCAGAAAGCAGCAGGAGCACTGCTAGAAATCATTTAAAAATTTCCTAGGAAGGAGCAACAAAATTTCCTGGAAAGCAGAGAGAGAACTGTTAGAAAGCATAAGCATAAATTAATTTCCTTGAAAGATGTTACAGAATGCTTTTATTCAATGCTTAAGGATAAAGCCAATATTTGAGGATGCCAGCTAAGGAAACAGGCATTGTGTTTGGTACTGCTGTAGTTTCCACCATAACTTGAATGTGCAAATTCCTGCACAGAATGTTTTAAAAGAAGTGTTCAGTGTTCTTGATGTCTGAGTAGTTACTCTTGGCTGTTCCAGGAAAAAGAGATCAATGTCAATGGGGAGTTCTTTCAGGATTCAGGTCCAAGCTAATATAATCTTACTCCTCTAGCTGTAGAACATGCTGAGAAGAAAGAATTGCCTTACCTGAGAGTTTGAAGACTCCCTGATGGTATCCCATTAGCTCTCAAATTATTGCTGCTTTTCATGAAGTTCAAAAACTGCAGTTCCCAGCAGATTGCCTTGACAAAGATCACTTTCTTTCACTATATACCTTGAAGACATGCTCAATCTCCATGTGGGCATTAGTTCTCTGTTAGCAACAGTCCATTACAAAAGCAGTAAACCTTAGTATATGTGAAATACTGGAAGCTGATACAGTTTACCTGCAATTCTCACGCCAGACTCCTCTGAATAATATCTAGGATTGAGTCCTGCTTTATGTATGACTTAGCAAGGGTTAAGACAAAAATATTTCTCAGCAGCCTGAAGTAGCTTTGCATTGTTAAAATGTGATCTTAAAAGGAGGCTTACAAGCTCCGAAAATGAGCTCATACGTGAGTGGTAAGAAATGGGTGTTAAGAAGGTGTAATAAAGACTTTTTGCTCACCTTAGATTATTAATAATAATAATTAATAATCTCACCTTAGATTATTCTTAGTTCATTCTAAAATCTCTTCCTGTATTCTTTTGTACTCTTGTATTATTAGGGTGCTTTCTACCTCTGTGTGTCTCTCATTTCCATAGATGGAGTTTCCACACCTGCTAGGAGTGATCCTTTTGTCCCTCATTCCCTGTGCAATTTTCAATGCCTCATTCATCATGAATCCACTGTTTGCCTCTCTTTGCCTGAGCTGATTCCAGCATGGCACATCCCTTAAGGTTTCCCATCTGCTTTTCTCTCCTTGTGATGATCAGTGTCATTCTCTGCCTCTGACTGAACTGAGCTGAAGCTGAATATGTTGATGATGTCCATGTTTTAATAGGAAAACACAGCTCCTGTGGAATCATGAATGATGTAACTCTGTAGATTGTGCTGCCTGTCTCTTACAAACATCCAGTGACTGCTGGTCATTTAGAAATGGCCAGACTCACAGAAGTGCAGAAGCCATTTCAAGTTAAACAAAATAAGTAATAAAAAAAAAAGAAGTCTGTTACATTCACACAGAATCCTCACCAGGTTTTATCAATATATAAATACCATAGCTGAAATTGTCAAACCAAATTGGACAAGATAATTGCAGGCAGAAAGGTGAAAATGGTAGTTCATTTGCTCTAGCATTGCTCATTGCATCTCTGCTGATGAATACCAACAGCTCCTTCAGACATTGAAATTATGTGGTCATCTCTGTCCTCCAATGAAAAATATTTTTTGATATCTGCCAGGTAGATAACCTTAATGCTAACCTTAATGTTAACAGTTTATATTTTTCAAAGCCTTCTAAAAATACTTCTTTATTTTCTGTATTTTATACCAGAAGAAGTGAAGAATATATTCTGTAAATGGTCATGGTAATTCTGACTGTTACTAACTCTTGTTATTTTTTATGCATATATAAATATGTTCACTCTTCGACAAGTATAGAATTTCTTATTGGCTTTTTCCACCAAAGGCTTGGTTTTTAAATTTAAATACAAATGAAACAGAGTGCAAGGAAACATAAACTGAAAAACTTTTCAACTAACTTTCAGAGGGAGCTGAGGACTTTTTTTTTTAAGTACTTCTTTAGCTTTTATAAAGCCTTGCTTTTTGAATTGTCCCGTGCCTGCATTTTTCTTCTGGATTCCTACTAGCATTGGTGTAAATAATTAGAAATTGTATGGTATAGCTAGGTGGTGATAGCTAGGAAAGGAAATTACTGCAAGAAGTAGAAGGATAATTCTGCATTTTTTACTTTTTGTCCTTTATTGTGGGAGCTTCTGTTTGACAGTGAAGGTGTGATGGAAGATCTGAGTGGAACCCATTAATGTAATTCAGTCCAAGTCAAAAGCATAATGGGATAGATCACTCAGGTATGTCTTAAAAAATAATATCAGGGATCACAAACCCCTGAGAAAAGCAGAATTTTGCTTGCACTTACATAGACCAACAAAGGACCTGTAAAAGAAAAAGATGAAACACGGAGCTAATTTAGTATAAATAGCATATTGCAATCAATTTTCAAAATGCAGTAGCTTCCCATATAACATAACATTTTTAAAAGGATATGGTTCTGCCTTTGAAGGAGAGAGATTTGAGCTCCAGGGAATGGGCTTTTTTCACCCTTTCTTATTGCAGCCTGCCTTTCACTGTGTGTGTTGTTTGTAACCTTAGTTCTGAACTGAATCTCATTTAGTAACACTGGAACACAGGACAAATATAAATGATGGAAAGTTAGCTATATGTAAGTGCATTCCTAAAAGCATTAAAGAAAAAAATTGCATCAGAAAAATCACCTTGAAGCTAGACCAGTAGTTAAAGAACTCATTTCTTAAACTAGATGTCAGTACTCCCAGCATGACTTGGTCTCCAAATTTCAGTGCTTAAATTGCCAAAACTCTTACTAAAGTCATTTCTAAAATGGTGTGTGCATGAGGAAAAAAAATTGTCAATATTGCGGTCTGTGGTGCTATGATTGACAAAACCACAAAACAATGGATATAAATTATTCACAGAAAAACAGCATATTCCTGATGAAAAGAACACAATGTCAGTCTCATGGAGTTTTATTTCTGATGGAAGCAATGATAAAAATTAAAGAGATCAGCATAACAAAGTGTAAGTTGTCAGTAATTTTTGAAAGTGAGTATTTGAAGTGGAATAGTCTACCCACATCATGGGTTTTAAACCAACCAACATCAGTTTCCTGCTTAGGCATACAAATCATTTCCCAGTTCCATGACTTGTATCCAAATGTATGGCTATCAATAGTTTTTGTAGTTTATTTTAAGGGTCTTTTGGAAACACTTTCAAATGCTGGAAAAGTTTGTTACACTTCCATGATTAGCTATCAAATGGGCAGAATAATGGTGTTTTTTTCTTGTTTGGGTTGTTTGTTTGTTTTTAATTGCGAGGCAGCTTGAATCTCAAGAAAGAATGAGATTTGAAACCTTGATCTCTTTCTTTTGGTGTTCTAGGATCTGTTTCACTTTATCCCATTATCTGTTTGAATTTGGATAAATTGCTTTGCCCTTCTGCATTTTGGTTTTTTCCTCTCCTTTGTGCGCCATGTTCGGACCAGTGAGTTCTTAGAAGCTGAAACTGGCTCTGCAGCTTGCCTTGGCTTTCTGGGCCAGGAAATTGATACTGCTGAAGCAGCAGAAAGCAGGCTGGGGGACGGGTCTGTTTTCCACAAATTGTTGGCAAAACTGATCAGATCTAATCAGGAAAGGTGGTCCTTGGTATTAAAAGAAGAATATGTGTGTACAAGGAAGTGGTATTCTATTCCATAATGCTTTTGAAAAGGGTTTTCTTGTTGTTTGTCTACAGTGTTGTAAGGGCTTTTTAGTTAGTTTGTTTTTTTTTTTTTTAATCTTAAGTATTTTTATGAGTGTGTATCAAATATAACTTAGTTTAGAATACCTTTCTTCTATACAGTTTCACTGAAATCACAGACTTGATCATCTCTGACTGGAGCTCTGGCTCTGTCTGTCAGTTCAGCATCTGTACTGTTGCAAGAAGATTTCTAAAATATCATCCTTACCTGGCTTTTTTTGTTGTTTTTAATTTTTTTTTCCTGGCACAGATATACAGTGAAAGAAAAAGAGCTCATAATCCCTAGTGCTTCTATATCTGTTTTCAGAAGTCATCCATTACAGCACTGACTGCTTCTGAATAGAAGCTGGGGGTGTTAATTAATTAGTCTGCACACTGAGAGCCGTCTGTAATTGCAGTTTTCAGGAGCCATGGTAAACATCAAGGTGGGAATACAGTCAAGTATGAAAAGAAAGAATGAAGAGAGGTTGTATCAGCATTGCTCCAAATAAACCAGACTGCTTAGATACAGGGTAGTTTAATATGACTTTTCAAAACAAAACCAAAAAAAGCCAACAAAAATCCAACCCCAAAATAAGAAATTGTGGAATGAGATAATGCTTCACTACTGTGCTTTTTGAAAAGAATATTTTGTTGTCATTAGCAAAGACCTGAATTAGTTCCAGTGTTGTGTTGCCATGCCAACAGAAGACTCGTCAGCTTGTTTGCTCCTGCTGTCAGAATAATACATTTCTGAGTTTAGTCCTCCGAGTAAGCCAACTGTAGCCTGAGTGAAACACCACAGGCTTTCTTAGGAATTAAAAACTGTATCTTCAAATATATGCATATGGAATGATCCGAAGATAAAGATTAGCTCATAGGTAGAATAGTTAAGGTTTTGGTTTTATTTAAAAAGTGTCTTCTTAATTATTAGAAAAATGTATGAATAATCAAATAATTTAAGGAAAAAAACTATTTTTGTTTAATTTGGTATCACAGGTGATAGATGTTAGCTAACAAATAGATTGGGAATTCTCTGAAGGCTTAACAACTGGCATTGGACTAAGATATGATTAATTACTCAGTGCAAGTGTTGATAAAGCCAAAATCTGTAGAGTTTCAGCATGTATGTTTCAGAGTAGGCTGAATGAAGAATCCTTGGCATAGCCTAGCAGATAATACCCAGCGTAGGTCAGTCCATCCAGTGATACTCCCTACTTCCCTGCTACAAAATCATACAAGCTAGAGACATTAATATTAATCTGGCTATAGACATTGATATAATACCCTGGAATCCAGACATCAGCTCTTTGCCAACATTTATGATGGTAGCCACCAAGGTTCTTTTCTTATTTTCCTCACCATGAAAAACTGATTTTACTGTGTTTTCAGATGGCTCCATTCCACAATTTAGCTTATGCTCTTTACCTGATTAGGCTTTTACTCCTGCTTCCATCATGAACATTTTAGATGCTGGTTTTGATTGGAGACCATCGTATTTCAGTAACACATTTAGCTGGACAAAACTGTTGGCACGTTTTTTAGCAGCATCTTGCATATAAATGAGGATGGGATCAAAAGATAGCTGATGGTACCTCTACACAAGGAAGGTGGAGGTATAACAGTCCCTGGATTTTCAAAATGATCCCTGTTGCAACAGGACAGGGGACAGAATCAGGTCTTGAGGCAATGAAGTGGGGATAGTGTGGGAATAAATACATGACACTTGCTCACAAAAGAGTTAGCTGATGTCCTTGGTGAATACTGAACTAGAACAAACACTACTGTGTTACAGCTACCTAGGGATGTAACTGAACCTTAACCCAACAAGTCTCTATACTGTGAATTAACGGTGGTTAAAATAGGGTAATTACATCTAAACTGATGATATCGAAGGCACTGCCAGATTTGCTTTGCTCTAGGTGTGTGTTCTTGCTCTCTCCCAGCCTTTTATGTGGCAAGTCCTGAATGCACACCAACTCTTTGCCCTGCATATGCATGATTTTGATTTTAGAGGAAGAAAACCTAGAGCAAGGATCTGATAAAGAACTGTGGTGGGCCAGCAGAAGACTGGTAGCCTGATGTGCCTTGTGGTGCAAACTGACAACTCACTGCAAAAGGAATTTGGAAGACTTCATTGACTTTTGAGCCAGGCTAAAGGTTCAAAAAAGATCTGTGTATTTCTGTGACTGTAAGGAATATCTAGAGTTTCCATAGGAGAGACAATGTATCTTAGGGTTGGGGTAAAGCCAGTGTCTTTAGAGATCAGCATAAAGAGAGATCCGTGTTTATAAATTGTGGGCTTTTTTAAGGCCTATTCCCTTCTCATTTGCATCTATAGTTACTATATAATACTACCATTTTCAGAGATGGAATAACATATCCTGATCCAATATGACAATGCCTATATTTCTGTTTTGTATTTGAATTGAGTAGGGATGCTATGATAAGAGCATCCAGAATTAGGCTCCTAATAAATATAAATTATGTATTTTATTTGTTGTATAATTTATTGTTCATTTATGCATTCTTCTTTGCATGAGTTGGCCTTTCATGCTAATTTCTCTGACAGCTGGATTCATCAAAAGGATAACCAGGAGATATTTTTCATTTTAACAAATATAAATGGCAACCTGGTGCTTCCTTATCTGTTTTATGAAGCATACAGTATAGCTTTTGGAGTAATTACTAGGTGTTGATTTAAAAAAGAACAGAGGGGGGGTTAAAAAAAGAGAAAAGCAGAAATTTCATAAATACTAGGTCAGAGAATTCAAATCTAGAGAAAGCTTATTAGTTAATTGAATATATCTCCTGTGCAAAATGGATTTTGAACAATTGGGGTCCTGTTAAGTACAAAGTGATTATGCATCTGAAAGGAGTTTGCTAGTGTTCAGTTTAAATACAGTATGCTTAATTCTCCTTGTGAAGACCCCTATAAAATTTTACATGGTTGAATCCAAACTATTGCAAATCAAAATGCTAATGTAATTTCTGTGTGTCATTAGAAATTTTGGTGGGTTTTTGGTGTGTGTTAGCCCCTGGATATTGCATGGTAAAGAGGAGAACTTAGTGGCTTTTAGGCTAAAACTAGTAATGAGAAAATGGATGTATTCCGTTTTGCTTTTGTAATCAAGCAAGAACAGCAGTTCTAGCTGAGGTGGGAAGCTCATGCTAAAACTTCAGGGGAAACAATGCCCTATCTCTCTGAAAGAGAAGCAAGACATTCTCACACGTTGAAGTCCTTGAAAGAAGTGAGACCAAATCAGATAACAGAAAAATCTCACAAAAAACCTCCATTTATTGCTGGTTTTCCTCAGAAGAGTACATCAGGATGGTTAAATAATCATATCATGACTTTATTTTGCATAGATTTTGTTTGTCTGCATGAGATTTATGCAGCTCTTAGAAAAGTTCTGTTCTTTGCGATTCTTTGTCACTGTGGCACATTTAAATTTTTACGAAGGGCAAACATTAGAGGGCCTGGCTCTAAGGTGGCAAACAGAGTTCATAAGTTGGCCAGTCTGCTGGACCTGGAGATGCAAAAGCAGAGATGCAAAGTCATCAGGGTGTAGTTTTCCCTCCCAGCCATACACTCAAATCTTGGGTCCATGTGCTCCCCATTGTGCTTCAGCTACGCGGTAGCTTAAGGCAAACTTTCCTTGTGTGCCAGCTACAAGTGCAGTTTGAGGCTGGTGGAGGGGAAAATCCCGAGTCCCACCCAGCCAAGTGCTCACTGGGGGCGTGATGAGGCTCCTGTGCTGTGCCCAGCCAGCACCCACCTATTCCAGGTACTGCAGAGCCAGGATGTGAGGTGAAACATCAGCCCAGAGCGCTCACACGACGTCTCTCGTTGGCCAAATGCTGTTAGATTGCACTTCTCTGGCACCAAGGGTGGCGGCTCAGGGCCAAGAGCCCTCTGCAACCCATCCTGCAGACACGCCTACTTGGGCTGTGCTTAGCTCGGGTACCTGCCTGCATTTCTAAATCACAACATCCGAGACTGCAGGGCTGACAGCCTAAGAAGGAAATTCCACAGGCACAGCAGGTAAAGCTATCTCCCATGCCCTTTCTGCATCCAAACTAAGTGAGTGCCTGATAGGAATAAATGTATCATTCACACAAAGGAAAGCCATGCATGAGAATTGGCCAGGGAATTCTGTGTTTAGCCTCAACAATGAAGACAGCTATTTTTTATATGAAGGATACATTTTTTACTAGTAATTAATTTCCTTTCCAGTTTTATGCAACTCTTCATCTATATATATTGAATACAAAGGTAATTATATGCATTGAGTAATTTTTTTTCTTGGAATAAGGGAAATTACGTGTATCCTTTAAGCTGTATTTAAGTTTATTCTTGGAAGATTTTGTGTGGCATTTATGCTTTGACCTGTCTCTAGAATTTATAACTTGTATTCATGGAAGGAAAAAATCTACAGTTGGATGAAGGAATAAAAAAATCAAGGCATGAGCAAAGATGTTAACTTGTAAATAAGTAAATAAATAGACAGGATCACTGTGCTTAGTAGCATGAATGTGCTAATTTCTTCAAGTTCCGGGATACCTAGCTGAGCAAAAGTTAAGTACAATTACTTTAAAATTAATGCAATAAATGAATGGGTTGGAACATTAAAGGATATTGTATTTCCTGCTCTACATGTTTTAGTTTTAATTTGTTTCCTATTTAAAAATTAAAACCAAGGATTTAATGAATAAAATTGGTATTTGTTAATCAGGCTTAAATGTGGTATCTTAATTATTTCTTCAAGGAATTTAATGTATCAGGTTATTAGAAAACTGACAAAGCAGGCAAAAAATGAATTTTCACTTTTAAAATGCTGTTTCAGTGTTTCACAGTTGGAGCTTGTTAAAAGTGATTATATTATAAGAAAAAGAGTAGATTTTAAATGTCAAAAGTAGTGCAACTTCGACACCTGTTTCCTGTTTTGAAAGCTTCCCTCCTACATAATTCGTGCATCTCCATTCTACTCAGAATCACTGATCAAGTGTACATTTAGTAGGGAATATATGTACCACATGTGGGATAAGTGATAGGATTGTGCTTCTCAGAGTGTGGTGGCACAGCCAAAATGATCCATTGCCTCAGAGGCACAGCATGGCATCATTGGTGCCCATGGCAGCCTGCCCAAAAGCAGCAAGAGACCCTGCTGGAAACACCTTTCTCCTCTGGAGTACAGGGTGCCAAGGCAAGGCAGTTCTGGAAATGGCCAAGTGTGGCAGGTTTCACTTTTGTCACTTTTGAAACTCATTTCTACATTTTAGGAAATTTGACTTTTTTTAGAAAACAGTCTAAGGGAACTCCTTGGAATCCTTTAATGCATAACAAAGATTCAGCATGTCTGGCCATGAAAGAGAAATTGATGTGAGGTTAAGAGTGAGGGGAAAGCTGTCAAAGACCTTCTGGGTGTTTTTGTAAATACCAAATAATTACTTGTATGAAATCTCCTTATCTAGATCCATTTTTGTATAAGCTATTAGAGCTGTGTGACTTGGAGATTTCCCACGAATGCCTCACAACTTCGGGAATGAGAGTGTTAAAACCTCTAATCTGTCCCCTAAAGCTCAGCCAAACAGAAGCCCTGAAGAAGTGCCGTTAACGATCCATTAATGGTTTTTTAAATGTTATGCCTGGGTCACTCCTTTTCAGAGAGTAGGAGGAAGATACACATCTCTAAACACAGGTAGCTATTTCATATGCGTTTCACTGTAACGATCACTGATATGCTTGGAAATTCAGGATCGTGGAATCCTTTCTTTCAAGAGACTGGCCTAAAGCTTTTAGTGGCAAAAGAGCAGCTGTTGAAGGCAGCTTTTTTCCTGACAACCTGTTTTGATTTTAGAATGGCATATGGGAGAAATATGAGCAAGATGGTGATCTTGTTTCCCAAGGAACCAGCTGTGTGCACGCTCCTGTGCTGGAGGTGCCACTGTGATATATTTCCCCTCCATCAGAGGGCTTTACTGGACAAATTGTGAGGGGTGTTGAAAGTGATAAAAGGAATGCATCACTGCGTATTTGCTTTACAAGCAAGATACATAAACAGAATGTTCTCTCTCAGCCACTATGCAGAAGTGTCCCCAGTGCCTTTATAAAAATTGATCTGGCCTTTGAGGCCCTGTGCAGTCTGAAATGATGGGATTTCAGTCTCCAAAAGGGGATTAAGGACCTGGCCTCCTGATAATGCTGACAGCCCTCTAACACTATTTTACTTGACTGTCACAACCAGTACCAAGGTTTTAATGCCATTACTAAACAGAGATGTGATAGATTAAATCATCAGCAAAGACACAGTGATTTAAAATACGTATGTGTGTAGACATTTTAGTGCTGCATAATTCATAATTAGGTTTAATTTTCTATAGAGTGATAGAGAAAAGTTAAGTCCATGGTGACTGAGCACCTATTTCACCAGGAGGAAGTAGCAAATCCTTTTAATGAAGAGTGCCTTAGAGACACTGGATTAAGGCTGAAGTAGTACAAAGTCTGTGAAAAACTGAGTTACGTATCTAAAACTACATTGTAACTCTATACAGAGTACAGGTTTGCTCTCAACACTGCCCTTTCAAAAAGCCAAAGTCTGGAGCTGTAAAATGAGGATGTGTTCAGCAGGACAGACACCAAGCACTGAAAAAAAAAAAAAATAATAATAAACGCTGGAATCTTTATTTTCTGGCAGCTTCTTGTACCTTCCTGCTTTCACTTAGAGGGTTTTCTTTTATCTGCTGGAATGAACAAAGAAAAGATATATTCGTCGAAGATCCTTAGGTAATTTTCATGAAACAGAGGCCAAATAGAGGTCAACAGAGGTCCTGTTATTTTGGCAGATATTATTTTAACTCTTGTTAAAGGAAAAAGTAAATCCTAGTTGAAAAAGCTGCTGGGTAAGGATACTGACAGTAACAAAGAGACCAGTGCAAACATTAAATATAAACTTCATTAAAATGTGTATTTAAGAAATATTTAAAAATATACTTCTGAATATTTTAGCTTTAGATTTTTTAATTTGGAAGGAGTATTAGTATTTTGTTACAATAAAATCAAATATTGTGAACAGCCTTTAGTAAAAATGTGGAGAAAAAATATCAGTACAATACAACAGCATTTTAGTAACTGATGGAAAGAAAGTGAAATAATATGTCAAGCAAACTTCCTGTGCTTTTGTTAAACTAGAATCTTTCAAACATTTAAAGATGTTACATGATTAAACCCAAAAATTTTCTTCAAGTAAAATTTAGTTTTCAATATTTTGAAAAATCAAGTCCTCCTTTTCTTTGCCCGCTTCTGTTTTCTACTGCCTACAAAGCATGGTGGAAAAATAATTGTGTTAGAGATTTGACATATTTCAGAAACATAATTAAAATCTCAAGTAACTTGCTTGTTCTTTAAAAAACAGAAAAATCAGTAGCAGGTAGATATACATTTATAGGTATGCTTCTCTTCAGAAGCATATTGAGTTCAGAAGAGGAGACATTTTCTTGCTCATAAGTACTAGAGTATTGATAATAAACATTCTGCTGAATAAGCCACAGGAGAAAAGATAGAGATTTTGTAGTTCTCAAATTTAAAAGCTGATCTTAATAAGGAATGTTCCCTGAATGATATTTTATCTCTGAAACTGCTTTATCACAATGGAGAGCAGTGGTTCTCTCAGAATTTCTCAAGCAACTTTTTGAAGAGATCTGCAATCTCACTATTTTTCAATGACAGAAAAGGCGTTAGTTGGAAAAGATAAAGACAAAAAATTGTCCAATTGGCTTTGCAGATGTTGTGTTCAGGATTAAGAAATGCCAGGCAGCCTAGCATACTCTTCTTGAAGAAAGATGGTCCTATTTTCAAGGGTCATCACTTTCCATTTTTTGAATAACTAGGTCATTGTGAGTTTCTTTAGGAAGTTATCTCACAGTCATAGCAGATCCCATTATCAGCAAGTTTACTGTGTTTTTTAACTCACTTCCTCAGCCTTATTTCATTTTTCCTAGTTTCTGTTATCTGTGACAGGATATGTAGGGCTTGCAGCAGACAACAATGCATCAAGAGATAAAATGATCTAAAGCATTGTGACTTTACCTTGTCAGCAAAACTGCTGCTATAGTTTCTTTAGGATTTTTTTTTCCTCACAATGAATGTAGTTTTATGTTTCTTCAGGATCCTGTAGTTTAAATCCTGATGAGGATGCTCAGGATATTAGTAGACTTACTTCTCAGGATATTAGTAGAGCTTGTTCTTTCCCCTGCCCTTAAGAGTATAATCAGAAATATAAAATCCATTATATACTGTCAGACATCAGTAAGTGATTGAAAGCACTTTTTTCTACACTCTCTTCTTCTGGATCTTCAGAGAGAGACACACAGAGAGATGGCCTTACAGTTCTGCTGTTTGGACTTTCTCATTTGTTCCCAGCTTTTTGGCACAACGTATTTTATTTACTGCAATGGATGCAAGGTGGGGATCTGCAGGTAACCCCCACAGAGCTTTGCAGATGACTTGTCAAACAAAACCCATTGCAGTAATGTTGCAGTGAACGTGTAACCCAGAGTATCAAGCCAAATTAGAACCTAATTGATGACCTAATGATGAAAGTACCACTTCTCACTGACAGTTCCCCAAGGCTAGCTGTGTTAGGTGAATTTCCACTGCTGCTTCTGTCAAGGACAAAGAGCAGCCATTGCATCATAAGCTGAAACAATTGTATAATAAATTTATACATTTGGATTACTTTAGATTTATAGAGATAAAAAATCTGAAGTGAATGTGAGATGTACTTGATAAGGTAATTACAGGGGGAAATCTTATCTAGCCCTGTGTATGTCACTGGGGAGTAGGGGGCACTGAGAAATGGCAACTCCTAAGCTCAATTCTTTTTTTAGTCTCTATTCAACCATAATGCTCACAGGAGTCAAGTCAGACCTAAGCAAGCAAACTCATGTTGCTTTTATGTGACTTTGATAAAGCAAATGTATGGGGCATTTTTCCTTACTGAATTATCATAAAATATATGCAAAAATAGCAAGCTGAATACTAACCTTTTCCCTGTTATCCAGCTGTTTCTTATGGAAATTTCTGTCACACAAAAAAAAGAATAAAGTGAAATTTATAAGGAAACTGTACCCACAAGGCCATCAACATTTGCTTCTTTTTTACCTGCAAAAATGAGCAATTATGACAGATATGCCTGTTCTAACTATAAGTATGGCCTTCATGTAATTTATGGAGTCAAAACTTTTCTTGGGGAACTTTTGGAACTCCTTCAGCACCCAGCTAAAGTAAATTTGTGCAGAAATTTAGGGGTGCTCACTGCCTGCACAGAATGCTATTTTATAATCTTGAACCACAGATGTTTTTATCAATTCTGTGAAACACTGTGCTCTGGTCATTAATTCCTTTAGTGACTCTGTTTTACACAACATGGTTTTCATTATTTTGCCAGTCTTATTACCCTTAAAACATGCTGCATGCATAATTACAGTAAATAGTTCATTATTTCAATGAAAAAGCTATTAAATTAGCCCTAAAGAAAGATTACACATGTAGATCACACATAATGATCGAGAATCTGTGCAGATCTTTTGAAGAATCTAAATTTATTCCCTTTTGAAAATGTGAGTAGCCTTCAAAGCTGCTAAGGAATTATGTGACAGTTGCTTTGATTGTTTCCCACAGGAGAAGTGGGTGAGTCATTGAATTCAGTGAGGTTACTTGATATTATGCTTAATTTGATTAAGCATGACAGAATTTCTAAACAAATTAGTGTTCAGCATGACAAAATTGGTGTTCTAGCTGAGACATGCACTAAGATGTCCAGATTATTGTGATAAATCACTGAAATAATACTGTGCATGTATTTACAATTTTGGAAAAGACCCTAGTTGATAGAACTGGAATATTGGAGCAAAATGTTTGACATCAGTGCACATGTACTGAATTGCACTTGGTTCACTGTGTATAGGGCTCCCACATGAATATCCCAGAATTTCGGGATGGTGAGTGGCTATTAGCTTTGGGAAAGAGAGCACCTTAATGGAAAGCACCAAAACAGTAAAAAAGAGCTCCTGGTAAAGATAAAAGCTATCGGGAGAGTTATTCAATTGATTCAAGATTGAGCATAAGTTTAAAAGATGCTTGGAGTAGGGCAACTTGTGCTTTGCATTGAGGTTTTGTTACAAGTATGGGCATATGTCTCTCTTTAGAGTACAGATGAGATTTGTGAGGAAGACAAAAAACCTGAAATTATTTTGAAAACCCAAGTGGTGTGTAAAGGAGGAAAAAAAAATTCCCTAGAAATCATTTAAAATTTGAGACTATTTTGGTTTAGATCAAATGTATAGAAAGAAAGAACTCTTAAACCAAAATGACCTCCAATATTTTCACCTACCTGAAAACAATCATTTTTATTTCTAAAATTGTACCTTTTATGAGATTTGGAGGAGGCATCTAGAAAAAAAACCTTAGTGTGTAGGCTATTTGTTTAATAATCTTTAATTAACAGACTAATGAGCCTTACACTGTTTGATTGTGATTTACCTACATAACTAGCAAGTGGTTCCACCCCTTGGAAGACCTCCATCCATTTAGTTCTCATATATGATTTGACAGATGACCCCATTTGATCCTAAGCCAATGCCAGGTGGAGCAGCAGGAGAGCTCCCAGCTGTTCCAGGGCGACTAACATGGTGGAAACTGGCAAAGAACAGCATGAGGATTGATTTGTACATTAAAGTGTGATAGAAAGTGAATAAGTTATCTTCTTGCCATGACAGGTTAATCCCTTTCTTTTATCCTTCATTTCTGCTTGCTTTTGCAGAAGAAGAAAAACACCAGTTTCTCACAGCAGTGTGAATTAAATGCATGCTGTGTGAACTTCCAACTCTCTATCCCCAGAGTCTGGACACTGTTGCTACACTGGAGGGTAAAAAGAAAGTTGACATTCAATGATGCTCTGTGCTGTTTTCACTTTAGGATTACATTTTAATGTAAACTGGATTTGACAGCACAATGCAAATTTTTTTTTGCAATCTAGATTTTTGCAATTCATTTTTATGTTAATCTCTTATCATCTAAATGGTATTCATATTCTGATTTTTTATTAGGACACCGGTGCACTCTTTTAACCTATAACTTAGGGAATTTGTGCCATCTCACAGAGAGGCATTTAAAGAGTTGAGTTTATATCACAAAGAAAACAAAACTCCAAATGCTACTCACATGTATTTGCCTTAGTATTAGAGAAACTTGTGCTTCTCTGAAATTTTTGCAGTAGGCAATATGAGGGAGTAGTGAGGAATATTGCCTGTATCCTCACAGCTGGGCAGCCTCACCAAATTCATGCCTCATGGGACTGAATAGAACCTCCATGGATTGTACTGGAAGGGACAGGATGGATGAATAACTGAGGCACTCCTCGACTCTATAAACAAGACCAAGAGGAGGAAGAGAAGAAGGAAATGAGTTCAGTGGTATCTCATAGCAGACCAGTGGAAAGGACTCAACACTCTTCAGCATCCCTGGGAAGGGGAGCTCCAGTGCAGCTCTTTCTCTCAGAAGTACTCTAAGGTTCCGCACTCTTACTTTGTCTTCAGAAAGACCTAGACTGAAAAACTAGCAAATATCTTGATTTTTGGAGTACAAGTTTGTTTTGCTTGTAAGTAAATATAGGCTATCTTGTGCATAACAAGAGCAAGATTCTTTTTGCTTTTTTTCCCCTTCCATCCTCCAGCATTGTAACTGTTTTATTTAAACTTATATTATTTGTAGAATTCCAAAGTTTGTGCTGGAGGAAGGAAATTGCTTCAGATTCAGATTTTCCCAGTGTTAGGTTTTTACAGAACTTGAGAGACCTTATTTGGTGTTATGGCTTTTCTACTAGTTAATCCTCTGTCCTGAAAAATGTTTATGGACTGGTATGTGCTTTGATGGTTTCACTATTGCCATACTTAGACTCTTGCTTTTCCTGTAGGAATTGGAGTGAATGTGTAAGACAGGATGGTGGGAGGTGAGAATTTCACACACATCCCACCCAATGCTCAGCCATGCCTGGGAACTCTGCCATGCACAGCTCCAAACACTGTGTGTGTCATTCCTTCTTCGATGTGTGCGTCGCATGATTCAGAAATAAGTATTTATAGTCAGCTGCAGCTACTTCTAATTTTTGTCTCCAAATATTTACTATGTCCAATACTGTTACAAAACAGAGCTTCATAAAAACTGTACATATATGGAAGCATTACTGCCTTGGCACAATGTGGGAGTGATGTATCTGCTGGGGTGGCCCTGCAGGTCAGGCTTCACACTACAATTGGCTTTAATCAAAAGCTGTCTTATTCTCCACATGTATCAGAGAAGCAGTCAGAAAACTGAAATTCTGCACAACCTCTGAAAAAATGAAAAAATGCATGAGAGATTCTGCTGGATTGAACTAGGAAAGGGGAAGCACACTGAACTGCAGGACTAAGAAGAAAGCACTTTTGTAAATTTTAAATGGTGCCATAGTTTATATTTGCAAGTGGTGATCAGTAGAATAAAATGTGTATTTCTCTGTTGAGAAGGAGAGGGAAAAGATATTTTAAGCAGTTTATTCTGCTACAATTTCTGCAATGATTTTTGTAGTCTTTATTTGCATTTGTTCTGTGGGCTTGAGAAGACAGTTATCATTCTTGAGCCTGGGACTGAGGACTGTTCATAAGGGTACTGGTTGTGAGGGGTGCTTTTCTTTCATATGGGACTCTGCTTCTATTCAGTTAAGAATGCCAGTGAGCCCACTCATTCAATATATATATATACTAATGAGCTAAAGCAATTTATTTACTAAACCATGTATTTAAAATTAATTTTTCCAGCTTTTGTAGCCAGATAATTGAATTTTAGTCAGTTTTCAGCTGGTAAATCCTTCCTATCAATTCTCAGTCATGCAGACTTGCCTAACCCATTTCTTGGTTATTAAGAGATTCACAGAATCATAGCACTGAATACACATCCAGCTCAAAGACACACTTGTATGGTCTCTTGAAGATTAGGGAATTCCTTCAGATGGTGTATCACAGCACGGAGATACTGGAGTCCACTAAGGAATGTGGACACTTGATGGTTTGGAGGGAGTTTTGAAACTGTTATCTCAGGCACGGGAAATAGCAACACAGGATTCAAAGACAGGAATATTCCTCCAAAAGCTACTGAGGCTGTATTGTAGACCTAACCTGTAAATCACAGACTCTTGCTTCATGTTGAGAAACTGAAGTGGTGGAAAAATACTTACAAAGCCAGGAATGTGCCTTCATGCAGAGAGTAATTTCTGCATGGGCATGTAAAGTAAGCTGGGCAAATGTGGGAAAAAAGACCTGAAAGCATCCAAACTTCTTGTAATATTAATCATAGAGTACAGTGTTGATTTTCAGCCTGCTCGTTCATTAGGGAGGAATAAACATTTTAGACATATCAGAGTACACTGGCGTTATTGCTTTTAATGTAACAAATTCAAATCTAGACTAAATTAACAGAAATTTCCATTAGTGATGGCTATTCCCCAGTGTACATAAAATAAGCCATTTGAGGCCAGTTGTCCACGCTATGATGTTGTCATTTTGCCATAATGGCACCAACTGGCAGCACTGCTGGCAATCATTTTAATGCAACCCAGTAATTAGAGAGGCATAGCAAGTGTGTATCTTCTACTACCAGTGCTGTCTCTGTAATTGTACTGAGTCACATTTCTGTGGGTGGTGTGGGGATCTTACATTCATCTCTGGCAGTGCTAAAACTTATCTGTTGTGTAAAATAAAGTAGATATTACGTAGTATTTTTGTAAATGTAAAAATACATTGCAAATAATGTTTTTAACACATTTTTTTTAGGAAATGTGGAAATGACATTTAATAAGAATATTTACAAAGTGTATTCTTGTTCTTCCTGAATGCAATGAGTTTCTGTAAATCATTCAAGAAGATGAGGAAGGGGGCAATGTAAAGTGTGGGTCAACTACTCAAAATCAGTAGATCCAGTTACTTGAATATCTATAAAACATATCCAAAATTTTTATCAAAAGAGATAATCTAGGCAATTTAGGTAAGCCTGTGAAATCCTCAGGAATTTTAAAATGGTCTACAAAATTTTCTTGTATTAAGGGATGTAAATTGCAAGGCAGAAAATAAATCCTTCCATGGGAGTCGGATGTATCTTTTATTATATCAATTATTTAGTTTATTTGAATGACATGGATTATATGAAATCCCCCTCTGTATTTTTCCTTATCTCATTTTTAGAGCTAGTAGTCCATGATGAGGAATTGTGAGTTACTCTCAAGAATTAACTTAATTCTGTTTCCATTGTAACTAAGAAAATGGTAAAGGCCAAAAAATTGGCTGAGTTAAAATTAATTATTGAGAAAATGTTATAGTCAGAAATACTTTATTGGCAATTAGCATGAATTGCTTAGCACGAACCTAAGTAATAAACCTAATATGGTTTGTGAAATGTGTCCTAGCAGACACACCAAGTTGCTCCTTCCTGTATTGTTATAGAATGTTGGTGATAGTCTGTGTTTGGTTTTTCTTTCTGTTGTCTTCCAATGGTGCACTGTAGCTTGCCTTCCTTGGGGGTCTTAAAGTTGTCATAGTATGTTGGTTTATGTCCTGTGGGGGCTGAATATACAGAGTGTAAATGTACTGTGAACTCTGCAGGAGCAGAGAGTGTAAAAGTTTCATGATTGCTGGGACCTGATCCAGCTGTCAAACAACTGCTCTCAGTCAGCCATGTGTCCCCACAGCCCCTCCAGAGCTGTGCTGTTCTTATCCAGGACCATGTGGAGTGACTGAGCCATGCTCTAAATGCACAGGAAGAGGTGCTGGGATGTTTGGAGTTGCAGGCTTTAGGAAGTCTTTCTGCTACAAAGCTGTTCCTTTTCTAACCACAGTGTCAGACTTACTTCCTTCTGTCTTCTGCTTCAGAACTGTTTCTTTTTGAATGTTTCTTACTGACTCAATTCTTCCTTGCCTTTCTTTATAAGGGAGGAGTCTTTTAGTCAGCGGTGTATGCTGTATTTTTGATATCAATTGCTTTTAAGGTCATGAGAGATTGCAGAGGCAGTAAAGGTATGAGCCTGCTGTGTCAGAGGTTTCTAGCAGATCTACTAAAGAGAGATACAGCTAATCAGAAGTACTGAAAGTCAGTCCTTACAAGTAAAACTTTGTGTATTCACAAATGCATGATTTTAATCCATACACTAGGATTTACTTTAATTTATGTATGTATATAAATTAATATATAAAATATATTTACTAAAAAAAATGTTTACAACATTTCTTTTTTTTGGTTTATCCTTTCTATATAGCTCTTAGTGTCTGATATAATAAAAAGTTTACATTGCTGTGAGTCCCAGATTGCAGTTAGTAGTCCAATCCATCCTTTTCTACTTCATCTTATTACTTTACAGAGTAATGGAGAACTGGACTTTCAGAGGTGTTTCAGAAGATTGCTGTGATGGGTGGTCAGTTGATCTTAAGGATGTTCTGAGATAGAAGCAGCCATCAGAAACCTGGGCCTCCTTACAGTGAAGGAGTTTCTGGCTGGCTTGCTGTGTATTTCCTTTGATTAAATTCCTATTTAAGTACAACAGCAACTGGAAGCATGACAGGAGAAATAATTGCACATAAAGGAAAATTGGAGGTTTAATTTATAATAACCCAGCTGAAAAATTGAACAAAAAGATGTGTATTAGTGAAACAAAACAAAACAAACAAAAAACAACCAAAAACCAACAACAACAACAAAAAAAGATGTGTATGGGTGGAATATGTAGGGATTTAGACCCTTTGTGCAGGTAGTCACCTTCAGCTGTATTGTGCTAGGCATTTCCACTAAAGTAATTTCCCCATGTGACAACTTGGAAGAAGGACACAAGGCAAAAAGGGCTACAAAGTTTGAAGTATGGAATTCCATAACTGCTTGAGAACACCATATCTTTGAATATCCCCTCATCCCTCTTCTTCTTTACAAGCTTTATATGCTGAGCACAGCGCCGTATGATATGGAATATCTCTTGAGTCAGCAGTTCCAGCTGTGTCCTCTCCCAATTCTTTGTGCCCCCTCAGTCTCCTCACTGGTGAGGTGAGAAGTAGAAAAGGCCTTGGCTCTGTGCAAGCCCTGCTCAGCAACGACAGAAACATCTCTGTATTGTCACCACTGTGTTCAGCACAGATCCAAAGTACAGCCTATAGCAGTTAAGAAAATGAACTCTACCCTAGACAAAATGAGCACACTCCAAATGGAGGAAAATACAGTATAACTGATTCTCAGCTCTGTATTTTGTTGTGATCAAGTATTCTAAGCATGGGTTCTGTGTATACTGGGTATCAGCTAAAAATTACCCTGGAGTGCAAGTAGAATTCATAGAAATCCCAGTCCTTGTTGGTTTGGTTTGGGCATTGCCTGCAAATATTACCAAGCCAGACTACTATGGGAGGTCAAGCTATAGTAATGCTTGGCTAGTGGCTCTTGATGGAGACCTGTGGGAGAGCCTTTCAAAGCCAAACAATCGTGAAGATGAACCAAGAAAGATTTTTTTGAAATTTTAGGGAAAAAGAAGATAAGCCTTTTCAGAGTTGAAACTAGGTGGATCTTTTCAGAAGCACATAGGCAAAAATTTAGATGCCTAAGGCTCACTTCAAAAGCCTAGTTTATTTACTAGATTTAGGGGGTGAAATCTCACCTTAAAACCAATAGAAATGGATAGCTCTTTCAACTTTTCAGACAATGAGAATACATTTTCAAATGTTTAGTAACTGAAATAAAAGTTCTTTCTTCTCCCTCAGCAGAAAATTGAGTAATTTTTCTTTTTCACCAGTGCAGCAGAAGCAGTTCAGTAACACTGTATCCCATTGGGATATTAATGCAGGGAACCCAGCCATTAGGGGAATATAAAAGTGCTTGGCTGTACTGAACTACTGCACCCCACAGGATATAAAAAGAAGAAATTAACTGGGAGAGAAATAAAGTTGTCTAGGCTGTCTAAGGAATCAGTGATTCTTTGGGAAGTAGAGGTGTCTTTAGTGGAAATAGGTTCTTTTTATGTTATTTTAGCTTTTGTGGCACAGATGTGTTATATGAAAGATACCTTTCATTCTCATCAAATTGCCTTGATCTCTGAAGACAGCCTTTATTTCATTTAATTTGGGGCTTTGAGATTCCCCTTTGCTTATTATCTATTAACCCACTCAAAATGTAGTGCTAAATTAAATGCCTGTTACAAAGCAGGCATGTAACTCGTAGAGCAGTGCTAAATTCTGATAGCACACATTGAACACAGATTAATTTAAAGTTCAAGGAGCTTGATTATATTTTAAACTAGAAAAAAAAAATGTCTCTCTCCTTATACCTGCAAGCATTTAGTGGCATTTTGCTGTGCATTAAATGTGGCTTGTTTTCTTTTGTGCAAGATACAGAAATCTTGTAGATATTGATTTTTTAATTGTTTTTAATTTCATTCTGGGAATTTATCAGTGGTTAAAGATTGGACAGTACTGCAGCAGATTGAATATATTCATTGAAGTCTCGTAGCTTGCACTGTGATGCTTTCCCGTGTGTTCTTTCTACCCAAAGAATTATCAAGTGCAAGGAGGCTCTGACCAAGTCTTTATGTGCAAGAAGCGCAGTTAAAGTGCAGGGCAGAGTGAAGAGACCCTGTGTTCTTATGAGATCATGTTTTCCCACCAGTGCTGGAAAAGATTCTTGAACATGAGGAATTTAACCATACTCTTATTATTGTTTCTTGTTCACTCTATAAAGAAGAGTCAGCACCCATGACTTTCTGCTGACAGGAGTTGTGTTTCTTTCCAAGTTGAGCCCAATGCACAAAAAAATGTTTCCTCCAGCCCTTTTCCCAGTGGGATGGACCAGAATGTCTAATCCCATCTTCTTATGCCTTTAATGATTATGTATGACAAACCTGGTGCTGATTATTCAACATCATTTCTAGTACTGATGGTGATTCTAGTATCTCTAACACAGCATTATGACTTTCATGTAGGAATTAAATAGCAAGAGCAAACACATTTTTAATTTTTTTTCCTCTCACAATGATTTCCAAAAGAAGAGGGAGAAAGGAATATCAGCCCAAACCCACACTACCTCTGTTGAAAATAGGATATGTCAATAGAATAATTTCTAGATGTATTTTCACAAATTTTCAAATGGCTTTTTAATCCCTAGAACTGTTTTCCAAATCAATGGAACAAACAGGGAAGACACCAAATGTCTCCATCCTTCTCAACTCCTTGCTTTTCACAGCTAATATTTATTTAATGAAAAATGTCTCTCATTTTCATAAAACTAAAAAAGCAACATGAATTTAGGGAAGAGATTGTTAAGGGATGTAGTTTGAAAAAAGAAATTAATTAGGCTGGTATATAAAGGAGTGAGGTAGTCCAACTAAAGTCCAAATTTATTTCATCCAATATTTATTTTATTCAGCTCTTTTGGAGGGTGAAAACTGCAAACAAAAAGGAGGAAATTTTGTGCATATATATATAGATATACGCTATATATATACACATACACACAGTTATAGTTTTTATTTGTCTACTATACTTAAGAAGGGACTCAAGCATATGAAAATATTTAAGGCATGGGGATTCTTGAGATACTCTACTAGGAAATATTTATCAGTTAAGTAAATCTGAAGCTTTCAAAGGAGTTTAAGACATTTTGGTGTATTAGGTCAAACATTATGAAGTTTTGCAACTTACAGAGGAAATGATAAAAATATCTAGAAAAATGGAAGGAAGAATGTGCATGCATATATTTATTTATTTATTTATAGTAATTGATAAACAGCTTCAATTAAATTAGGTAATTAATTAACTTTTAAAGAGCATCTAGGATTAGGAATTAGTTTAAGGACCAACGAGAAATGCAAATGATGCCATAGCGGAGAAGTGAATTTTATAAGGAAGCACTGTAGGTAGTTAGTGGCATTGGGGGAATGGCAGGGGCCTCTAAACATTACTGGTTTCAGCTAAAATGTGAAGATTTCCTTAAAGTTGATGGCCACATAACTGACTTTAGAATTCAGATCTACTGCTGATAACTTTTAACTTCCTCAGATCATTTTGCTCTTCTGCAGATGGAAGTGTACTCCCCACAGTGGCTTTAGGGACAGGCAGGAAGCTTCTAATGCCTGCTGAGTGGATAACTTAGAGGTGTTTGTTGAATCCTCGCGAGTGAGAAGGGTGAAGTTTGAGGTTTGCCCTCACTGTCTGTAAAGCTTTCCTCTTCAGTAGGATAGGTACAAAGGTGGATAAACTGTACAACAATTCTCAATAAAAGCCAAAAAAATATTGAAAATTAAAATTTAATTCCTCATCTAAGATTGCCATCAGCATGTCCGTTGTATTCATGAGTTTTAAATGAAAGTGAAAAAAAAAACCTGAACCCTTTTTGAGTACTGTGGAGTTAGATAAACAAACTTCTATATTACATATACTTATGGTGCATTATTGTGTTTTGTAATCTACCTGCAGGAAATTCACTGTTATTGATTTAGACCCTATTCTGGGACTGCCAGTTTGAATTGCTCTTAAACTTTATGTATTGTTTCCCTCCTGAAGATAAAGTGTTATATTTAAAATAAGTTATCAACCCTTTTGCTTAGATTTGCTCTCATATTGATTAGTCATTGGTGTTCTTTAGATAATTTAGCAAAAATGCCTCTAGCAGTTTATGTTTGATCTCATGCCTGTTTTTGAGAAATGTAGCTCTGTTATGTTAGGGTAGAAAAATACAAAAAGTTCTCATTATAAAAATAGAGCCATTTTTTAATATTTTGTTGATCTTGTGCTGATTTGTAAACACTTACATTAGATTAAAGTGCCAGAATTTGAAGTCACTGAATATAAAAGCTCAACTTTCAGAGCAAAAAGAATAAATATCTGATTATAACCCGTAGAAAACTGTACAGTGTTTTACTGTCATAGTTTTTTCATGATCTTTTCTTATTTGTTTTTGTTTTTATAATACAGTACTTATAATATGGGTATTATAATATACCAATACTATAATACCAATATTATAGTATGGATAGAATAATACCTAACACAAATAAAGGGGATTTAATGCTCAGTACCTGCTGCAAATTGATCAACAGGCTTTCAGCAAAAGCTTTTGAAGCGTTTGTGTGCATGAGTTTTTGCACCTGCTAAACTAAAAGCAGTAACTGAAGTTCATAGCTGTATGGTAAAAGGTATGTATTTTGTACTGAAGGTGCATATTTTAATATTTTTTATATTTTTTTGTACTTTATGCATACTTTAGTCTCATTTCTACTTTAGAAACAAAATATACAGGTAGTTTAATCAGATTATTCAAAAGAAAGCTAACATTAGAATTAGAGTTTCATACTGGGAGATTTTAAGAGGGTGAATGGTTCCACTCTGGGCAACCTGAGAGGGATGTGCAGATAAAAATGGGCTGGGCCCTCTTTGGGCCAACCTGTGTTGTTCCTGACAGACAATTTTTCAACCTTGTTCTCCCACTGAAGTTTGCAAGAACTGCAATGAAAGAAGCCTTCACTGTTAAAAACTTTCTTGCTTACCATCTATTTTGGATCTTCCTCCATGTATTTTAAACCTAAAGCTTCTTGTCTAATCCTAAATATAGAACAGGTACTTCCCTTCCTCTCTGCATCTCTTAGATGTTTTTAGGACTGTTAGACATTTAGTTTCCTTTCTTTAGACTAATCAGCACTAATGTGTTTGGTCATTCATCATTATCAACGCTTCCCAAGGAGGTGTTATTCCAGCTGAGACTTTACCAAAGCCAGACAAATTATGCTCTCACCGAACTGAAATTCAGAACATATGGGAGGAGTTTCTTTCCTACAAACCGTTTGCCCACATTCACAAGGAAGGCAACAGACTTCAATGTGAGTAGAAATATGAAAGTTGATTTTTAGTGCAAGAAGAGTATTAAAGCCTGTACTCCTAAAATAAAGAGCTGAGTGATGCTTCTGTATCACAGCATACTTGGGTACCATGAAAAGGTTCTGTCCCAGGAAACCACAGACACTGAGTTCAGAGTTTAATAAGCCTTGGGACACCAAGCCTTTATCATGATCTGGTAGGGACTTTTTTAAACTTGATCCCCTGTGGTACACTCAGAGCAATTTATCTCAGACAAAATTGGGGTAAATGCAGCAGTAAAAAGCATTTTGTAGAAATGTTTATGTTGTAAGAGAAGGAGCCCAACAGACTCTATTCAAGCAAAAATTTCAAACTTCCTGCAATTGAATTTTTTCCTACCTTTGAAAAAATTCTCCTTTTCTTTCAGAAACCTACCCTGTACCCTGAACTCACACAATACTCCTATATTTAATATTGAGCTTAAAAGTAAAAAAAAAAATACTGCTGGAATAAAATCTGGAAAATGGTTGGCTTTTAAGATTGAACTAGAATAGAGATCTGGTTTTCAGTGCATAGATCCCAAAGAGGAGACAGGAAACAGAACTGTGTAATCAGAAGCAGAACCTTAGGACCACTTTTCTATGAAGCAGTCCTTTGGCTGAGCCCCAAATAAGCATACTAAGTGTGCCATTAGGGATGAATGAAAAATCTTTCACTACAAATATTTCTCTGGCCTCAATTGGGGTAATTGGTATGTATCATAATGTTAATTTCCTCTGAATTGCATTTCAAGAAACAAGGCAAAGCAGGATATCTTCCTGGCAAGGAGGTAATCTGTGCCATAACCAAAAATAAGCCCAGGTGTCCTGATACACTGTCCCAAAATCTATCCCCTGAACTATTCTTCCCACAGAAGGTCCTTGTTACAGACTGCACACATATTTCTTTCTACCCCTCAGCTTTGTCTGCTTTTCAGAAACACTGAATTCTCTCACAAAGCTGTCTGTCTTCTCCTTATCTGTCTTACACTCACTTGGGTTTTGGAGATCAGCTCTAGAATTAGCTGCATTTTACTTTGTAAAAAACCTGAAGTATACTAAGGTGCCACGTTCTCAGCTCCATCAACAGCATTGCAGCGTTTGTTTTTTTTTTTGTCCTCTTAGGTGAATTTTGCAATGAGCTTGCCCAGGATGACTTGAAGAAAAGATTTTGGGAAAAGAGAATGTTCCCAGCACCCCCCAGCTGGCCCAGGGACTTTTCTCTTTGTCTGTCATTGGGCCACAGTTCAATTGGATCTTTACTCTTATTGTCCCTGGTCTAATAGAAGCTGTTGCCTTTTTTAATTTCTTCACAACCATTTGCCACTAGCAGAAATGTCTGTGCTGCCTTTCTTTCTGCCTTTCACACAATGTGATCTAACCTCACAAGATAATTTTCTCTGGAAAACTGTGACCTATTGGTACAATGGATCCTGAATTGGAGAGTAAATTAAACATTATATCAATATCTCTGGCCTGCCTAAAGTTCTTGCTGGTACCCCTTCGTTTGATTGTCTTTTGGTTCAAGCCTGCAGAGTACAGCCTGTTTTACAGGTTGTATTTTAGTTGTTTTATCCAGCAATTCTGTTCTTAGATCTCTTAATTTACTAAAACATAAAGCCAGCTTTACTGAAGCAGAATGTCTGGGATGTCATAGGGTTGTCACAGGGACTCTAGATTTGGGGAAATGTGATTTTAACATTCCAGTGCTTACGTGTTTACATTTTTAAGATATAAAAACACCATAAAAATGCCAGTCAAAGCTGGTGGTATTTTTTACTGACTCAGTGGTGTCGCAGCACAATCCACGACATAGTCCATATTCAAGACAGTCATATTTACCAAAGTTGTGACACATAATAATCTTAAGTATCATACCATATCAGAAGGCTTTAGGCTGTCTGTTTGGACAGAGAAGCATTGTGAGCCCCAGCCAGCTGCAAGCCACTGTTAGCGTCTGCTCTCTCCTCCTCAAGCCCAACCCTTTATACCCCTTATAGTTCATGCACTGCACCTGTGTGCTCTTCATTACAGTTTATGCTCTTCACCTCTTCTCCCCAGCTGATGCCCATTGGGGATGAGGCTGGATCACAGCCCCATTCCCAAGCATCATACACCGGGCACCTACAATCACAAACCAGGTACCCACACAATGGTTTATTTTTTTTTTTTAATATTTTGGTGTTTTTCTTATTCTGGAGACTTTGTAACCTTTCATAATGCAGTACTGTAACATCAGATTTGAGGGATGCTGCTCTGTTCTGTCCTCAGCAGTGTGCCATAAAGTGGAATTAACCACATCCCTTATACGTGATCTCTCTGTCAATGTGAAAAGTAGTATCTGCTTAGTTGTAGATATCAGTGTCTGTTAGCCACTGTGTTTTAAAAAATGATGTTCCCACCCCTTGCAGCCATTGGCACGTTTAATGAGACTATTATTCAGTGTTTGTCGCTGTGCAGTTTTGTCCCCTGTCTGTGGTTTCATCCGGGCACTTCAGGTCTCCGTTGTGCCAAGGTCTGCCCTTGGTGTTCGTGCCTGCCAGGACTTCGAATGGCAGCTTCCAGCGGCTGTGGGTGGTTCTTGGGCTCACACAGTCCTGACCCCAGGCCAGCAATAAAACTGCTGCTGTGTCTGCTCGCCCGAAGCAGTGCTCTTTAATTTTACACACTGTTATATCCTGTGCATACAGTAGAGCTGAGAAATTGTTACCAGCTGCTATTGCAATTAGATCCAATACCTAAAGCAAGATTGTAGCACTGAAATCCAAGCTGGCAGAGAAAGTGTTTAGTGATGGAGAAAAAATGATACGGTGTTTACTATTTTCCCACTCGCTGCTTCATTTCTGAATTCTCTCTTCCCTTTCTGTCTTTCTCTAAACCATAAATAGTAATAATTTTAAGAACTGGATCAGATCCTAATTTGTTCTAAATCATATGGGAAAACTACTCTTTTGTGTTTCTGTAGGATACATCTTTCAATGGATTGAATGCTGTCATTCATAGTTAAGCTTTTGAATTTATAAGCTCTGGATGCACTTAGTTTGCCAGAGTTGATCAGGAAAGTGAATTTACCACATAATATACCTATGTGTATTCAGACAGCTTGCATAACTTTAACAAAATTTTTGCTCCCCCCCAAATCCCAGTTTATTTTGGGAACCTTTAAGAGCATTTAGAAGGAGAACAGTGAGTGGCCTTATTATTGTATGAACTGGTCACAGTGACCATTATACCAAGTGTGGAAATTTGCAGGAAAAAGATAATCAAAAATGTTAGCTGGTGCCTTATATTTTGTGTCATACAAAATGGGCGAGCAATGTTTCTGAAAAACAACCAGCAGTCAGTGTTTTGATGATGAGAAGTGGCACCTTATGAAATTTGAGGCTGTGGAAGCTGAAAGTTGGCTTCATATATACTTGTTGTAGCCTATAGACTGTGAATTCTATACAGTGGGGAGTTTGAAAGAGTTTTCCTTTTTTTAAGAAGTTCCTTAACTACTTTCTTTTTAATGGAAGAGGTTCTGGAAAAGTTTATAAAGAAAATAAAGCAAGATTTGAGGATGATAACTACCTTAATCAGTTGGGTACTGTTTTTTCTGATTATTTTGGGGACTAGAGTAGTTAGGTGTTAAAAAAAAACCTAAACAAACTTTGTTTTTATCTTCCTTCAGAACATGAAGATATTGTTTTTATTTCCAAAATGGAAGTAGTATCATATTCAGATCAGATTGTTGCAGTAGTTTTCAGTAAGTGTTTAAACACAGAAACACCCACTCAAATATTTATGGCTCCGATCCATCCATGATTTATTTATGTACTCATCTTGCTTTTGTATGACTAACACCATTACTTTGCATGATTTTATGTTCAGAAAATATTATTATTGACACAGGCAAGGCCTATCCACATGTAGATTTAGCTGTTCATAGCCAAAATTGGTTGCTCTTCTTTGGTTCATGAAATGGCATCTTCCTGCCTAGATGTGATAAAGTCTGTATCAAAGATATTTTCTAAGTACAGGAGTTGGTTTTCCTTTGTTTGGGGTTTTAGGTTTTTTTTAATGTGGTAAAGTTAGAATATAGTTTTATTTATAAAATGTTTTTCCTTGTTAGGTTGTTTGTTTGTTTCTTTGTTTGTTTTCAAAGCTGAGTATCGATCATAGTTTTGACTTTTCCAAAATTGCCAAACCATGACACTTTACAGGCCTTACCAGAGTTTCAGAAATTCCATGTCCACATTTAACAGAAAAGAGAGATTAGGCCTATGTTCCAACATGGTTTAAAGTAGAATATATGCACAGATTGGGAATGTCACCCTTACTTTTTGGTTTTTCCAGTAAAGATGACAGTCTTTGAAAGTCACAAGAGATGATAGATATATATTATATGTTATAAACATTCTATACTAAATAAAAGATATTTTCTCTTTTTCACTCGTTAATCTAAATACTTTGTTTTTAGCTTAATTTCTTGAATTTAAGAGGATTATAGCATGAGCTTCAAAATGCCCCTATCTTAGTAGCTAGATGGAGAATTTTGCTTTGTTTTCAACAATGAAACCGACTAAGTAACTAAATTTCTGTTTCACATAATGAGACAGAAAAACCTTAAACTGATTCTCTTATTTGTAACCAAGTTAATTTGTGAGTAACTCCACTGACCTCATGTTAATGTGGTTAGGTGCAAGAGAGGAGTCAGGGATAGGGAAGAAATATCTGCTGGAATGGTTTGCGAATGCACCTGTTAACAAATATTCATGGGAGTTTTATCCTGGGACAACCCCAAATTGCCTAGTTTCCCTTGCAATGAAGTAAAATTCTTGCTTATCACCTGCTACCAGAAGTCTTAATGCCTGAACATTTTGTCATAGAGATATAGCTGTCAAAAAAGTTGATTGAAGGTATTCCTGTTGTGAAGCCCACATTTACAAGCTACTCTGTATAACCACAGGGACATATAGACTTAGGTAAATATTGGTTTCTCCAGACCACATCATGTTTTATCCTCAGCAGTGCAAACACAAAGAGACATACCCAAGAATCAGAGTCCTCCTGAGAGGGGAATTGGCTGCACTGAAGACATTTGTCACTTCTTTCTAGGTGGCTGTTGTATTCTGTAACATCTGTACGTTCATTATACTGGCTATGCAATACATGAAGTAATAAGAACAATGTCTTAGGCGCCATCTTAACTGATGAGCTAAAATACATAATCCAGTTATGGGGAATTAACATGTTTGTAAATATAGCCTCTAATGCAGCTGCCTATTTCTCCAGAATTCCTTTTTAATGTTTTTCTTTAGTTATATGGGGTAAGTACCAATGCTGAACCCCAGGGTGTTCTGGATTTCTTTTGAGCAAACTTTTTTCTTTCTGTTTTAGTCTTCAGGTGAAGCTACAGCTTTTGGGAGCAATGAACTAAATGGAATGGATGGAGCAATTTGGTCTAGTTTTGTGTATTATTTTTTTCTTGCACTTTAGGTTGGTTTATCAAACTGAGATATTCCAGTTAAAAAGAAAAAGTAAAATCAGTGCATGGACATCTTGGCTGGAAAATTTCCGGCTGGCAGTATTTCATAAGGTTATTAGTTTGTTATCATGGGGTGCCAAACTGCTTCTCATATTCATAACTGAGCCATTTAATTCCAGTTGTAAAACAGTAACCAGAAATTAAGAATACTGAATGTTTTGCATGAATCCTGAAGTCCATTTACTGCCTAGCGTCGTCTCATTTTCTGTAGACAACATTACTGTTCCTGCTGTCCTGGGAGAGAACATTAAACCTGTGATAACCTTCAGTGTGGCTGGGAAGGAAAGTGAAATGAGGTTATTTGCCAGCTTTGCTGTTGTTCATTTGCCACTGTCTGTGTTCCCAGTCAAATCCTCTGTGTCATGAAGATATTTGTCCAGGATGTGATTTTCTAAAAGAGTAACTAAGTCTTTGCTCTCTTCAGTAGCTTGTAATTTATCATTGTCAAAAATATGCAAGCATTTCTTTTTGTTAGGTGGATTGAGAACAGAATATAAATGCAGGTGTGTGAGTGACACTTTGAGAACTGATGCCTATGGTGGCAATCAATCACAAAGAGTTCAGCAAAGCAGGGTTACTGAAATGGTGTTCTGCAAAACAAGCAGTATTGCAGTAGGTCTGGGTAGCTGGGCTTTTATTGGTGGCATTACTGGCATGCTCAGTGTATTGCCTGCCTTACATGCTCCATGGTTGGAATGATTCTGGGAATGTGACTTGGTTTTACAGGCACACATACAACACAGGAGCTGAAAGAGATTTATGCACTGATAGTACAAGTTAAGTTCTGAAATTGATGAAATTTAAGAAAAAGGTATTGGAAAACATTCCTAAAGTGGTAGCAGACTGCTTTCAAGGATGACTAAGGGAATTACTTTCCCACCAGCCATAAAATGGGAAAAGACTAGGGAAGAAATTTTTTTCCCCTGAAGGCTTTTAATTTTTCTTGTTCTGAATGTTTATGTGTAAAGGCAAAGACATATAACTCATCCTCTAAATACCACTGGTTCACTATGGCTTCGTGAAGGAATGTAACTGCAAGAGACAAAAGAGGTATGTTTTTATGTCGGTCACAGCCTGTCACTTTTCAGTCCGAAATTTTCCCCTGTTCTTCATAAATAGGAGGTAGGTGAGCTCTGTCCTGATTGCAGGGTGGCCACATCAGCTGATGTGTGGCTGCATTGCTTTAAAGGAATGGAGAACACCAGCATGTGCTTGCAGGAATCTCACTGGAACTAACCAGTAAATTTCTGTGTAAACAGGAGGGATTTATCTTGCACACTATTTATGGATGGTAGGAGATGTGCTGAGGAGTGCAAAGCAGCACAAGCCAGGAGCTTGAGTGTATAAGAGTCGTGCTCTAAAAGAAGCAAAGGATTTCCACACTTTAAGCAGAACATACTTGTGATGTATACAGGGCTGAGAGAGTTGCCATGCAGGCTCTGAGGTGATTACCTACGTGTCACTGGTGTTTAAAAGTAGGTGTACTCTGCTAAAGTGGAAAAAAATCCTTAAACCTTCACACAAAAAAGGGTGAGGCTGAGTATATCCATGCTACTTGTTTTGTGCTGTGAAAAGAGTATATGATAACGTGTTACACAGCCACTAAAAAACCCTCAGAATTTAAAAAGAATGTATCAGTGAGTGAAATAACCTTCATTCCCATATAATGCTCCTAGACTGGAGTAGTACTGCAAGAAATAGCCCTTGTTGACAAGCGAACTGCAGGAAGCAAGAGTTACGGTCTGTATAGGCATGTGATCTTTTCCAAAGAGATGAGGAGATCTTTGCAACAGCAGGAGATCCGAGCACTTTTCACATTCTGCAAAGGAGACTGAACTAACAGAGACCCCAATACAAATGTCCAAACTGACCACTTTACTTCAAAATTAGTTTCTTGTGACACGCTATGAAATGCTGTTTCTCATTGCTTTTGAGACTGACAAATTCTATGGATCATTGTGTCATTTTGTGTTGAGAGAGTCACCTCGAGTTTCTTTTCAGCATGTTCTGTTTTCCAGTGAATCAATATCTCAGTGAGCTTGTTCCTTGCTGCTATTCCCGTGCTCTTCTGTACAGCACCATGGAACCAGAAGCCATGCAAGGGTGGTTACCATGACACAGAGGGGTAGGAGCTCAGACTTGATACTTTTTCCATACATTCACATGCTCTCTGGACTTCTTATTTTTCCTTTATCTGCTTCATGATTCAAGGATGAATAGTTCTCTTTCAGTAGGTGAAGCTCTTTGTATTAACTGCATTTTTCTCCAGTTCAGGGAGGATAATGTCAGGAAGAAGGGCTGCCTCTGACCAGTTCAGCTTTTCCTTGATTCTGAAAATTGCTTTGGAATCCTGGCAGTGGTAGATATTTGTTGAATATAAGATTATTATTACCATTGAATATGTTTTCAGCAAAGCTTATTCTCCACTTAGAACAAAAAAATACCATTTGAATTTCCAATACTGAGAACAGTTCATTAGGCTTCTGACATTAACCCAGCCTTTTCCTCTGACTTTGTTTTTTACTGCAAACTTTTATTTTGAAAGAATTGTCATTTTTTCATCTGCAAAAGAAATATATCTTGAAACAGGCAGTGTAGAGCATAGATGGGCTCATGGTATAGCATGAAACCAGAGCAAGAATGGCAGAGAACAATAGTAAGGTAGATAAATATGTATGTCTTATTGTCATTTGCTATTCACAAAATTTGCAATGCTGTTTAATTTACATGAGAGCTATGAATATCTAGAATTAGTGCATTTAAAATATTTCACTTTATAATGGCTGTCACTGTGATGAGCGCGTAGCTTTCAAAGCTTAATCTTTGCTTTTGCATAGAGGGCAAAAAATACTGTTCATTTCTGCGAAGGACAAAACAGGTCACTGCAGTGAAAGAAGGCTCTGATGAGATCCTGCCTGCCATTCATGCCAAAAATACAGTAGACATAATTGTATTTCTCTGCATGGTAATCTGCAGACGTTATTGGAGGAACAGGACAGCAACGTTTTGATCTAAGAGATACCACAATGGTCACCATACATGCAAATTAAAATGTGTGACTTTTCACCATTTTTTGGTATATAAATATGAAAATACCTATCTAAATATATATATATATATATATATATATATGATGTTGGAGTACAGATAAGTGTCAAGCTATTGGTTCTGTTTTCAGTTGAATGGTATAAACCAGAGACAATGGTGAGTAAGGAAACACCTGAACTGTATTTATTGTCATCTTTACTAATGGCTTGTAAACATATTTCAAAGAAACCAATTCATTCACTCTTTTCGAAACATAATACTATAATATTACATTTTCCCTGTAGAGCACTTGCATGTGATTTACATTCACTATTGATGCAGTCCTCTATAAAGATTTTATTATGTTTATTCTGTCCACTGATAGGTAGAAAGTAGAAAGATGAAGGCTAATGTTGTCAGGGAACACCCACATTACAGCATTAGGAAAATTAGCTGGGAGGTTCCCCAGAACACGTGGGTCAGACATGCCATGTGGCAGCAGTGAAAGTAAAATGATAAGCAATATATTATCTGGGAAAATCCACATTAGCACATACATTTAATCAACCTTAAGATGGAATTAATAAAGGGGTAAAACATAATAAAGTACAGAAACTGTCTATGTATCCTGAACCAGTCTTTCTGTATTTGAGACTCCTCCTCAAATGCTGCCAGATGTAATGGAGGATAAATAATTGGTTTAGAGTACTTGGCCAGGGAAGATGAAGACTGAGATAGCAGCGTGTTGGTTAATAAATTTCATCCCTGCCAGAGGCATCATGGAGTCTTTCTTCATTATGTTACAGATACAAACATAGATCTGTGCTTCTTAAATTGTCTGTCCTGGCCAAGGTCTAACTCCTGTCTCCTGCTCCACTCAATGGTGTGTGAGCATGGGTAAAGGGGACAGAGAAGCAAATCAGCAGACAAGTGACCATCAAGGACCTGCTGTGGTACAGGAGTTCTGGGAAAATTTATATTAAACTTTTGTTAATGGGCTGATGGGTAGCTGAATTATTGCATTATGAAAATAATAAAAAATAATAAATGAGAGGAAATCCACCAGTAGCTACAGCAGCTTTTGATATAGGTTGGATTATCTGGGATAGCTGCAAACCACAGATGAACAGTCTCAGACTTAATTCCTGGGGCCAATTCACAAACCTCCCACACTGATTATCCCTAACACTGCTATAAAACATTCTCTAGTCAACCTGGGCTTGAGACAAACTCATCGTTTCTAGAATGGATGAGTCCATCTAGTCCTCAATTTTTGTGTAACACTATTGTCATTACCAAAATTAAAGGATATGCTTTACATTCTGGATACTTTCAAATAGTGTATATTTTAGATTAGAGTGAATATCTATTAGCAAAAAACAAAATCAAAATATTGGTGGTTTAAATAAGTGTATGCCGTAGTACAAACATTTCTCACTTTATCCCCTTGTCTGAGTATAAACTGAGTATAGAGCCTAACACTTTCTTTCTGCTTTATTTTATTTTCTGAATGTCTGAAGTTTTCAGAGAAAACCAAAACCAAAAAAGACCATCCCCACCCCCCAAAAAGATGGAATGATATAAATTACTGATTCTCCAAGTAATTGGGATTTTGTGGCCATTTTGTTTTGAAGGAGGTGAGGACATGGGTGACTGTCAGTGATGGAATAGCTCACAGAAGCAAACATTGGTCTCAGCTGAGTGCAATAGGTATAATGCTCTTCAGAATTTTGGCCATAGAACCCTGACAGTATGAGAGATTAGGTACTAGGCAAAAATCAGAATACAAAAAGAATAGAATGTATAGAAAAAAAAGAATCTAACAAATGCTAGCACAAAATCTGTTTCTTAATTTTGAGTTTGATCTAGAAAAGGATTTTTTTACCACCTGGCAAGAATTACATTAGGCAAATTAAGGTTGGCTTGTATGATCCAGAATCCATTGAAATGGAAAATCCTGAGCTAGGTTGGATTGATTGCTGCTCAATCTAGCAGGCTCAAAGTGGTCTGAAGGTGAGTTAGTTCCTCACCTGAGACTATGGAAGAGAAGAAATTAGCTGTATCAATCAAAGCTTGCTTTCTAGATAAAACTTCAAATCAAATACAATGACTCAGAAAATGTTTCTGTGCAGTTAGACACTTAATTTACAAAACCTGCATTTTTACCCTAATGTGCAGTATTTTCATCTTTCCCTTTGTAACTCTCCTGCATGGCTTATCTGTCTTTCTGGGCGTTTGAGGTTTTGGCTTTCTATTCAGCTTGTAGGTATTTTGCTGTTAAGAAAACCTGAATAGGTTGATTTTGTTCCTCCTTCTAGAGGACCTGTGAGAATAATGCATTTGGTGATGTGAGACAGATTTTTTTTTTTTTT